>JAESUZ010000298.1:0-63690 GCA_017311185.1 Proteles cristata cristata | reverse complement strand
AGTTCCCAAACAACATCAAGCCTTGGAACAAGGCAGAGGCTGCCCAGGTCTGACCCAGGGACGGGATCTGAGGACTTGGTTTGTGCTGCGAGTTCTCTGGCCGCCGGCAGGCTGCAGGCCAGCGTTGGAGACGCAGGTGCTGGCCCAACGTGTGATGCTGATTCACCACCTCCCTGATGTGGTCTCCTGGGCAAGCATCTCCCCGCCCGGCGTCTCCATGACCACAGGCTTGTGCTGCCCCTGGAGCCCGTCTGCCAGGAGTCAGGTGCCCCCTCCATCCCCAGCTGGGCTGCGCCAGGAGTCCAGTGTGGAAGAAAGGAGGACAGAGGTCATCCGCAGCCATTCTGTCAGAACATGTGTTTTAAGCAATTTCTGGAAAGTATAAGAATGGCAGAGGAATAAACACTGCCATTTTCAAACATGACTGGAAGTTCTTAAAGAGAAAAGAGCTTCTGAGGTCCTCCATGGATGTGTTTTAGACACCCCTTGCCCCGGGGTGGCCCCAAGAACCCCGCCTGGCCCCTGGGAGGACTGTGACGCTGCCTGGCTGGCCTCAGTGACCGTGTGCACGACTCTGAAGGGCTGCTGCCCCAGTGGGGGAGCCGGGCACCGGGGCCAACGGCCCTGGGGAGAGGCAGGCCTGGGTTGAGGAAACCTGTCACAGGACCACCTGCCGGAGCCCCCAAGTCACTCGCACCAGAACCCCGTTACACCCCCCCCGGCCAGTCACCACCACCCCCAGGCTCAGAGCAGGTAGGCAGAGGCGTCAAAGGGCAACGACACACAGGTGAGTGAGGGGGGCAACAGGGGAGTCTCAGCCACCCCCCTTTCCCTCCCTAACCCCGTCTCTGTCTTCTTATCTGTCTCTCTTTCTCCTTCCCCCCATCTCTCTCTGTCTCTTTCCTTGTCTGTCTCCCCCGTCTCTCTGTCCTCATTCCCCCTTGTTTCCGTCTTTCTCTGTGAAGCATTACCAGACCTCTCCTCTTCTGAATCTCTCCTGTGTCCTCAGTGCCCGTCGGTGACAGCGAACACAGCCGTGGGTGATGCAGCGATCGTGTGTCCCCTCGCTGCCGGGCGGTGGGGGGTGGGAGCTGGGCTCTGTGTTAGAAGGACAGCTTACCGGCCAAGACCCCGAGGACAGCGCCCCACAGTCTCGACCCTCTCTGACTTGGACCCGGACACACCATCACGTGTGGACCCTGGCCCGGTGCCCATGGTGATGGCGCCCCAGCTTCCAGCTCCCCCCACCGCTCTCCGTCTCAGATCTCTGGCCGCCAGGACCCGCCCCGGGTTCCCACAGGCCCTGAGCCAAGGCCAAGCGCCTGGGGGACGTTGGGCACACCGTGGCCTGGCCGCTGTCAGGCGGCTCCCACTGCTGATGCCGCAGCCCTCCCTGGCCCTCGGTCCTTCCCGGCGCCCCCAGCCCTGCCTGGCACAGTGACTCTGGCCACCGCAGCTCCCCCTGGGCTGGGCTGAAGTCTGAGCTCTGATGGAGCCTCCGATTTCTTTTTTATTTTTATTTTTTTTATTTTTTTAATGTTTTATTTATTTCTGTGAGAGAGAGAAAGACAGCGTGAGCAGGGGAGGGTCAGAGAGAGAGGGAGTCACAGACTGAAACAGGCTCCAGGCTCTGAGCTGGCAGTCAGCACAGGGCCCGACGCGGGGCTCGAACCCACGAACCGCGAGATCGTGACCTAAGCGAAAGTCGGACGCTTAACCGACTAAGCCACCCAGGCGCCCCTGGAGCCTCCGATTTCTGTCCTGTGAGCACGGCCTGCACCAGTGAGGAGCTGGGGACCCCCACCCTGGTAGGGCCGACCCTCACAGCCGCCACGTGAGAGCACTCTGGGGGCCTCTGGGGTCTCAAGCCCTCCCCTCCACCCCCTGGCTCTACCACCTCTGGGCCTCAGTTTCCTCATCTGTAAAATGTGATAATGGCACCTATATGCTGGCTTGTTGTGGGGACTGTGTGCAGGCTGGCCCCTCCTACTCCAGGACACCAGCCACCAGGGTCACAAGTCATTGCTCCTCAGCACCCAGGGTCAGGGACAGGGCTCCATCATGGGGTCTCACCTACCGGTTGAGAGAAGTGAGATCATGGCCTGAGGCCAAAGCGGGCCGAGGCCAGCCTTGAGGTGAGCTCGTCCATCAGGCTCCTGTGCACCCCCTACCCTGATGACTCACTTCTGAGCAGACCTCACACCTCCTGCCAGCACAGCCAGGACAGGGCCTTCCTGAGGGGCGTGTGACAGATGGTACAATTAGTGGGCTGTGGGCTGGGAGCAGAGGCCACCATGGGAGGGTTCCTACTACCATCAGGAGGCCATGTACATCATCAGGGGCCATGGGCATCATGGGGGGATGTGGGCATTGTGAGGGGACGTGGGCATCGTGGGGGGATGGGGGCATCGTGGGGTCACGTGGGCAACATGGGGTCATGGGGGGCCAGTGAAGCGGGGGACTCCCCATCCTTAGGTGGAGGTCTTGTTTGGGGCTGAGTGCCCAGCAGCCGGGAGATGCGGGACCAGGCTCCTGGTGCTCTCCGAAGCATCCCCGCTCCTGCCAGGCCTGTGTCCCCACCTGCACCCACTCCTGGGGAGGCTTCAAATGCTGGGAAGACGTCACCAGACCGGGACGGTGAAGCCAATAGACATGCCTTTGATTAGGGATCAAAAGCACTAACATCACCTTTTAAGTCTCTTATTTTACATTTCCATCTGGTTATGGCGTAAAGAGAAGGTACACGCAGAGGGACACAGGAGGGGCCCGCAGGCCTGCAAGGGGCCGCGTGCTCACCAGACAGAGCTTGCAAGCCGGCAAAGGGGAAAGGAGGGAGACCCTATCCCGCCCCCCAGAGGAAACCTCGGTCAGCATCTCAGCATTTCTGAATCACCCTTCACCTCACCGCAGTGACCTCACCCGCCGCCCTTCCCCCAACACCACGGCCACCGCTGTGAGGAGCTGCCGTGGGCACGCTGGGTGCACTGACTGCACCACAGGCCTCCAGACGGGCCACCCCAGACGGGCCACCTGGACAGGCCACCACCTGGGCCACATGGACGGGCCACCCCAGACGGGCCACCTGGACGGGCCACCCCAGACAGGCCATCCCGCGTGGGCCACCACCTGGGCCACCTGGACAGGCCACCACCTGAGGCACCTGGACGGGCCACCTGGACGGGCCACCTGGACGAGCCACCCCAAACCATCCTGTGTGGGCCACCACCTGGGCCACCTGGACCGAACCACCCCAGACAGGCCATCCCACGTGGCCACCACCTGGGCCACCTGGACAGGCTACCACTTGAGGCACCTGGACGGGCCACCCCAGACAGGCCATCCCGTGTGGGCCACCACGTGGGCCACATGGACAGGCCACCCCAGACGGGCCACCATGTGGGGCCTTCCCTGGCATCTGTTTACGTTGCCTACAATTCTCTGTTACTTCGGGCAGTGCTGTGGCGAACTGAACACGCGTGTCAGCCATGGTAATGAGCACGTCCTTAGAACAGACCTCAGCAGCACAGTCGTCAGGGTCAGGACCTAGGACTCTTGTGAAGGCCCGGATGTGGGCTCCCCACACTGCTGTGCGGACCCGCAGCTGTGTTTACAGTTGTCTTGTAGGAACTATGGAAGTTTGGATACATTCAGGTTGGTTTGTTTTTTTAAAAAATTTTCGATTATTCTGTTGGAAGTGAAAGCTGTGAATCATGCTTTCAATAGATCTTCAGCTCTGAGGTTATTTTTTTAAAAATAAGTAGTATTTTTAAATCCAGGTTTCTCGTGATTCATGGAGGCAGAGACAATGCTGAGTTTATACCATTATGCTCTTGGCCACGGAGGTTCAACTATCCTCACCACTGGAAGGGACAGAACGTCACCTGGCATTAGAGAGGCGGGTCCCTCGATGACAAGCACATCACATGTGCATGAGTAAGAAACCAATCCTACTGGCTGGCCTCCAAGATGCTGGGGTTTATCGGACACCACAGAGCAGCCTGGCCTCGGGACCAAATATAGTTTTAGTGTCGATGTGAGACAGTTGGCCCTAAGAGTGAGTGGCTTACAAAGCAATCATCAGGGGCATCTGGGTGGCTCAGTCAGTTAGGCATCCAACTTCAGCTCAGGTCACGATGTCGCAGTTTGTGGGTTTGAGCCCTGTATCGGGCTCTGTGCTGACAGCTCGGAGCCTGGAGCCTGCTTCGAATCCTCTCTCTCCCTCTCTCTCTGTCCCTCCCCTGCTCGTGTTCTCTTTCTTTCAAAAATAAATAAGCATTTTAGAAAAATAAAAAACAATAATCATTTCATGTCCCTCATAGTTTCTGTGGTCGAGAACCAGGAGTGACCCACAGAGCACCCGCGGCCAAGTCCCGGATGCAAGAGCAAGACCCTCCCCTGCGACGAGGCTCCACAGTGGCTCTGACGGGTGACACTCACTAGGAACCACTGCTCCTGCAGCGTGGAACCATCCCCTCTTCTACTCTTACCTTCACTTTCTTTTCTTTAAAAGATTTTATTTATTTAAGTGACTGCTACACCCATGCGGGGCTTGAACCTACAACCCTGAGATCAAGAGTCGCAGGATCCACCATCAGAGCCAGCCAGGGGCCCCTCTTACCTTCACTTTCTAAAGTCTATTTAATATTATGTTGCTTAATTACTATATTAGTTTATTATTTATATATTTTATTAACTGTGTATTTATTATACTATATTTTAGTATTTACATAAAATTTTAGTATGTTTTATATTTTTGTATGGTTTTTTTGTATGTTTTTGTATGTTTTATAATTTATATAAATGTTATAAATCTTTTTATATAAAGAATGTTTGTGGGGCGCCTCAGTGGCTCAGTCGTTTGGGCGTCTGAGTTTGGCTCAGGTCATGATCTCATGGTTCGTGGGTTTGAGCCCTGCGTCAGGCTCTGTGCTCACAGCTCAGAGGCTGGAGCTGCTTCGGATCCTGTGTCTCCCTCTCTCTCTGCCCCTCCCCTGCTTGTGCTCTCCCTCTCTTAAAAATAAAAATAAAAGAAGAAGAAGAAGAACGTGTGTGTCTGTGTGAAATGAGCTTTTGCAATGTTTAAAAAGAAAATCTTGCTCTTGAGGGCAGCCTGTTCCCAGCCTCAAACAGACACTGGTAACTTCTGACAATGAGAAAGCATATTTTGATATTCTGCCCTTTCTCTGAAGTTATGTCCTGAGCTGTTCCGTGTTACTAGGTATCCTTCACGCGTGACACCGCAACGGACAGGCTATCTCAGCACGAGGATGTCACATAGTATGTCCGTGTGCTTCCCCGTCAGAAATTTGTTTCAGATTGTCATGTTCTGCGATCACCGGATGAGGAATGTGCTCGTGCGTATACATGTTTCTCCTTTCGAGTTGTTTCCCAAAGATAAAGTCAGACTTGGAATCCGGTGGAACGGACATTCTAGTCCCTCTCAATAGGTTTGTAAATGTTCGCCTTCCAGGAGCAGTCGGCCACTGCAGGTGGCTGCCAGCCTGCGGCAGACAGCACAGATCACCGCCCATGTCCCACAGGACGTGAGCTCTGGTTTGGTCCAGGGGAGGAGGGCAATTTGCCCAGCCCACCCGGCAGCAAGGTGGAGCTGGCGAAATGTAAGCACAATTTACTGAGTCATCTGCAAAGCTCCTTAAGAGGAGACAGACAGCTGGAAACAAGCACCCTTTTCCCTCTTCTTGCATGGATGGTGGGATCTCCAGCAGCCATATTGGGCCATGAGGCTACTTTGAGAATGGAAACTCCACATTATGCAAGACAGAGAAGAAAAATCCCCAACAACAGAGTGGAGGAGTCATGCTAGCCTTGGATTTCCTAATTCCAGGCTTACTTCCTTTAGAGGAAAATCCTGTATTAGTTAAGTCTTTGAACTTCATTTCCTTTTTAAATTTTGTTTAATATTCATTTTTGAGAGAGACAAAGCATGAGTGGGGGAGGGTCAGAGAGAGACGGAGACACAGAATCCGAAGCAGCTCCAGGCTCTGAGCTGTCAGCACAGAGCCCGACGTGGGGCTCGAACCCACGAACCCGAGATCATGACCTGTGCAGTGGTTGGACGCTTCACCGACTGAGCCACCCAGGCGCCCCAAGTCTTTGAACTTCAGATCTGTTACTAGCACCTGAGCTACTTAACCTCCTCAGAACACCACTGGCATTGGTTTTAGCACATTAAAGTTTTAAACATCATTTACAGGTATCAGGTGGGGCTTACCCGGTGCCTTTTCAGCGGGGCTTCGCAGGCAGAGGGAGTGGCACAGGCGAAGCTACACAAGCTGGGAGGAGGGAAGTCCCGTCTCGGAGCAAGGCCGCCTGCTGCCATCGCACTGAGTCTCGCTGCGGTCAGCTGGGGTCCCTTCACAGGGACCCACTGAGTGCGCATCTGACTTAACCACTTCCCTGTGGCCATTCTCTTCCTTCCTCCTCCCTCCTCCTCAGCTCGTCCCTCCCCCATCTCCCCCTGCCCCCCCTCCCTCCACTATCTGTCCCCTTCCCCATCCCCCTCTCTTCCTCCCTCCCCTTCCTCCCTCTCCCTCCTCCTCCCCTCCCTCTCCCTCCTCCCTCCTCCCCTTCCTCCTCTCCCTCCTCCCTCCTCCCTTCCTCCCTCTCCTCCCTCCCTCCTCCGTCCCCCTCCTTCCCCCCTCCTCCCTCCCTCTCTCTCTCCCAGCCCCGCCCCCAGTCTAACAGCTTTAGCAGGAGAGGGAACAAGGAGTCCTCTGCCCAGGACGGAGTGAGTAACTCCCATGAATATGAACAGGCTGCGCGGAGAAGGAGCCGGCAAACTGACACCCTCCGAAGCAGGCAGCCCAGCCCCGCCGGCGCCGCGTGAAAGGCTATTTCTGTCCCCGAGTTCTGGCCGAGACACAGCATCTAGTCCGATAAATGCCCCTTTGTGCTGGAAGGGTTTCCATCGACTCATGAGATGCCCTCAAGGAGAGCCCGTTGCCTGCCGCCCTGGGCTCTGCCCAGCAACGGGCCCGCCGGGGCCTGGCCTGCCGCCCGCCTGGGCGCCACCGAGCCAGGGGCAGGGGACGTGGCGCTGTGCGGAGCCGCCCACGGGCTGCAGGCCCCGCAGCACAGGCAAGACCCGCGGCGGCCGTCAGCCCCACGGGCGGGCCCCGTGCGCGCCCTGGTTCCAGAGCCGGCACCGGCAGTCTGAGCCCTGGTGGCCCCCTTCCGCCGCCGGCGCGCACCGGCCCCTCCCTGCTGGCTGTGCAGGCCCCTTCGTCCCCGAACCCCTGCGCCCTCCGCAGGAAGGGGCAGCTGCGGCATCACTCGGGGTGTCTCAGCTCCGCACCCGTCTGCTCGGCCTCGGCTGCAGAGAGGAAGGAAGCAGGTCCGAGGAAACCTGGAAGAGGCCGCTGAGCCCGGCACCGCCGGACACGCGCCCGCCGGGGTCAGGGACGCGGGCGGGGCCGGCCACGCACCCGCCGGGGTCAGAGGCCGGGGTCAGGGACGCGGGCGGGGACGGCCACGCACCCGCCGGGGTCAGGGACGCGGGCACCGCCGGACACGCGCCCGCCGGGGGGTCAGGGGCGCGGGCACCGCCGGACACGCGCCCGCCGGGGTCGGGGGGCGGGCGGGGCCGGCCACGCACCCGCCGAGGTCAGGACGCGGGCGGGTGTGGACTGCGCCTGCCCCGGGGGGTCAGGGGCGGGCGGGGGCGGACGCGCCCAGCAGCGCCCGCCGGGGTCAGGGAGCGCGGGCAGGGCCGGACACGCACCCGGGTCAGAGGCCGGGGTCGGGGACGGGCGGGGCCCCGACACGCACCCGCCGGGTCAGGGACGCGGGCGGGTGTGGTTTCTGCCTCCCGCAGGTCGGGGACGAGGCGGGCCGGACACGCGCCCGCCGGGGTCGGGCCGCGGGGCGGAGGCGGACGCGCCCGGGGGTCGGGGACGCGGGCGGGACCGGACACGCGCCCGCCGGGGTCGGGGACGCGGCGCGGGGCCGGACACGCGCCCGCCGGGGTCGGGGGCGGGGCGGGGCGGACGCGCCCGCCGGGATCGGGGACGCGGGCGGGGCCGGACACGCGCCCGCCGGGGGTCAGGGGGGCGGGCGGGGGCGGACGCCCCAGCGCCCGCCGAGGTCAGAGGCCGGGGTCAGAGCCTTCGAGGCGGGGCCGGACACGCACCCGCCGGGGTCAGAGGCAGGGCGGGGCCGGACGCTCGGGGTCAGAGACGGGGCGGGGCCGGACACCCAGCGCCCGCGGGTCAGGGCCGGGGTCAGGAGCGCGGGCGGGGCCGGCCACGCACCCGCCGGAGGTCAGAGGCCGGGGTCAGGAGCGGGGCGGGGCCGTACGCACCCGCTTAGTCAGAGGCGGGGTCAGAGGCGTGGGCGGGGCCGGCCCACGCACCCGCCCGGGGTCAGAGATGGGGGCGGGGCCGGACACGCACCCCCCGGGGTCAGGGACGCGGGCGGGGCCGGCCACGCGCCCGCCGGGGTCAGGGACGAGGGCGGGGCCGGACACTCGCCTGCCGGGGTCAGAGAGGCCAGCACAGCCAGAGGGCAAAGGGCAACCTGCTCCGTGTGGACCTACCCTGCCGCTCTTCTCAGGAACAGGTCCTCCAAGAGCCCTGCGTGTCGGTGACAAACCCTTTACCAGGAGGAAGGCAGCCTCCCCATCTGTCGAGCCACAAGACGTGACGGGTGACAGGATGGCCCTCGGGCACCCGGCTGCGCGAAAACCGTGCTGGACAGACCCTCTGCTGGCCTCCTTCCGTCCCAGACTGACGCAGACTCAGTCCTCACAGGCCACGCTGACGGACCTTGGCTCTCCCGCCGTGGGGAGCACGTGCCCCTCACTACGGGTGATGGGTGACAGCACCCGTGGGGGCCTCCTCTTCTGTGCTCCGCAGTCAAGTCCATGACTTGACGTCAGCCTCCACCTGGAGTCCCCAGACCAGCCGCACAGCCCCCCCAGGACTCGGGCGCCAGCCAGAAAGCCAGGTCCCTTGGCTCTGACGCTGGCTGAACCAGAGGCAGGGCAAGGACATCGCTCTCGACGGGGGCTGTGTGGTGTCAGGCAGGGCTGGGGGCCTCAGGGCAGGGACAGGGGACGGGGCGAGGGGGTCCCAAGCTCCCCTCCCCCTGCAGCTCCTGGGGCATTTGCAGAGGTCTCCCTGAGGAGAGCAAAGCTGTGGTCAGCCTGGGGCCTAAGGTGGGCCAGGCTTCTCCAGGGACCAGAGGAAAGGCTCTGAGGTGGCTGAGCACCCCATGCACCCACCACAGCCTCCAGGTAGCTCCAGCACGTGTCTGGGGTGGGTGGGGTGGGCTCAGGAGACCTGGGTTCAAGTCTCCACTCTGGGAGCCTCAGTTTGCCCACAGTAAAATGGGTGCAGCACCCCAGTGAGACAATGCACGCACCACGTCCCAAGCCCTGGGGCTCAGCATCGCCTGCTAGCGTCACCCTCGGGCCCTTGGTGGCGGTGCCTCCACTTGGTGGTAACCTGTGGGATCCTGGTCAGACCCGAGGACCCGAAGACAGGGGTGGGAAGCTGCCCTGAGCCCCCATGTGGGGAGCACCCCTGGGAGACGCAGGAAGGATCAGGGGCATCCTGAGTCTTCCCGGAGGAGGCGACCCCCAGACTGGGAGAATGGGAGGCCTCTGGCCCTGGGCAGGGGGAGCAGGGCAGGGAGGCTGTTGGCGGGGCTCGTGGGTCCCCAGCACCTGTTCTCTGAGCACCTGCGCCAGGGGCAGGGCTCTCAGACCTGGTGGGCGGACCAGGAGCCACAGCCTGTCCCGGAGGGTGTCCTTTTAGCCTGCGGTTTAGCCCAGTCCCCCGACGGCCAGGGTCAGCAGCTGACCTTCAGGGGAGGCAGGAGGAACCCAGCCCAGACCTGACCTGCCGGCAATGTCTCTTCACCAAACCACAGGTCACCTGCCCTGCCAGGGCTCCAGACACACGCCCGCACTCCCACGACCACCTGTGGCCCGTCAGCTTCCTGGTCTGAGTCGGCGGTCAGTGTCAGGGCAGAGAATTTGGAGCCCAGCAGCTCTGTCATTAGTGGTTTGCAGAGCACAGGCCGGACAGGGCCAGCTGGGTTGAGGAACGCCTGGAGGCTGGATGCAGCAGCCCGGGCTAGGGCACGCCCTGGGCAGCACAGGGCGTGGGCTGAGGGTCAGCGGTGCCTGGCACTTTGTGGCTGTGGAGGGGCAGACAGTGTGCGCATAGACAAGCATGGTGTTTTCAGGAGCTGACCCAGGGCTGGGGTGAGGGGGCTGGGGGCCACTGAAGAAGGTGGTCTTGACCAGGTGACGGGAAGGAGCCACCTACGTGGACACCTGGGGACAGGATCTTCAGATGGGGAAAATGGAGAGTGCAAAGGCCCTGAGGTACAGAGTCCATGGAATAAACAGAAGGGTGCTAGGGAGGCGGAAGGGAGGGGCGGATGCAGGGGTCAGGTGTTTAGGGTCCAGGAGTGAGGATTTTTTCAAGAAGACTTCAGAGAGAGGTAAACTGGCCAATGACATAATCTGATATACATTTTCAAAATGGGATTGAGGGGGAAGCAATTCAATCTGTTATGTGTTCTGCGTTTAAAGAAGAAGATCTAGGGGCACCTGGGTGACTTCGTCAGTTAAGCATCCAACTCTTGACTTTGGCTCAGGTCATGATCTCACAGGTCATGAGATTGAGCTTCTTGTCAGGTTCTGTGCTGATGGCTGTTTGGGATTCTCTCTCCCTCTCTCTCTGCCCCTCCCCTGCTCACTTGCTCTCTCTCACTCTCCCAAAATAAATAAACTTTTTAAAAAAGAATATCTATTAATGAAAAATATAACACATATTTTAAAAATAGGATCCAGATTAACTGTATCACAACCCCCCCCCAAATTATGGAACCCTCCAAACAATAAAGATATTTTTCTTACTCACACTCAAAAAGTCTTGAGGTGGGCAGCCCAGGGAAGGCCTGTAACTTAAGCACTGGGGACACAGTCTTCTTCTGTCTTGAGGTCTGCTGTGTAAGACTCCCAGGCCCAAGTTCAAGTTCTCCTCTTGGGCCAGTGTGGCTGCTGGAGCTCTGGCCATTACAACTGAATTCCACCCAGCTGGAAAGAGGAAATAATAAAGAATGGCACATCCCTCTGTTTAAGGCCCCTTTCCTGATGTTGCATTTCCCCTTCCATTGGTAGCATGTAGCCAGGCACACCTAGCAGCAGGAGAGGCTGAGAAACACAGCTTCCGTTCCGGGAGGCGATTTGCTAAGCTAAAAATCAGGAATCTGTAACAGAGAGCGAAGGGAAGAACTGATGGTGGGGGTGACCTCTGACCCTGTCACCTTTGCCCTGGCTGCTGAGGACAAGGGCTTTGCTGGGTCCAGATGCCCAGAGATGACAAGCTGAGTCAGCCCCACCCCGCTCTGGGGAGAGCCCAGTGCACAAATGGGCAGGACAGACGGATGGATCAGGGCTTCACGAAGAAGCCACTTGTCACGGCTCTCTCTCCGTGGTACTGGGCGGGTCCCTGCAGGACAGCCAGCCTGCTGCCCACTCGCTCCGTAAATGGCTACATGACATTCCAAAACATGGATGGACACAACTCTGTGGCTCCCTCACGGTGGATGCTCACTTTGTTTTGGGGTTCAGGGCTCTCTAGGGTTAGCTGCACCCCGCTGGGTGGTCTTGAGCATGTCGCATCTCAGGGGGGACTGGGGCGTTGTGGACACACCCTTGACCCAGGTTGGCAAGCGCCTCTGCTCCTGTCTTTAAAGTGGGGAGGGGCGCCTGGGTGGCTCAGTGGGTTGAGCGTCTGACTCTTGATTTCAGGTCAGGTCATGACCTCACAGTTCATGGGATCGAGCAGTGGGGAGCCTGCTTGGGATCCTCGCTCCCTCTCTCTTTCTCTGCCCACTCCCCCATGTAACCACACGCACGCACACACGCTCTGTCTCAAAAGTAAATAAACATTGAAGAAAAATCTTTTTAAAAACTTAAAAACAAAGTGTGGGGGTGACACAGCACCTCCTCACAGGCCTGGCCTCCTTCCTCTGTCCTGGAAATGGAAGGTCAGCCCTGCCCCGCCCCCTGGCCCCCACGCACCCATCTGGCAGGAGCTGTGGTCCCGGAAAGTCCCCTCCGGAGCCCAGAGCCCCGGGCCCACCCGCTGCTGCGGTGTAACGGTGCCCCAGGGTGTGGGCCACCAGCACCCAGGGCGTGTCTGTCGCCCTGGGCTCTGCCTGCGGCGGGCATGTGCGGGCGGGCCGGGCCCTGCAGAGCCGCCTGGGCAGACCGAGCCCAAGTCTGCCTCGCCGGGCTGGGGGGGCCTTGGCAAGTCAGGCCGCCTCCCCCCCGCCGCTCCCACCCCCTCTGTACGTGGAAACACCACCGGCAGGGATCCCTGCCTCTCAGGGACAGAGACGGGCAAGAGAGCGGGCGCTTGCTGAGGCGTCTGTCCACAAACTACCCTCTGTCTGAGTGCACATGCTCCCAGGCCCCAGGCTACTCGTTGAGCGCTCCCCGAGGCAATGCAGGGAAACAGACTCTGACCCCAGGGTGGGTGAGGTGGGGGGGCGGCCTCTCTGGGGGGAGGCCTGTGTCCTTTCTGATCAGGAGGGATGTTGCTCCATGGATGGACCGTGAGGGTGTTATGCTGAGCGAAGTAAGTCAGGCAGAGAAGGACAGACACCATATGTGTGCACATATAGGAGGATTAGGGGGAACTTAACGGAGGACCATGGGGGAGGAGAAGGGGGGAAATGGGGGGAGAGGGAGGGAGGCAAACCATGAGAGACTCTTGAATGCTGAGAACAAACTGAGGGCTGATGGGGGTGGGGGGGAGGGGGAGGGAGGAGGAGCACGGAGGGGGGCACTTGTGGGGATGAGCACTGGGTGTCATATGGAAACCAACTTGACAATAAACTATTAAAGAAAAGAAAAAAGGAGGGATGTTACTCAGGCGTCCTGCTCTGTGCCCACCTGGGGCATGAAGCTGCTGCCCCAGAGCTGCCCCACTCCTGTGCTCAGCTGTCACCTCCGGGTGACAGGGGCCCACCGAGGCTCCCACGCCGGGCACTGGCCTTGGTGTCAAGTGGCCTGGGACGCTTCATCCTCAGAGTCCCCGTCTGTGACGCAGGAAGTGCTTCCCTAGTCACACAGCTCGGTGGAGCCAGGTGAACTCTGGGCGTGCGGGGGTGTCCACGTGTGTGCCGGTGCCACACCCAGCCTTTCCGCCACGTCTCTGCGTCTCTCTGGGGAGCACAGCCAGCCTGGGACAGTCCCCGTGATCCTCTGCCCTCGGGCCATCACCTCGCTTCAGCATAGGGTCTCTGCAGGAGAATCTGAAGGCAGGTGGTGAGGACACAGCAAGCACGGCCTTTGGGCCTGGCTGGGGCCGCTGGGTCGTCCCTGCTGGGCGCAGTCTGGGAAACAGGCAGCGCAGAGGCAAATGAGGATGACACAGCAGTCCAGGAAGTCCCTGGAGGAGGACACACAATGGGGGGGCGGGAGCAGTTCTGGAGGGAGAGGCCCTGCTGTGAGGGCTGTGACCCCAGGAAGCTGAAGTGCTGAACTGTTGGTTACACCAGGACCTTTGCTGACTCGCTCCTTCCGGACTGGGCGAACGGTGAACCTCAGCTCTGAGCGGCCGTGGGGCCCGCAGGAGACACATGCTCCGCACGGGGGCGCAGGGCCCCAGCGCCCTCCCGCCCTCAGCCCCCACGGGGCCTCACCTGCTGAAGGGGCCGAGGCTCTGCTCCTCACCTCCCAGCCTCCCCTGCACCCTCGGGACCCTCTCCCTGGCCCCCCCGGGAGCCAGCCTGGCCCCTGGGGGGGAGTTTGTGCCATTCTGTGTGAACAGTGCTAACGTTTAAAATCCTGCATTTCCAGCCAGTTGTCAAGTCAGGCGTGCGATCTGTGAGAATGACTGTCCGCTGCTGTATGGGGCGTGGTGCCCAGGCCTGCCCACACCGCGGGGGGCACTGCAGAGGCCCTGCTCAGGGCGGCCCAAAGCAGGACCGAGGCACGAGCCACTCGCCCTGGCCTCAGTTCCCTCAGCCTTGAACTGGGCCAACGGCGGCTCCTTCACGGACCTGGGTACGCGGTACCTGGGCAGGACTGGCACCCCCTGGGACAGCTGTCCCCCAGCCTGGCCAGTGCTGCCCCCGCTGGCCCTGCCACTCCCCGCACAGGAGAAGAGAAAGGTCAGCAGGAGGGCCCGGACCCCGGTTTAGTGGAAGATCCCTTTTTCTGATAAATTCTCCTGGGTGACTTGCATTTTCCATGCTTTTGGTTTCACTTATAAAAACCTCCCCTCCCAGCAGGGATGAGGTGTGGTGTGGGGGAGGGGAGGTCTCAGCCTGGAGTGTGACAAGGACCCTGGGCAAGCCGGGAACTGGGTTTCCGCGCCCAGGGCCCCTTAGCGCGGGCCGGCCTGCAGGGGGCGCCCAGCCTACCGTTTAGACGGCCCGCAAGGGCCCCAGGAGTTTTGAGCTCGTCCTCCTGGGCTTCCCCCTCCCCGTCTTGCGTCCCCCGTCAGGTGAGGTGGGAGAGCCTGCCTCCGAGCCCGTAGCAGAAGCCGCGTACCTTAGGCACACAGGGCTGCTCAGCGCCGGTTCCGGCCTGTCCCCCAAGCCCTGCCCCAGCCGACGCGTCACAGCCCGTGCCTAGAACAGGGCCAGGCATCCGGTGGGCGTTCGATGATGGCCTGATGAACGAACAAGCCTCCAGCTCCAGCTAATGCGGCCACGCGACCCGCTGCCTCCTGACCTGGGGCACTGCCACTTACCTTCTCTGATGTCACTTGGTGGTGGTGGGGGGACGGATGACCAGCCCACAGGGCCTAAGGAGACCGTGCCTGCATCAGAGGCGGGGAGGCCGAGACCGACGTCCCCCACCCGCCTCAGCCCACACAGCTGTGGTGGTTATAGTTACAGAGCCCCAGCCTAGACGGGCCCCGGCAGGGCCCTGGGCGGCAGGGAGGGTCTCGGGGGCCAGGGGCCCTGCTCACTGAACACTAGGTGCTTTGGAGGAGACATCAGCAGACAATGTGGGAGAAACGCGAGTGGTAACAGCGGCTGGGCCGGGCAGCAGGCTCGGGGTCAGGGCTGGAGGACATAGTGGCCCCGGGGGGTAACGGGCGCGGCCTCTCCGGCCGGGCCGCGTCTTGCTGGGCGCCCTGGGAAACAGCGACTGACTGAGCCAAGGCCTGGGGGAGCCAACGCGCTCCGGCCGCCCTCCGAGGCCCGCCCGGGCACCCGGCGCCGTCCCAGGCCAGGGCGCCTGCCTCCCGCCTGGGGCGCGGAGGCTGCGCCAACAGGGCGGGGGCTGCACCAGGCGGACCCAACCCGCGGCGACGGCCCTCTGCCCGACCCCACCGCCCCCCACCTCCCGAGCGTGCGCGAGGCCTTCGCGTCCCCATTTCCCAGGCGGGAGGCCAGGCTCAGAGCGTGCGGGCAGGCGCCGGGGGCGTGGGGCTCCCCAAGAACGCCCGCACCCTGGCAGCGGCGCGCCCCGCAGTTTGCGAAGTGGCCCGGGAAAGGCTGCTTCTTGGCCTCATTTCACGGATTAAAAGTGTCCACGACGTGGGCAGAGCCGGACGTGCCCCGCCTCACCCGCGCAGCCCTCGCTGGGAGAGGGAGCGTCCTCGGCGTCCCGCGGGCACGGCCGTCAGGGGGCGGGGTCCGGGGGAGGGGCGGGTCCGGGGGCGGAGCCCGGGGGCGACCGGGAAGCCTCGGGGGCGGAGTCGGGGGCGGGCCGGGGGCGGGCCGGGGGCGGGCCGGGGGCGGGCGCGCAGCCGGGTCCCCGCGGCCCAGGCGCGGGCGGCGTTCAGCCCGGAGCAAGGCGGCTCCGGCGGCCGCACCATGGAGTCGGGCCCCGAGGAGTTCGAGCTCAACGGCGATCTGCGCCCAGGCTCGCCCAGCTCCCCGGACCCCCTGGTAAGCCCCGCTCGGCCCACGCCTCTGTGCGATCTTGGCCTGCGCCTGCCCTCTCTGGGCCCCGCGCCCGGGGCTCACCGGGCACCTGGGGGCGCCGGCCGTTGCGCGCAGCTTCCGCACTGCGGGGTGCCGGGGTCTTCGAGTGCCCTGCGCCCCCCGCCGTCGGGTCCGATCTGCGGCCCGAGGGCTCAGGACACCCCGGCAGGGGCGCGGGGCGCGGAGAGGGCCGGCAGGTGCGTACGCGGAGCCGCGCGGCTGGGGGACCTGGGCGCCACCTTCCCCCGCCCCCCGCGCCCGGCCTCTAACTTCGGCCCCCGCACCCCCTCCCGCTCGTGCGCGCCCGGGCGCGCAGGATCGCAGCCCCGGGCCCGGGGCCAGCAGCGGGCAGACGGTTACGTCACCCGCTGTGTCCGCGGCCACCGCACTATCCGGTGCGTGCCCCGATGGGGAACTTGAGGCCGCTGTGGCCCCGTTCCTGTCTCCACCGCAGGCCTCCGCGGCCCGTGCAGAACATGCCGTCCTGGCCTAGGACGGCCTTGGGCGTGGGGCAGGCGCCTGGCAGTGGTCCCGACTCACTTTACAAGTGGTGACTCCCCCGCTGCCCCCGGGTCCTGTCCGGGGGTGTCCGTGCCTTCCTTCCTGGACCCAGAACTTCTCCAGCACCTCTGTGATGCGGTCCTGGGCATGGCTCTCCGGTGACTTGTTGACTTTGAACATTCTTTCACTTTCTGACCCCCTGGCGATGGGGGCAGGGATGGCCCTCTCCCAGCCATGTGAACCAGGCTGGGGCAGAGCGCCTCAGCCGCGGGGAGCAGGCCATGTTGGGGTGGGGAGGACACGTGCGGTGAGTGAGGCCCCAGGGGCAGGGGCCGCCCTCCGGTGTGCGGGAGACCCCACGCGGTCATCCTTTCCGCCTTGTGTGTTCTCTGCAGAGGCTTTCTGGGGCTCAACCTCATGCTGACCCTTCAGGAAGCCTGACTGCCCTAGGGTGGCACGGGGTGTTTGTCCCTAGGTTGGTGGGGAGGAAAATGAGGACCCTGAAGGTCCTCGAGTGGCCTGCCCTGGCATGTAAGCACTTCAGAGCTGTGGGCTGTGCATGCTTGGGGAGGCTGCCCCGCCTCTCTGAGCCTCCTGTGCACAGTCTGTAAAGGGAGGACTAGTGCCCCCGCCTGCCTCGGGTCCTGCTCACCTCCCAGCCTGTGGCTGTGCCTTCCCCTCCAGCCTCTCTGCTCCCCTCGGCTTTGGCAGGCAGGGTCCTGTGCACCCCAGGCCCACGGGGCTCAGGTGGGAGACAAGGTGCTCGGAGCTGAGACCAGCCCAGACGGAGAAGCCAAGGCTGGAGCCTGGAGCCCCGCTATGGGTGGGGAGTGGGGGGCTCAGGAAGACTCCTGCACAGGGGGCCGCTGGCGCTGCGTGCTGCAGGACGGGACCGCGGTGCGGCGTGGCCATCTGCATCGCGGGAGAGGACGTCCCAAGCAGAGACAACAGCAAAGGAAAGGCCCAACCAAGTCTGGGGAGGTTGTGCATGACAGGAGGTCTGACGCTTCCATGCCCCCCAGGAGCCAGTGTGTGTTGGGGGGGGGGTCTCTGGGAAGGAGCTCACCGTGCCTGGGACCACTCCCCAGCCTCTGCCTCATCTCTCCCACCTTCAGGACCTGCCTTGTTGTGTTTGGGGGACATGACTCTGTTTCTCTTCTGTGATGTGGGATGGTAGCAATGCCTTTGTCAGAGGTCACGGTGAGGCCCACATGGGCTAGTGTGTGTGCTGGGCTCAGTGTCCATGCTCCTGCCCGCTGCTGGTGAGGACTCCAGGGCGGCACCTTCTCCGTGGCGGGACCCTTGCTGGCGGGCACAGTCTTCCCTGCCTCAGCCCCTGCTCAAACCTGAGCCTCCAGCACCTGCATGAGCGTGAGAAAGTCTCAGTGGGGGAGGGGCAAACCCCTAGGGTTTTGGATGCGCAAAGTGTAACAGGAGCCCTGATGGCAGGGTGGGTGGGCTAGGTGGGTCCTGTGTCCCCAGCACAGCCCTGGCGGTGGGGGGGCTGACCTGGGGAGGCCCAGGTCGAAAGCCCTTTTCAGCCTCAGGATGCCTGCTGCAGTGGGAAACGGGGCGGGGTCGTTCACTTCCCAGGGCGACCCAGCTCAGGGAAAGCCCTCCGTGTAGCCACTGAGCAGATGGACCCTGCCGGCGCGCCCCACCCCGTGCCTGTGCCCGCAGGGCTCTCAGGGAGGCCAGGCTGCCCGGTCCCCTGCAGGGGGGGCTGGAGGAATAGTACACACAAACGTTACTGTGAAGATGGCCCTTGGCTGTGTCATGCCCGGGTGTGCCTCGGCTTGGGAGCAGCAGCTCTGGACCCTGGGGCGGACCCTGGGGCCACAGCCAGCGGAGGACACAGCAGGGCGGGAACAGGGTGAGGTGGGACATGGCTGGGGAGGGGGGCTGCATCGGGGCTGGGCTGTCTCTCCCTTACTTCTGCTTTCCTGGAAATATCCTGAGGTTGGCAGGGTCTTGGCCAAGTTCTAAAAGGCCCCGGGGTCACTGCAGTCAGTGCTGAGTCCACAGGAAGCAGGTCTGCCCAGCCCACAGCCCAGCTGCTGCGGGAAGCCCCCCCAGCGAGACTTCCTGCGGGGACACTGACGTAGAGCCAGACGTCTCTCCGGGCTGGCACTGTGGCCTCCAAGCCTGGCGTGAGCAACGGCACGTGACCACGCGGTGCGTCAGATGAGGGACACTCCAGGTCTTGCCAGACCCTCCCCAGAGGGAAGGGCTCCAGAGCCCCTGCTCCCGCCAGTACCCGCGGCACCCAAGCAGGGGAGCCGTGGAGGGCCAGGGCTGGGAGCCCAACGCCGAGGCCCCGGGTCCTGCTCCGCGCACACGGCCATTTCCTGGGCTCGTCCTTTCTCTTGTCACAGATCGCTGGTTCCGCATCCGTGCACCTCATCTGGGAGGCCGTCCGCCCTGGCTGGCTGGGCTCCAGCAGACCAAAGGGCCTCTGCCCCCCTCATTCGGTCTGATCCGCCCACTTTGCAGATGAGGAAACTGAGGCACAGAACCCTGGTGTGGGGCTCAGGGGTGCTGGGGAGAGGTGCCAGCAGAAGTCCTACCCTAGCTCCTCGCAGGGCAGCTGATGGATGTCGCGGATTTGGTGGCGGCCGTGGTCTCCTTCTGAAAACGGGAAGGTGGGCTCTGGGCAGGGGCTCCTGTTCCACACTTTCACACGGCGATCAGGGCAGGCAGGATTGGGGGACGTTAGCAACCCCAACCCCTGGGTCCTCCCAGACCTGGCCTCACCTCCCAGGGGAGCAGGAGGCCGGGGTGGGCACGCCGTCTCCCCCGCTCTACCCCAGCCTGGGCTGGACTGGAGCATATCCGTGAAGCTATAGACGAAGCAGGTGCTGGGGTGCAGGGTTCACATCTGTCCCAACTCCCTCCCCGTCCGAGCTGAGGACACTCAGCATTGTGGCCCTGGGCTAGCCACGAGTGCCCCCAGGCCCCCTGTCCACAGTAGGCCAGCCTCCCTGCTCTGCTCGGCTCTGGCCCCCAGCCCGAAAGACTCCTTCCTTCCTGGCTTTTAGAGGGAAGAATCCAGAGCTCACTCGCTGCCTTCCCCAGCGCCCGGTGCCACCACTGAGGTTTTGGGGAAGTCCCCCTGGCCCTGGGGACACATTAACCAGGGTGTTTGTCCCTGCACTGCTCAGGTCTCGGGCAGAGGTCTATGTGGGAGGTTCCCAGCGTGGCTCCCAGCAACCAGGCGGGCGGATGGGCCGGCAGGCGGGCCATTTTGGCTGAGGGCTCCTGCGACCTTCCCACCCTGCCCAGTAGGCTGTCCCCAGGACAGCGGCCTCTCTGGGGCTCAGTTGTCACCCCAGGCTCCCAAGTCACCCTGCTGCTCTAAGCCCCTCCTCAGGAGGCCTGGGGCACTTTCCTCACTTGAGACCCTGCCCCACACAGCCGCCTGGGCCCCTCCCCTGGCTGGATGCAAGGCCCTGCTGTGCCCTGGGCAGCGCTCAGCTTCGGGGCAGACAGCCCAGGCCGGAGGGTTAATGCTCCCCGTCCACTGGTGGGGAGCTTCCCAGAGTCCAGCCCGGGGCACACAGATGGGGAGACAGGCCAGCTGCGGGGAGCGCATGGTCAAGGCCACGGCCGGGCTGTGGTGAGCGGGGCTAGACTGGCCTCCTGGCTGGCACCCCTTGTCACTGCACAGGTTGAACAGGAAGCAGATGGCCACGTGGGGAGGAAGTGCCCAGCACCAGGAGGGGCGTGCTTGCCCCTCAGGGCTCGGAGGCTGCGGCCTGATCCACTAGAACCTCAGGTTGCCGGCTCTTGGCCCTGTTGCACACATGGGAGACTGAGGCCCAGAGGGTGCTGGCTCTACTGAGGTCACGCCACTGGAGTGAGGCCCTGACCCCAGCGGCCGCTGCAGGTCTGGGGGGAACACGGATCAAAGTGCAGCCCTCCCTTGCTCTCTGCTTTGGATAAGGTGCTTCCCCTGCTAGCCTCAGTTTACCCACAGTGAGTGTGTGTGAGCACAGAGGATAGTGGGGACACAGAGTCCCCATGCTGGGGGCGCGTCATTCTGTACTTGAGTGTGCGTGTGGCTGTGTGACTGTAGGGGCCTCGAACGGTTGTGGAATCCTTCCTCCTGCCCGGAGGCCAGCACGGTTCGCCTGGCCGTGTGTGTGCGTGCCTATGTGCGTGTTGATAGGTGTACGTTAGTATGTGCACAAGTGGGCATATGCCTACGTGCGTGTGCACCGAGCACGTGTGTGTACTTGCTCACGCGTGTGTTTGCTTCTCCATGTTTATACCTGCATGCATGTTTGCGTGTTTGTTTATACACGTGTGTACATACACGTGCCTGTGTGTGTGTTTTCTCCCGAGCATACGTTCCTGGCTGCCCCGCCGCCAGCAGGTGGCCGCCCCTCCGAAGGTCTGCACCCACATCTTGTCTCCAGGACCGGAGATCAGGACAGCTCCGCGGTGGCCTTGAGGGAAGGCCCTTTGGCACTTCCGGTTTGTGACACTTACGGGCGAGCACATTCCCGCCGGGACGCCTGCCCCTCGGTGGAGCGCACACGTGACGAGGCGGGGCCGCCGGGCCGGGAGCGGGGAGGGGGGCGGCGGGGCTTGTGGGGAGCCGCGGAGCCCGGCGTCTGCGGCCTGGGGGTGGCCCCCTCAGCGGTGCGCGCAGCTGGGGTCCCCCGTGAAGGGGCACAGCCGGGACCCCGCAGACGGCGGGGCCGAGGGCGGTGCGCTGGGAGCCTCCGGCGGAGGGAAGGCGGGCGTCGCCAGGGGCCGCGCTCCCTCCGTCCCGGGTGTGTTCCTCCAGACGAGGTGAAGTGTGGGGGGACCCGCGGCGAGAGCGAGCCTCCGCCGCGTCCCCGGAGTTGGGCATTTTCCAGGGCGGTTTCCAGCCGCAGGAAAGAGAGGGGCCGCCCTTTGGTCCCGCCCCCGGCCTGCATCTTTCACGACTTCAGAAACGCGATCCCTCCGTGCCGGGGAGGCTGGTGCTGGGCCTCGCGGCTCAGGGCCCAGGGGTGCGGGCTGCGGGCTGCGGGGGGCGGCCCCGGGCAGCCGCACCCGGGCTTCCTGAGGGGGGTGGCCTGAGGCCCGGCGCTCTTCTCGGGCAGAGGCCCCTGGAAGCCCGGACCGGAAGGCCCATCCCTGCGGGGCTGTGAGGGCAAAACCTCTTCACCAATGAATGAAAGGGCAGGAGGAGGCTTCTGGAAGGGCGGCCCGGCGGCCCCCGGGGCGTCCCGTGCGCGCGCCTGACTGCTGCGGCTCCAAGTTCTGCGTTGTGCACAGCTTTCTGTACAGCGATCACCTCAATAAAGTGGTTTAAAATTACTTTTAAAAGTAAAAGTTGGGGGGAGGGGTGCACCTGGCGGCTCAGTCCATTAAACACACTGCTTCGGCTCAGGTCATGATCTCACGGTCTGTGGGTTCGAGCCCCGCGTCGGGCTCTGTGCTGTCAGCTCAGAGCCTGGAGCTGCTTCAGATTCTGTGTCTCCCTCTCTCTGCCCCTCCCCTTCTCGTGATTTCTCTCCCTCTCTCAAAAACAAATAAACATTAAAGAATAATTAAAAATAATAATAGTAAAAATTCGGGGCGCCTGGGTGGCTCAGCAGGTTAGGCGCCTGACTGATTTTAGCAGAGGTCACGATCTCACGGTCCACAAGTTCTAGCCACAGGTCGGGATCTGCGCTGACAGCCGAACCTGCTTGGGATTCTCTCCCCCTCGCTTTCTGCCCCTCCCCCACTCATGATCTCCCCCTCCTCCCTGTCTCTCCCAAAATAAGTAAATAAACTTAAAAAATACAAATTAAAGAGCAGCTAAGTTTGACTGTAGCCACTCTTTGGTAGGTGGCTGGGGAGCGAGCAGTGCCCTGGTCCCCCAGCCCTGCCACTTCCTGCCCTGGCCCCTAGCCCAGCCCGGAGGGAGGGCAGGAGGGGGCACCGGTGGGGGCGTGTGCTGGGGGTGTTCGGGGCAGGCGGCCAGAGGCCCCGCCCGAGGCTGGCATCGCTGAGGAGTGGCTCTGTCTCCTCCAGGACTGGGTGGGGGGGCGGGGAGGGTCTTGCCGGGGCTGTGCAGCCTTGTCTGGGCTCCGGTCTGTCGAGGAGCCCTTCGCTCTGCGGCCCGGGCCCCGGGGAGCCCTTCCCTCGGCCGCCCCGGGCTTCGCCCGCAGCCCCGGCCCTGCCCGCCGCGGGGAGGGGCGAGGAGCAGCGGGTGGGGCCCCGGGCTGACCGCGCCCTCCCCGCAGCCCTCCCGCTGGGGCAGGAGCCGGCCCATCAACGTGAACCATTACGCCAACAAGAAGAGCGCGGCGGAGAGCATGCTGGACATCGCGCTGCTGATGGCCAACGCGTCCCAGCTGAAGGCCGTCATCGAGCAGGGCCCCAGCTTCGCCTTCTACGTGCCCCTGGTGGTCCTCATCTCCGTCTCCCTGGTGCTGCAGATCGGCGTGGGCGTGCTGCTCATCTTCCTGGGTGTGAGGCTGTGCCGGGCGGGCGGGAGGGTGCAGCCCCCCCTCGGCGGAGAGGTCGGGCGGTGCAGCCCTCAGAGGGCGCCGCCTCTGGCCCTCCACCCACCCGAGCGAGGACACAGCAAAATACGGTCTACAGGGACTAGCTGGTGGCCCTGCCCCTGAGGTGAGGGGCTCACTCCAGGGCTGGCTGTGTGACCTTGGGCAGGTACTTGGCCCCCCTCTCCTGGGCCTCAGTTCCCCCACCCATGCAGTGGGCACAAGTGGGGCCTTGGGCAGGTGGGACGATCACTAGGCCACCGCACACAGTGCTCAGAAAGGCACTTGCCTGGGTGCGTTCAGCTACTTACGCCTTAAAATCCGCACCGGGCCTCAGGCCGTCTTTTCTGCTCCGAGACCGGCGCCTCTGAGCTTCTGTTCGCGCAGAAGGGGCTGCGGGGCTGAGGCCACAGGCCTAGAACACAGCCCGAGCGAGGTGGCAGGCCCCAGGTGCCGCAGGCCCGAGTGCAGCATCCGCTCCCTTCTGCCCACAGTCAGGTACGACCTCAACAACCCTGAGAAGCATGCCAAGCTGGACTTCCTCAACAACCTGGCCACTGGCCTGGTCTTCATCATCGTCGTGGTCAACATCTTCATCACCGCCTTTGGCGTTCAGAAGCCCGTGATGGACGTAGCGCCCCGGCAGTAGGGGTTCAGGTGAGCCAGGGAGGGACTAGCCCGTCGCCATCCACCTAACAGGCGCGGAGGGGGGGTCCATCTCCACCACAAGACTGCTTGGGCACCCACCGACCCACGATCAGAAACTTGTGACCTGTGTGGGCCCCATAGGGTGGGCGTCGCTGGCCGTGGGCACCGTCCCCAGGCTCATCCCCTGTCCTTGCTCAGAGGCGAGCACCCACCCACCCCAGGCTGCCCTACTCAGGAGCAGGGGCTGCAGGGTGGCAGGGGGACCCTGGTTCCGTGCTCAACAAAGAAGCCCCTGCACTGTTTGGAGCCCGCGCGTCTGCCTCAAGGGCAAATGCAGAAGGTCAGCAGGCCCAGCATGTGTTGTGTGTGTTGCACGTGGGGCCCTGGCCGCGGCTGCACACCACGGGTGCGTTCGGCCTTGGGCCCGGCGGCTGCTCGTCAGGCCTGCCCCAGAGAAAGGGCGAGGGCGGGCACTGCCGACAGCCAGCCACCTGCCCGGCGCCGGCACCCCGCGGCCGAATGGACAGCAGGCTGCCCGAACACCTGCCTGCGTGTGAGGTACATGAGAGCACACCTTCCGGAGGGGCCGGCCGGAGGATGCGGTGGGACCCCGGGAGCAGGCCCACACGTGGCCTGGCTGGGAGTGTCCATGCCCCGCTGCCCATGCTGTGGCCGTGGCCCCATCTGGGGTCCGGCTCGCTGCCTGGCCACTGGCCCTGCTTTGTCGTCAAGTCCATCTCCCTCAGAACCCTGCGGGTGCCAGCCTGTTCTCTTGCTCGCGGCATGACTCGGCTGTTTATTAATTGTCCCAAACACAGGCGTGCCCTTCCCTGAGCATCAGCCCAGCGAGAGTCACGTAGGTCTGCTCTCGGAGGCCCCCCTTTAACCCCTCATAGTGACCCAGGAGGGGAAGCAGGCTTGCCCAAGGCAGAAGTGGGCCCTTCTGGCTCCGAAGCTCGTGGGCTGCTTGCCAGGCAGGCTGCCGACATGGGATGAGCAGAATGGAGCTGAGCCCTCTCACCCCTCCTCTCTCTTCTTGGCAGATGCCCCTGGATCGCACCCGGCCACAGCCACCCAGGTCCCAGGAGCCGCCTCACCCTCGAGGCCCACGTTCCTGTGGGAGGCCCTTCCCGAAGCTGGAGGAGCCCAGGCGGGCCCACTAGACTGTGTCCTGGGATGAGCCGCCGGTGGTTAGGCCCCCGCAGGCCAGCGCGGGGCCCCTGCAGTGGGGCCCGGGAGGCAGAACTGGGGACGGGCCGTGGCTGGCATGGACACGCAGCCACCCAAGGATCAGGGCGAGAGGCCCGGTCGGCCTTGGCCTTAGGACGTTTCCAGAGGGACAAGGAGACCCCCACCCTCTGCCAGCATAACAAGCATCTGAGCCTTGAGCCCCCTACGCCGATGACCTGTGGCATCTGCACTTCCTGACCCAGGACTCAGGACCTCGAGCACCCCTGGCCGTGGGCGCTGCCCAAGCCTTCCACCAGCAGTGATGGGGCAGTGCCCCCTCAGGGGCCAGAGTCCCCGCTCTTCTAGCACCAGTGACCAATAAAGCTGACGCACCTCCTCCCTGTCTCAGGCCCAGACCCCCCAGCACCAGGCAGTCCCACTCGCGGGCTCCTTCTCAGGGATCAAGGGCCCCTTGGCACCTGGCATGTCAGGGTATGGTTTTGAGGCAAAAACCAGGCTCTCAGAGCCGCAGCGCCTGGCATCTTGTTTTAACTGGCCAGCGCGGAAGAGCCACGGGAACGGCTCATCCCGGAGCCCGGGGCTGACACCCCCATCTCTGTTCGCTCCGTGGGGAGCAGCCCGCAGCCCCACAGCCACTTGGGACACAGATCGTTGGTGGGTGCGCCAGCCTCTAGGGCGGCCGTGGCCCCGGTGAGGGGTGTACTCAGCGTGGGCTGCCAGAAACACCAGCGTGAACCTCCCAGAAGCGAGTTCGCGATACGACCACACATGATGACTGGATTAGAAAACCAGCCTTTCACAGTGCTCTCCTCTACACTGCAGACCTGCCCGTGCACTATGCTCTAGTCTACACTGCAGACCTGCCTGTGCACTGTGCTCTAGTCTACACTGCAGACCTGCCTGTGCACTGTGCTCTCATCTACACTGCAGGCCTGCCCACGTGCTGTGCTCTTGTCTACACTGCAGACCTGCCTGTGCACTGTTGCATCCCACGGGCTCTTTACAGCAGAGCAGAGCCTGCATACACGCTCCCCGCTCGGGCCCAGGCCTCTGAGCGCTCCCTCAGGCCTTCAGGGCCAGGGGCACGTGTAGGGCCTCTGGCTGGGGGGAGGGGCTGTGTCGGTGCTGCAGGAGGGACACTGGGCCTCCATCTACTTCGGTGGCTTTGGGGTCAGAAGCCAAGACCTGGACCCTCCGAAGAGGTAGGAAGGACGGTGTGCAGGATGACCTCGGTGCAGGGGTGGGGGGGCACCCAGGTGTCACCACATGCCCTCAGGGCACTGGCCCTGTGACTCCTGACCTCATGGAAAGTTCCAGCACTCTCAGATTTCGTGCAGTCTCTCCACACCCACAGCCTGGCTCACTGCAGCGTGCCCAGTGCTGCGGGTCAGTCACGCTGAGGGGGCTGAGGGGAGGCGGGCTGGTGCTGGGTGGGCCGCGACCCACAGAGACCCCTGAAGCACCAGATGTTGACTCCAGGACATCAGTCTGTCCTGAGGGTCCCCATGCTGGCTGGAGTCCCCTGCTCTCTCGGTCCACCCCTGTGACCTGCAGGGCCTGCCCCCTCGCGCTCTGCCCCCTCGTCCCCTTTCCTGGCCCCACACTGGCACCCCCTTGTGTCCTTGATTTGACAACACCCTCAGCCAGTCCTCCAGGTGGGAAACTTGGCAGCCCCAGGTCCCTCCCCTAAAAATACTCAGGTGACCCTGGTCAGCTCACACAAAACGATCAATAAACAAAAGTGCTGATGGGTAAGGTGGTCCAGGCCTGGGCTTTACTCAGGAAAAAGCGTGGGGAAGTGGATGACTTGAGGTCAAGAAGGGCTGGTGGCCACAGAGCCGGGGTGCTCCCGAGAGCATGTCCATGTCCTGATCCGTGTGCGGGACAAAGTCCACAAAGGAGCACAAGGGGCAGGTGGGCAGAGGGTGGACACGTGTTCGCAGTGGCGCTTGATGAGGCCCCGCTGGGCAGGGCGTCCCGGGGCCTGGTGGTGTCGAGGTCACAAACCTGGGGGTGGCCCTGTGGGGGGGCTCAGCTCACTCCAGCCGCACCACCGCGGCTTTGGCCAGAAGCAGCAGGAGTCGGGCTCACGTCTGTGACCTGTCCACGCAGTCAGGCCCTCCTGCCAGCCCCCACCCCCGCCGTCTCTGCATGTCCCGGGATGTTCCCCTGGCCCAGTCCTGCCCAGTGTCTGGCACAGGTGGACCCTGCCCTGCACAACGCCCCTGGGGTTGCCAGACTGGCCTGCGAACTGAACCCCAGATGACTGAACTGAACTGTGAACTGAACCCCTGGTCACCGAGCCAGCTGGCCTCCGAAGGTGCTGGGGGCACTGGGGACAGTGATGGATGGTGGGTGGGTGTGCGCATCCCGGTCCCCCAGGCACTCCGTCCCCGGCGCCCCACACCTCCCCACCCGCCGGCTCCCCGGCTCGGCGGCTGCTCTCTGGCCCCCGGATCCTTGCCAGCTCAGGTCCCGTAGGTCCTCCTGACCCTCGCCACCGGTCACTGTCACAGAGGCCACTCGGGTCTACCCCGCCTTGGGTGCCATGGACTGTCATCGCCATCCACAGTGTCCCCCCAACCAGGCCCGAGCGTGAGCCCTGCCCAACCCCTCCAGGCCTGCCTCAAGTCCAGGGCAGAGAGGGAGGGTCCTACCTGCCAGTCACGCTGAGGGCCCAAGGGAGAGCCTTGAGCTGGGGGAGGAGGGGCCTCCCATGCACGCCTTCCCTTCTGCGTATTTCCGGGCCATGGGTATGGCCTGCAGGTGCCACCACCTGTGTCCTGTGTCCCTGGCACCATGTGTGGCATACAGTCGGTGCTTGGTAAATGCTGCAGACCTCCTCCTCACTCGTGAGCCAGGCGGGTCAAGTTACGAGTGAGTGGGTGAGGGGGGGACGGCGGGGGAAGGAGGTGAGCTCCTGTGGACCGAAGGCCCCTTGGAGGCACACTCAGGAAGGTGGGAAGGCGGGAGGCAGGGGGCCTCTCCGGACCTGGACGGGGGAGGGGCACAGCCTGTGGCTCGGAGCCTGAGGCAGGGAGCAGGGCTGCGTGCGGCGAGAGCGGCGTGTGCTCAGCCTGAGAGAGAGGCGGACGCACGAGGACGGCGGGTGACACGTGGGTCATCCCTGGGCGGCGTCCCCCGCGAGGGGCCAGGCCAGCGCCTCCGCCTCTCCCGGGAACGTGTGTCCTCTGGGGCTGGTCACTCTTCCCGTGGTTTTTCTCTTTCTCTCAAGTATTTGTTTAAGGTGAGCCGTGTGGGGGCTGCCCCGGGGCGGCCGGACCCCCGCTCTCAGCCTGATCCCGCCCAGACTCTCAGCGGGGAGACGGGCCTCCGGCCCCCCTCCAGGAGGCTGCTGCCGAGGGCCCCTCCCGCGTCCATGTGACCGTGGGTCGCGGGGCCCACCCGCTGGGAGGCTGATGGGCCGGGGTGGGGGCTGGTCAGGCCCGGGGTCGAGCCGAGGTCTGGGAGGACACGGGGACAGCAGGACCCTTCAGCCCATCGCAGAACGCTGACCCGGGCCGACTGGCCCCGCGGCGTCAGCGCCTTCACCCGGACGCCTGCAGAGTCAACGCCGCCCCCTCCCGGGAGGGAGCGCTGGGTTGTGCAAGTGCAGCTGCGTTTCCTGCTCCACAAACACCAGCCGGCCTCGCCCGGCCCGTAACCACATCCGCCGGGGGCAGGGGATCCAGTGTCCAAACTCCCTCCACCAGGAGCCCGCCTTCTCCACCAGCACCCTGCCTCACACCGCCTCACACCGCCTCACACCTCATACCTCAATACTCTCCAGACACCTCCTCACACCTTCTCAAACCTCATCTCACTCTCCTTAATGATCCTCACACTTCTGTTACTTCTCAAATCCCGGGAACGATCCTCTACCCCCAGGCCCCTGCACTCCAGTGCCCCTGTGGCCAGAAGGACCTACTCTTGCTACTGAAGTATTTGGAAGGGCTTCCTGGGTGAGGCAACATCTTACCAGTCTTCAGGATAAACCCATGGGGGTTAGGAAAGAATGTTCCAGCTGTGGGCACAGCACGTGGGAGGTGCTGAGGCATGGCTCATGAGTGGTTCTGGCTGTAGGTGTGTGGAGGTGGACATACAGGGACAAATGGCGAGGGCCTGGAGTGGCCACGGTAGGGGGAGAGGGGGATTTGTGACATGTGACTTTCGTGCCCCAAGGGACTTCATCCATTTAGGTCACCGGCACTGACCGACCAGGTGGTAGGCAGGGCAGGGACCCACTGGGGGGAGGTGCTGGGCCTAGGCATTGATGCCCCGGCGTTCCCCCAAGCCTCAGCCTCGGAGGGGGGCCTTTCAGGGTTTGACCAGTGGGCCAGGCAGCTGGGAGATGGGCCCGGCCAGCAGTCGGGGCCGTCGCAGATCTCAGCTATAGGCATGGAGTCCGGTCTGGGAGGGACTGTCGAGGCCGGGAGCCATGGAGAGGCCCGAGCACAGCCTGGGCTCAGGGGCAAGGCCTAGGCGGGTCATGCACAGGAGAAAGCCGGCAGTCAGGGGAAGCCTGCTTGGCCACAGCTGGGGGCCGGGAGCCCTGGGCCACCGCAGCTCACCGGACGGCTCCTGAGGCCTGGCTCAGGGGAAGGAACCTACCACAGGGCCCTGAGGAGAGCGGCCTCACAGGTCTTGGGTGGCAGATGACGGCAGGACCTTCCCTGCCACAGGCTTGTGGGATGTTTCCTCAGAGGGGCTCTTGGTTAAGGCGCTAGAACAAAGTATAGACTGCGTGGCTCGTACACGCACGTACTTCAGGAGGCTGGAAATCTGAGGTCAAGGCGTCAGCAGACTCGGTGTCTGGTGAGAACCAGCTTCCTCTTCTCACTGTACCCTCGCTTGGTAGGCTCTCTGGGCTCTCTTTTATAAGGTCACTACTCCCATCTTGGGCTCCATCGTCATGATCTCATGGCCCCACAGGCCCCCCCTGGTACCACCACCACCTGGGGGTTAGGTTTCACCATTATGGATTTTGGGGGGACACAAATGTTCAGAACACAGCAGGTGTTTTCAGCTGAGGTAAAATTCTAATCCCCCTGAAACATCGTCACCTCCTGAGAGCCAGCGTGCCTGCACCTTCACACAGGGGCCTAATTTACTGTGAGCTGGGTGCATCCACCACTTCTACCCAGGTGTCTGTCACCTTCTCCATGGTGTATCTGTCACCTTTTCCCAGCTGTGTCTGTCAGGGTGCAGGACAAACGTGGAGAACCCCTGCCCAGAGAGACATTTAACCAGGGAATCGAGAACTTGCCCCCTCGTGATGGGCAGAGCGGCTACAGAAGGGACAGGACACGCCCAGCCGAGCCTCGGGGTCTGAGCTCCAGAACCTCTGGCACCCCCGGCGTCAGAGTCCAGAGCGGGTGCAGGGCCCAGACCCCTGGTCTGGCGGGCCGGTGGGAAGGCGGCCTCCAGTCCCGCCTCTGCAGTTTGCACAGGAACTGGTCAGGCGCTGGGGCGCTGCCGGGGGCCTGACAGGTCTGTGGGTCCCTCACCCGGGCCCCGAGCAAAGTCAAGAGGGCCTCTGTAAGGTCACGGCTGTGGGGGCTCCGTTCAGCTCAGGGAGGCTCCCGCATCCTCATGGCCAAGCTCCAGCAGCCATGCTCACTCAACCCAACAGAATGTCCCAGAGAGAAATCTGTATGTGACGCCTTCCCACAAAGTGGCGAATCCATGGGGAGTTCTGGCGGAGAGCATCGAACTGAGTGAGCAGTGCCATCCCAGGCCTGCTGGGGTTCTCACGGGAGTGTCTCCAGTGTACAGATGGGCAAACCGAGGCTCGGTGTGGAGACACACCGGGGCCCGCAGCACAGAGGTGGAGAGGGAGCGCAGGCCACGCTGTCCCGGGGCGTCGAGCCGGGGTGCTGGAATGAGGGACTCAGCCCATGAGCTGGCTGCGTGGCGGTGGGACAGCACGTCCGGAGCTGGTGGCCTCTGCCCCCACCTGCTTCCCTTCATGTGCCCCGCCACCCTGAGACCTGGGAGCGGCCGTCACCCCTGGAGCTGGCCTGCCCTGGCATCTCCGGAAACCTCCCGTGGAAAATGCAAACTCCTGGTGATTCTTGGGTTGACAAATATGCTTGTTTCCCCAAAAAGAAGCTGTGGGGGAGGAGCTGAGGGAGGGTAACTGGGAGAGGGGCCCCTGGGTCCCAGCCTGTGCCTGGGGCCCGTGCCTGCGGCGGAAGGGCAGGTAGAACCCCATCTCGGCAGCTGTGTGGTCCTTGGCTTTGTACTGAAAACAATGGTGCCCAGAGAAGACGCGGTGCTTGCCCTCTAGGGCTTGCACACTTACCCTCCCGTGTCCACATTGGGGTCCTGAGCCTGAGGCTGGCAGGTGAGACAGGTGTAGACACCCCAGCTGAAGGGATAGGCCAGCGTCCCCAAGATGAAGATAATGGGTGTGGAACAAACCTCAGGCTTCGGGGGGAGGAGGGGAGTAGCCAGAGGACCTTGGATGGCACAATGACATTTCTCAACTCCAAAAGTTCCAGAAGTTTCTATGGACTGTTTTGGCTCTGAGTTGCCATCTGGAATCTGGGACAAGACCTTGTGCTCATCTCCAGGCTCCAACTGTAGTTGTATCCACTGGACCCACCCCAGACCCACTAAGCCCAGGTTCTTACCTCCTGGTGGGGAGGGGCTCCATTACCAGGACAGGGGCGGGTGAGGCCCTGCAGGACCCCGGACCTGGGTGTTGGCTCTGGTGACTGGATGGGGACAAGGGGCTGTGGCGGGGGGAGGGGGGTCCCTTTGGGACACATCACAGAAGGGAATGAGGACAGCGGTGAATCTTGGACCCCCTTACGTGCCAGGTCCCCCTTTTCCTGGCTGAGTGACCTCAATTTCCTTTTTAGGAAAGCAGGGATGCAGCCCCCACCTGCTGGGGCTGCTGGGTGGAGTGAACACACATGGGCATGGGGCTTCTTGGTACACGTGGTTGGTGCCCCTGGGGCCCTGGGTGGGGGCTGACAGATGGCAGCGCAGTGCCCCCACCCAGCCCTCCCACCTGGGGCTGGTGGCCGGGAAGGGCAAGGTGATGGCCAGGGATGGACGTGCGCCAGGCAGGGGGCTGCGGGAGGGGCTCTAAATGAGAGGTGTGGGCTCTGGAGACATGAGGTGGGAGGGAGCAGGGGAGGGAACATCTGGGGAGACGGTGGGAGGGGTTGGGGGGCACCGAGGGGCAGCCTGAGCAGGACCCGGCCCCAGGCTGCGTGTGGGACACCGAGAGCTCTCAGAGTCAGCCCTGCCTGCTGAAGACACCACAAGGTCTCGAGTCAGAATCACCTAGAAAACATTCCCAAGGGAAACGACGAGACTCCGTTTAATATTGTTGAGCACCTTTGTTAGGCGAAGGTAGCTTTCTTAAAAAAGTATAAATAGTGAAAAATAAGCATTTAGAAAAGAAGCAGCGGCCCCCCAGGCGGGCAGGCGGGGCTCTTTGGTGGGAGGCGGGGGCAGGGCCATCAGAGCCCTCCCAGGTCATCTGTGAGGAAGGCCAGCAGGAAGCGGCTGACGTGTCTGTCTACGATGATGGGGGAGAAGCCCAGGACGCGCCGGGCCCCCGGCAGCACCTTGGGGTCTGAAAGACAAGGTGGCCTCAGACACTGCCACGGAGGTGCCTGTGCAGCCCCACAGCCAAGTGGCACGGGGCGTCCCCGCCACGCGGGCCGGCCTGGCGCTGGCTCCCCATACACGACTGTGAGGGGCTGGCGTGGCCGGGCAGGGACGGCAGCTGCATGCTGGGCTGCGGGCCCCCCGTCCTGCAGTCAGGGCTGTGACATGGGGCCAGAGGTGGGTGCCCTGCTCCAGGCCCCATGCAGGACAGGGACCCCCAGAGCCCTGGCTGCACCCTGCCTCCCTCCTCTGATGCATCCCCGATGCCCCTACGCTCCCTCCTCTTCCCGTGCCTGCAGGCTGGGCCCCACTGCTGTCCCACTGCACAGGCCAGGAAACTGAGGCACGGGGAGGCCAGGTGGCTCGGTGCTCAGGCCTGGCCGGGCGGCACCCACCTGGAGGGCAGCAGTAGACGAGGAGTGCCAGCCCCGCGGCCAGGCCGAGGCAGGCCAGGAAAGCCACAGGTCCTGGGGAGAAAGGCGGCATGTGGGCACGTGGCTGCCTGAGCCCGGACGGTGGGAGCCCCAGCGAGCACCCTGGGGCCCAGTCAATAGGAAGGCAGGACGGAGCCTGACTCGGAAAGGAGAAGCCCCTGAGGCAGAGATGGAGCCCTGGGTGGGGGACAGGGTGAGGGACGCGGGAGGCCGTTACCCCTGTCACTGAGCTCATGGCCCTCGGTGCCCGAGTCTAGCTCTGTGCAATCTGAGTTCTCTGGAAACAAAATCACAGGGCTCGGTTAGTGGTGGGCCGGCCAGCGGGAGGTGGCTGCCCTGCCTGCAGGAAACCAAGGGGCCGCTCAGGCTCCTTACCGCCACCCCCGAGCCCCCAGGCTGGGCTGGACCAGGCCGTTCGGACACCCACCCAACCTCCTGGGCTGGGCTTGGCAGAATCAGCATCAGGGAGGGGAGCCCAGGACCAGCATCACGGAGCCCTGAGTTTTGATCTCCTTCTGTCCACACCCTGAGACCCTGAGGGCCATGGGTGGGGGCCATCGTTTCCTGCGGATGCAGGCACCGTATGCACTGTCCTGAATCTGGCGATGTCCATATGAGGGCAGAGCGCGTGCTCTCCGCAGACTCGCCAACCGGCCACTGGCTGATGGCCCAGGAGCCTGGAAGGTGCTTGGTGCCCAGCCAGGCTGTGCACCCCCCTCCCCAATGGCTGGTGTGACACGCTTGTCCTGGACCAAAGCTCATCCTCAGGTCAGAGACACCAGCCTGGGGTCCCAGTTGAGCCATCTGGGGTGAGCCACCCTGTCCCTCAGGCCTCTGGTTTCACATCAGAGGATCGAGGGACACCAGCCTCTCCTCCAGGGGACCAGGGGCACAGAGGCCTCAGGCCTGGGCTGCCGTGCCCGCCTATGCCTCCCATCCCCAACCCAGCAGCTCAGATGATTCCTCAGGACTCATGCGCCTCCCGAGCTCTCAGGCAAGACCCTTGAAACCAAAACACACATGCCTTCCAGCCACCGTGCCCGACACTGTTCTACAGAAACACCCACATTACGGGGACGCCCCCCACACCGGGTGCGACCGCAGTTTCTGCCATGAGGGCACAGGTCACTCAAGGCTGGCACAGCCATGAGCCCCCCGCAGCACTTGGGTGACGGGCCCCCAGGCTGGAGGGAGGGCGGGGACACACGACAGGACGCCACCTTCTGTGTAACAACAGATACGAGAGGCGGCGATGCCTGCGTCTGAAAGGCTCGCTGCCGCCGGGGGGCCCGGGGGGCACACTTACGTGGGGCCAGCCGGCTGGGCAGGCGGCTGTGCAGGGGCTGCGCGTGGATGTACAGGGCCCGGTAGAACTCCTGGCAGTCCCGCTCGCCACTCCGCTGCAGGTGGCCCAGCAGGTCGCAGAGCCGCGTGCGCAGGGACGCCGTGGGGTTCCGGAACTGGGGGTGGAAAGGGTGTGTGGGAAGGTCAGGCTGGAGGGGCAGGGCCAGGGGGGCTGGGGCTCCGGCTTTTGCATCAGTGGCGCCTCTGCCCGCGGCGGGGTTGGGGAGGTCGCAGCAAGTGCCAGCGGGGCCTCAGCCCACCCACGAGGTGCCCCCGCTGGTGCTGCGGTCACAGCGCGCCACTGGGCCTCCCTGTGGCGCCCAGGACAGTCACCAAGAAAGACAGTGGCGACATTACTCCGACTGTTAGATGCTGATGGCTTCCCGCAAGTCACATTTCACCCCCTGAGACTGTTTCTTCACTTGCGAAAAGGGTATAATAAACCCAAACCGCAGGGCCGCTGAGTGATGGCTGCTAGCGGTCTACAGCCAACAAGAGTGTGATCCAAGGGATTTAAAAACGGAGGGTGAAGCATGGAAAAAACCCCAGAGTCCTCTGATGTGTTAATGGAGAAATGTGTGGGTCTAGAGGCCAGGGAACCGGGCGCTTGGCCCGATCAGGACCCGAGGCCGTGGCCTGGTGCTGCCCCTGGTGGCAGCGTGCGTTGCACTCGGAACCGGAGCCGAGCCAGGCACTCCCAGTGCGAGGCAGGGGCCGGGGGCACCGAGGGGCGGGTAGTTGCACTCGGAACCGGAGCCGAGCCAGACACTCCCAGTGCGAGGCAGGGGCCGGGGGCACCGAGGAGCGGGTAGTTGCACTCGGAACCGGAGCCGAGCCAGACACTCCCAGTGCGAGGCAGGGGCCGGGGGCACCGAGGGGCGGGTAGTTGCACTCGGAACCGGAGCCGAGCCAGACACTCCCAGTGCGAGGCAGGGGCCGGGGGCACCGAGGAGCGGGTAGTTGCACTCGGAACCGGAGCCGAGCCAGACACTCCCAGTGCGAGGCAGGGGCCGGGGGCACCGAGGGGCGGGTAGTTGCACTCGGAACCGGAGCCGAGCCAGACACTCCCAGTGCGAGGCAGGGGCCGGGGGCACCGAGGAGCGGGTAGTGTGGCCGCGTGCATGCGGGACTCTCCGTTTTCTTGTGTAAACATCTAAAGCTTCTCAAATTTTTGTACAATAAACGTATATTAGACTTTTAATCACAACCATAAGGTACGAATGTCACCCGTACTTTCACGTGGCTGTGGACTTTCATAACCTGAGCATCTGAGCCAGGGGCCCGCCTGCCTCGCAGCTGGGGTGCGGGTCAGCCTCATGGTGCCCAGCAGAGGCCCCAAGCCCTAAGGACAGCCCTGCAGCCCCAAAAGCGCGGCTCCCTCAGTCACCGGGCTGGAGGGTCCCCACACCCCAAAGCCCTGGCCCTGAGGGGGAGCCAGGGGAAGGGTGGCTCAGGCGAGGGGCACCCACCTCCCTCAGTGTCCACTTGTGAACCTTCGGAAGAGGCAGGGTGCGGAGCCCTGCGGCACTGGGGTGAGCCCGGCCAGAGCCCCGCCCCCTCTCCCCCTCAGGCTTGTCACATGCAATGGCACAGTCCTGTCTCCTGTGATGTTCCCAGCGGCTCAGGAGGGCTGGCAGGCCCCGAGGACACAAGGAGAGACTGCGGCTCACGGAGCTGACCTGTCGGGCCCAACATCACTGCAGGGAGTCAGGCTTTCACCCGCACGCTGTCCTACCCGCGCCCCCCTTCTGCCCCTCCGCCGCTTTCTCCCAGCCCAGGGAGGGAGGGACAGAAGGGAGAGATGCGCCGGGCCCCCTCAGCACCTTCTCGGCGTCGCTGTTGCTGAGGATCTGGGGGTAGTAGCGGTTCAGCTGGAGGATGATTCTGTCCACCTGCTGCTCGCTGAGGCGTCCATGGCCCGTCAGGAAAGGCGTGTCCTGGACCAGGCGGTCGCAGTAGGTCTGCTCTGAAACAGCGGAGAGCACGGAAGGCATGAGCTGGCACGGCCGAGGAGGGGCCCCAGGGCCCACACGCCACCCGCGGCGCGGCCCCCAGGCGGCACATCGGCTGTAAGCGCCTGGATAAGGGCGGACACCCCACCTGCGCGGGCCGTGCCCAGCCCCGAACCCGTGCCCTGCCACCCCCTCACCAGATGGGGCGCACTTGTGTGTGAGACTCTGCCCTTCTCTTCTATGCCTGAGAGCTGGCAGCAGAAGACAAACTCAGAGAGGCCGCGCCTGCCGTCCCGGGTCCCCCCAGGGCCTGCTGCAGGGACACAGCAGCCTGGAGAAGGCCTGGCCCTGCAGCTCCCACGGCTGTCCCCGCAGGGACAGGGGTGCAGGGCTGGGTGGCCTGTGCTGGCATGGCCGCGGAACACGTGAGCCTGCCGGGCCTGGTGAGCTGCCACAACAGCAGAGCAGTGTGCCCGGCCTGGGTCCTGGGGACACTTCTTTCAGTACCGCCAGCAAAGCATCACTGCCATGCCTTTTTTCCCATTAAGAATGATCTTTAGAATGACAGGCCTTTAAAGCCCAGGGGTGGGTCAGTGGTTGGTGGGAGGCACAGGACCCCCGAGGGAGGGCACTGAATCCCAGGGAATCCACCATGTGACCAGTGTGCCCCCCACACTGGTGCTAGCCTGTCCCACTTGCTGGTGGACACGGGGGCTGGGCACAGGGAGAGCTGTAAAGGAGGAGAGGTTTTGTGTGTGATTGGAATTAAGTTACTATCAGTTCACATAAGATGACTATAACTTCAGAATGATACGTGCAATTCTCATGCCACAAAGGAAACATCCACGGGATATACACGAAAGGAAATAAAAGTGTTACTGAAGAAAATCAACTAAACTTGAAAGAAGGCAGTAATTGATAAATCACAAAAAGCCAGAAGACATACAGAAAATAAATAGCAAAAAGGCAGAAGCAAGTTATTCATTATCAGTATTTGCAGCAATTACTTTATTATTATTTACTTTTGAAAGACAGATAGAGCATGAGCAGAGGAGGGTCACAGAGAGAAGGAGACACAGAATCTAAAGCAGGCTCCAGGCTGTGAGCTGTCAGCACAGAGCCTGACGTGGGGCTTGAACTCATGAACCATGAGCTCATGACCTGGGCCGAAGTCGGACCCTTACCCACTGAGCCACCCAGGTGCCCCAGTAACGGCAGTAATTGCTTTAAATGTAAACAGATTAAGGAGGGCCTGGCTGGCTCAGCCAGTGGAGCATGCAACGCTTGACCTAGGGATCGTGAGTTTGAGCCCCAGTTGGGTGTAGAGATCACTTAGAAAATAAAACCTGTCAAAATAAATGTAAACAAATGAAAAGACACAGCCTGGCAAAATGGATTTTTGATATTGTGATTTCTAATAAGAAATATATATTAGTCTTCGGCCCAGTCCCTGGCACATGGCTCCTGAACCCCTGGAATGTCCTCAGTGAGGAGCCATGAAGGTGAGGGTGTCTTTTGTTCCTAACAAGTCCCTTTCACCTTCATCCGCCTGTGTGCACGAGGTGATTCTTCTAAGCCCCTACATGACCACAGGATGGGACTGGTTGCCAGTGGAGCCAGCCACACGGGTAGAGGCTTGGAGGGGAGGGGGCCGGAGGCCGAATGCATCACCAATGGCGCAACGTTCCATCAATCACGCCCACATAACCAAACCTGCATAAAACCCCAAGATGATGGAGTCTGACAAGCTTCTGGGTTGCCGAGCACAAAGAAGCGCTGGGGCAGGAGCCCGCCCGCAGGGACAGCAGGGACACAGAGTTTCAGGGCCCCTTCCCCCATTCTTTGCTCTAAGCACCCCTTGTGTGTGGATGTTCACTTGTATCCTTGCAAACACCCTCTCTAATAAGGTAGCAGGAGGGTGGAAAGTGTGTCGCAGGTTCTGTGAGCCGTAGCAAAAGGCTGGACCAAAAGAGGGGGTCATGGGGTCCTCGGTTAACAGCCAGTCAGTGGGGTCTGCAGTGGGGACGGTGAGGGGACTGAGCTCTTAACAAGTGGGAGCCAATGCCACCCCCAGGGAGACAGTGTCAGAAGGGAGTTGAACTGTGACACCCCCAGCTGGTGACCGGAAGTGTCAGGAGTCCTCAGAGCTAAGAGTGCTGCGTGTAGGAGCAGAGGAGAGACAGAGTTGTTCTTCCCTCAGGATTAAAAATATATGTTTCAACGATGCGCTGTCTCCAACAGACTCACACCAGTGGAAAGTGAAAAGATGGGAAAAGATGTCGCTGCAAATAGCAACTCAAAGAGAGCAGGGTGGCCCTGCGAATAGGAGGCAAGATCGACTTTGCAACAAAAATTGTTAGAAAAGACCACGAAGGGGATGCCTGGGTGGCTTAGTCGGTTAAGCATCCAACTTTCGCTTAGGTCATGATCTCACAGTTCGTGGGTTCGAGCCCCACGTTGGGCTCTGTGCTGACTGCCAGCTCAGAGCCTGGAACCTATTTCGGAGTCTGTGTCTCCCCCTCTCTGACCCTCCCCTGCTCATGCTGTCTCTCTTTCTCTCTCCTAGAAATAAATAAAAATATTAAAAAAAAAAAGAAAGAAAGAAAGAAAGAAAAGACCACAAAGTACATCATAAGTTAGTAACAGGACAAATTCACCAAGAAGATCTAACAAGTACATGAGACAAATATCAGAGCCTCCAGATAATAGTAACAGTAGGAGACTTCAGTACCTCATTTTTTTTTAATGTGTATTTACTTTCGAGAGAGCGAGTGAGCAGGGAGGGTCAGAGAGAGAGGGAGACACAGAAGCCAAAGGAGGCTCCAGGCTCTGAGCTGTCAGCACAGAGCCTGACGCGGGACTTGAACCCACGAACCATGAGATCATGACCTGAGTCGAAGTCGGACGCTTAACCAACTGAGCCCCCAGTGCCCTCTTAGTAACAGCCAGAACCACCACACAGATGACCAGTAAGGGTGGGGCACCTGGGTGGCTCAGTCGGTTAAGCGTCCAACTTCGGCTCAGGTCATGATCTCATGGTTCGTGGGTTCAAGTCCCGCATTAGGCTCTGTGCTGACAGCTCAGAGCCTGGAGCTGCTTCGGATTCTGTGTCTCCCTCTCTCTCTGACCCTCCCCTGCTCATGCTCTGTCTCTCCCTCAGAAATAATTAAAACATTAAAAAAAAATTTAGATGACCAATAAGGGAATGGAGGGTGTGAGCTGCACAACAAACCCACAAGAGCCAACACACCGGGACCAACAGTCCCCAACAGCAGGAGAAAATACAGGTGTGCCTCCGTTTACCGCACGTGGCGGGTACGGTGCTTCCACAGACTGCGGGTCTGTGCCGACCTTGCGCTGCGCGAGTCCACTGGAGCCTCTTTTCCACCAGCATATGCATGCTTCGTGTCTCGGTGTCACATTTTGATAATTCTGGCAATTCAAATGTTTCCTTCTTCAAACTGTATTTCAAACCTTTTCACTATTATTACAATTGTCAACGGTGATCTGTGATCAGTGATTAGGTGTTGCTGAAAACTCAGTTAATTGGTAACATATTTTAGCAATAAAATGTTTTTAATTAAAGTATGCACACTGTTTTTTAGACATAACCCTGCTGTGCACTTGACAGACTACAGCATAGTGTAAACATAATTTATATGGGCTGGGAAACCAAGAGATACACTGAACTCACTGTATATATTTTTTAATTAATTAATCAATTTTTACTGGACTCACTTTATTACAATATTTGCTTTACTGTGGTGGTCTGGAACCGAACTCACAATAGCTCTAAAGTGGATCTGTACATTCTTCTCAAGCGCACATAGAACATTCTCCAGGACAGACCACAAAACAAATGTGGCTACAAAATAAGTCTTAATACATTTAAAAAGGCTGAAAACACACAAAGGGCCTTTCTGATCACATGGAATAAAGCCAGAAATCAGTAACAGAAGGAAAACTAGAAAATTCACCTTTATGTGAAAAGGAAACAACAAATGGATCAAAGAAGAAATCACAAGGGAAATTAGAAAATACCTTGAGACATATGAAAATAAAAATACAACACACCAACATGTAAGGGATGCCGTGAAAGCAGTTTGGAAGATGACATTTAGGCTGTAAATGTACACTTTACACCAGAAAAGAGATCTCAAATCAACAACCTAATGTTACACCTTAAGGAAGTAGGAAGGGAAAAGCAAACTAGACCCAAAATAGCAGGAGGTGAGGAAATAATAAAGATTATAGCAAAGATAACTGACATGGAAAATAGAAAAAAACAAAAACAAAGCTTGGTTCTTTGGAAAGATTAACGAATTGACAAACTGTTAGCTAGACTTATCAAGAAAAAAGACTCAAATTACTAACATCAGAAATAAGAGTAAGGAAAGGACTACCAATTTTACAAAAGTAAAAAGGATTAAGAAATACTTTGAAAATTTGTAAGCCAACAAATTGGACAAACTAGATGAAGGGAACAATTTCAATTCCTAAAAACACACAATGTATCATAACCAAAACGTGAATACAGAGAAAATCTCAAAGGACCTATAATTAGTAAGGAGATTTGTCATAGAAACTATCCTAACAAATAAAAGCTCAGGACCAGATGGCATCACTGGTGAATTCTACCGAATGTTTAAAGACCGGAACTTCTACAATTCTTCCAAAAAACACAGAGGAAGGAACATTTCCTAACTCATTCCATGAGGCCAGCATTACCCTGATGCCAAAACCAGTCAAGGACACGGCAAGAAGAGTACAGACCAAAATTTCTTACAAATACTGATGCCAAAATCTTCAACAAAATACTAGTAAACTGCATTTAACAGCATATTAAAAGGATTACACACCAGAATACGAGGATGGTTCAACATGTGATAATCCATCAGTGTAATACCTTACGTTAACAGAATGAAAACACACACACACACTCAACACGATCATCCAGATCATCTCAAACGATGCAGAAAAGGCATTTGACACGTTCAATACTCCTTCTTGATTGAAGGAAAAAAGCATTCAATAAATTTGGAAGAAACTTTCCTCAATATGATGAAAGTCACATATGAAAAGCCCTCAGCAAATGAAATACTTGATGGTGAAAGACTGAAAGCTTTTCCCCTAAGATCGGAAACAAAGCAAAGGCTCACACCCTCACTACTTCTCTTCAGTGCAGTACTGGAAGTTCACACCGGAGCAATTAGACAAAAAAAAAAAGGAAATAAACGGTATTCAAATGAAAAGAAGTAAGTAAAACGATCTCTTTTTGCAGATGACATGATCTTCTATCTAGAAAACTAAAAAGGTTAAAATTAATCAACAAATTCAGCAAAGCTGCAAGACACAAAATCAATACACAAGCATGCTCTCTCTAAAATAAATACACATTAAAATATTTTTAAAAAATAGGTGCATTTGGGGGCACTTGGGTGGCTCAGTCAGTTAAGCAACTGACTCCTGATAGCTCAGGTCAGGATCTCAAGGTTTGTGGGATGGAGCCCCACGTCCAGCTCTGTGATGACAGCACTGTCTCTCCCTCTCTCTCTGAGAATAAGCTCATTTGTTGCGAATAAATAATGTCTCGATAAAGTTGAGGGGTCATCGAATGGGGCCACCATGTGAGAACAGCAGGATCTTCTCCTCGACAGACCCGTCCTCCTCACCTCCATCCGCTGTTGCCACCTCCTCCTGGCTGGTCTTTCCCTCAGAAATACGAATTTCTAACTTCTGGATCCTCCCAGGTCCTGAAAGTCTACCTGGAAGACGGACTCGTCAGCGCCCCACCATGGCGAGAAACGGCCCCCAGGGATACAAAAAGACCTGCCTGGCCACACGGGCAGAACCTTCTGGGTCACCTGGTGTCACCACTGGCAGCCCCTCTGATCCAGCTGACAGCGTGTGCCCCGTGACCAGGCACTCACCTTCATCATTCTATCAGCTCTGCGACTCTAGCAAGACCACCGCCCCCATTTCCGGATGGGGAAACTGAGGTATGGCAAATAGATGAGGGACCTGCCTAAGACCTTAGCCACTAGGGAATAAAGATGGAGGCTGGACCCAGGCACAGCTTTGTGGCAGCCTCTTGACATCCAAGACTTCCCACTCACCTAATTAACGTCCTAATTAACTGTGCAGTTAGCTGCATCCCGGCCCCAGGCTGTTCTGCCCAGCACTGCCTCAATAGCATGTGTACTCATGCACAGGACAGGCATACAGCAGGTGCTCACTAAAGAGTTCTGGAATGAATGGGCATAGGCCCAGCGCTGTCAGCGGGCGGCATACTGTGGCGGTCCCTCCCGCTGCAGCCCTTGCTAGGTGGAGTCTGGCCCCAGCAGGCGTGAGGAGCGAGCGTGAGTCACCTGGCTCAGGGCACACACAGCCTGGGGCTGGAGCTTTTCGTGGGCTGGGAGCCATGCAGGAAAACCACCCAGATGGCCACACCCAGGAAGGAAAACGCACAGGAAGCTTTGGTCGTAGGTCCTGAGTAACAGTCTCAGGCAGCTGTCACAGGATGGAGTCGAATGCTCTGGCACAAACCGGCCCCGCCTCGGCCAGCAACTTCTGCCAAGCCGCACCTCCCCCATCCTCTTGCTCAGCTGGTACCAAGACCACAGACCCCCAACCCCTTACCCCTGCGTAGCACACAAGGCCCTATGGGAGTCACCCCACCTGCCTTCACCCCAGCTTCCTGAGCCATCCTGCAGAGCAGCGCCCCCTGGCATCATGCTGCCTGGGACGCCTGCCCAAGGATGAGACCCCTGTCCCGGGCCCCCCACTGGCTAACTGCCACTCGACTCACTGTCCTCCCCTCAAGAGGCCTCCCTGAGTTCCTGGGGCTCCATCGCCACTACAGTCCCTGTCCCTCTCAGAATCCCCTCCTGTTTGGGCACCGGAACTGCCCTCGGGTGAGGTGCTGAGGGGGCTCACTCCCCAGCACACCTGGTTCCACAGAAGAGTAACAGCTGCAGCGACATCTGGCCAGCGCTGCCCTGTGCAGATGCATCGCATCCAAACGCTCGCCCTGCAACCTGTCATGGCGGCCCCAGGACCAGCACAAGGCAGACCCTGGGTCCTTGCACAGGGACAATGAGTCAAGGACTTCAGGCCTGCAGCGTGGCAGAGCTGCCCGTCTGAGCCTACCAGGCCTGCACTCTCTGGGCCTCAGCTCCCCGCTCTCAAAGTGAAGAGCTGTGACAGAAGGGCTCTCTGGAGGCTCAGCGCTCAGACTGGGCTGTGAGAAAGGGGCTGTGGAGGGGCTCCCACACGACCTTGAGGAGCCCTGGGCAGGACACAGGTCCAGTTCTGCCTCTGCCCCAACCACCCAGGTGGCCTGCGGCTTGGCACCTTTCCAATCTGAGCCTTTATTTCCTCATCCACATAGCAATGATATCCTACATGTTCCTACAGCAATTCTGGACGGGTCGCACCTGACGCTCGGTCAAGGGCACAACAGACTCTCAGAAACAGCAGCCACAAATGAGAAGGGCTCGGGGAGATGACAGGGGAATAGGAGGCAACTGGGGTCTCTTCTGACCTGCGCTGGGACACCACACTGTCCCAGAAGACACCAGGTGCCAGCCCATGAAATCCTATCTGTGGGACTCCAGGGAGCACTGGGGAGAGAACAGGGACCTCTGTCACCCCGGGATGTGGAAGAGTTGGGCCCCTGGGAGCAAGAACATTTCCTGACCACGCTGTCATACGGTCCTGGCCACCCCATCTCCATCACCGGGTCTCGTCATCAGTGGAAGTTCCACACAACAAGGTGACCCTGCTCAGCTGGGATCAGGAGGGAGGTGGGTTCCGCAGTCAGCACAGGCTCTGGGGGGCTGGCTGCGCCGCAGACCCCACCCTGGCAGAGGATGGAGGGAGCAGGGGCGCCCTGCGCGCAGCACAAAGCCCGGGGGTGCTGGCTGAGTCTGTGTCCCCGGCTCCCCTGGGCCTGACCCCGGACAAGTGTCCCACTGGTACTATACACGGGCGTCAGGCGGCCAGGAGGACCCCGCGAAGACCCCTGGTGCCCCTTCCATCCTCGCCTCCTGTCAGGCCGCAGCGCCCCCTCAGTCCCTCGCCCACGGCCCCTCCAGGCCCCGACCACTGCTACTGGCCGGTCGTTATCCCGCGCACAGAGAGGCGGCCACGTACAAAGGTCACTGGCCGCTGCCGTGAGGAGCTGCCGCCGGGGCAGCACCGGGGCAGGTGGACCCGAGGAGCCACCGCGGCCGCGCGCCCGTCCCGGGCTGGCAGGCGGGACACCGGCCCGGCCCGCGCTCACCTGTCATGGCGACGGCACAGCGAGCGCCCGGCCGGGCCCTCCTGTCCCCCTGCTGCCGTCCGCCCGTCAGGTCGTCGGTCCGCCGCCCGCCCGGCTCCGCTCACTCCGCCCCTTCCCGGCAGGCCCCGCCTCCCGGCAATCCTCGCCCCGGCGTCGGCGGCGTAGCCGCCACAGCCCCAAGCCGTCCCACTGAGCCCGCCCCTTCCCGTTCGGCTCCGCCTCCAGCGTCGACGGAGCCGCCGCGAGGGCCCAAAGCCCCGCCCCCCCGAGCCCCGCCTCCTTCGGAGGCACCTACGTCGCAGGCCTGACTTCTTGGCCCCGCCCCCAGTGAGCCCGCCCCTTCCCGTTATGCTCCGCCCCCCAGCCGCAGCGGCGTTGCTGCGAGGGCCCGAAGCCCCGTTCGCCACTCGAGCCCCGCCTTCTAAGGCCAGCGTCGGTGGCGGGGCCGCGAGTCCCTGACCACGCCCCCACCTAAACACCTCCTCATCCGGTGGCACCAACCGTGCCGGCAGCTCTTGGCCCCGCCCCTCACCGAGACGCGTCCGTTCCGTGCGTCCCGGGCGTGTTCTCCACCAACGCTAGAGCTCTAAGCTCCGACCCCACTGAGCCCCGGCCCTGCTGACGTCTGTTAGCTGCTGCTACAGCCCTGAGCCACGCCCCTCACAGAGTCCGGCCCCAGCCAGCCAGAGGCCTTCCGGAGTCTCGAGTCTCCCACCCCCTTAGGGTACCGGGCCTTCACAAGCCCTTAGCCCCGCCCCTCAATGAGTCCCGCCCCGCCGTTCTGATACTGTGCTCCAAACCCGCCCCCACTGCGCCCCCGCCCCTTCCGGCGACGGCCCCGGCTGAGCCCCCCGTTCTAGCTCCGGCCCCAGTCCTGACGCACCCTCCCCTACTGTCGACGCCTGCCAACTGGCCCCGCCCCTCTGGGCCCCACCTCTTGAGGCCCCGCCCCCGAGAAGGCCCGGACCGGGAGTAGGCGGCTTAGCAACGCTGGGCGGCTTGCCCCGCCCCGCGCCACCGCGCCCCACGCCCGGATGAGGAAACTGAGGCTCTGAGGGAGGAAGCGACTTACCCAAGGTCACGCAGGCCAGGCTGTAGGAGGGACAAGGACAGGCCTGGGGTGGAGGTCAGTGAGCCTCCCGTAGCCGGGAGGAATCAGCCCAGAGGGGCAGTACCTGGACAGTGACGAGGGAGCGGTCCCCCGCTTGTCCGGCCGTCCCGGGAGACCACAGCCCTGGCCTCACCAGAGACCCCGAGCCGGAGCCACCCTGCGAACCTCACGCGAAACAGGGCAGTGGTAACAGGTGATGGCGATCGTTTTTTTGTTGTTGTTGTTGTTGTTTAATTTTTTTTTTAATGTTTCCCCGGCAGAGAGACACCGAATGCGCCAGACACCCGAGCTGACGCCGGCCAGAGGGAGGGGGCTCCACACGGCGGCCGGGGAGCAGCGTCACGCCTGAGCCCGGGCACGGACCACCTTTCTGGGCCTGCGAGACGGTCTGTGCGGTTGGAACGGACGCTGCAATAGCAGTGAGGTCGGAGGAGACGGTGCGCCCTGCGGGCCGGGCCGCAGGGCCTACCGTTTGAGGTTATGAGGTGAGAGGAGGGCGTGTTTTAAAACAGAGCCTTCTGTACTCAGGAAAGAACTGGCAGCAGGGTCTCCCAGGAGACATCTGCACACCCATGTTCAGAGCAGCGTTATTCACAGGAGCCAAGAAGGCAGCCAGTGTCCGTGAGCAGGGGATGGATTAGTACATGTGCTGTGTCCACAGTGGGTTCAGCCTTAAAAAGGAAGGAAATTCTGACGCCTGCTGCAACATAGATGAGCCTTGAGGCCATGATGTTGAATATGACATTGTGATTTAAAGTAAGAAATATGTATTCGGTCTTCCTCCAGGCAGAGCTCTTAAAACCCTAGGGATTTCCTAAAAGGGGGGGACGGGAGGTGCCTTTTGTTATGTTAATTAGGCAGCTTTTGGAATGTCCCCAGGTCACCTAAGAATGGAATTGTTGGCCCAGAGAAACGACCATGTGATTGGAGGGTTAGAACTTTAAGTCCACCTGTGGGCTCCGGGGAGGAGAGGGTCTGGAGCTGGAGTCAGTCCCCAATGGCCAATGAGTCAATCAGTCGTGCTGTGAAGGACCGGGTTTAGAGAGCCTCCGCGTTGGTGTGGGCGTGGCCTGCCTGGAGGCAGCCTGGAATCTGCGAGTCCTCTTCCCAAACGCTGCCCTGTGCAGCTTTCCCATCTGGCTGTTTCTGAGTTCTGTGAACAACTCTAGCAATTAGCCTAATCCAAGGAAAGGAACTGAGAACCTCTGATTTACAGCCAGTTGGTCAGAAGCACTGGTGAGAACCTGGATTTACGGCGAGTGTCTGCCCTGTGGGAGGTGGGGGACAGTCTAGGACTCCCCGCAGCTTGTGGGATCTGACGCTAATTCTCCTGGCAGACAGGGTCAGAACTGAGTTGGATTGCAGGACGCCCCAATGGTATCTGAGAATTGCTTGTTGATGTCCGGGGAAGCCCCCTCCACACGTTGGAAATTGGGTGTGCAAAACATAAAAGACTGAGATAAGCTGACACAAAAAATCAAATACTGTAGGATTCCACTTATATGAGGTCCCTGCAGTACCCAAATCTATAGACAGTCGGTAGGATGGTGGGTGCCAGGTGCTGGGGAGAGAGGAGACAGGGGAGTGTTTAAAGGGTACAGAGGTTCAGTCTGGGAAGATGAGAAAGTTCTGGAGACAGATGTTGGTGATGGTTGTACAACAATGCGAATGTACTTACTGCCTCTGCACTGTATGCTTAATAGTGGTTAAGACGGTACATTTTATGTTACACATATTTTACCACAATTAAAAATTCAAAACTCAAAGGCACCTGGTGGCTCAGTCGGTTTAGCGGCCGACTTCGGCTCAGGTCACGATCTCACGGTTCGTGGGTCTGTGCTGACAGCCAGCTCAGAGCCTGGAGCCTGCTTCAGATTTTGTATCTCTCTCTCTCTCTCTGACCCTCCCCTGCTCACACTGTCTCTCTCTCAGAAATAAAAAACATTAAAAAAAATTTTTTTTAATTCAAAACCCAAAAGCAACCCTGTGGTAGGGTTCTTTCTGTGTGGAAATTCACATGCGTGTGCGGAGTGGCACCTGAATGGAGGCAGGGAGCCTAGGAGACCAGGAAGCTACTGCAACAGTCCAGGCGACAAGAGCCAGAGGCTGGAGCCAGATTGGTGGCTGTGGAGTCGGGGAGACCAAGTGGCTTCCAGAAGGGTTTTGAGGTTGAGTCACAAGGGCTTGCTGCAGGACAGATGTGGGGTCTCAGAGAAAGTGGAGTCAGTGTTTGGGCCTGGGGGAGGGGAAAGGGGAGGTAGAATCAGAAGTTCTTCTCTGCTGAGTCCAGAAGTTGAAGTGCATCTAAATCCTTGAATGCTCAGGCCTTAGGAAACTGATGGCTCGTTGAGTTCTGTCTCTTGGGTTGCCGACTTCTGAGTTGCAGTCGCCTGCCAGGAGTGTGCTTGGAGATGCTCCTGGGAGATTCCAGCCCACAACTGTTGGCTGCGGTCGTGGGGCGGATGTGCTGGGAACCCACAGAACCAGGAGATGAGATGGTAACCTGGCGGCTGCCGTTTTAAGCCACCAGGCGGCCTGCCATCCAGCAGTGGACAGACGGTACACGCAGATAAATAACAAGCTGCTGAGAGAGGGACTCACAAGGCACAGATTTCCCCACTGCTGTCCCCCAAGTGGGGAGGTTCTACCTGGTATGGGGTGCTGCCCGATGCTGCTCAGCCTCTTCTGGGGACAGGAATGGCAGCGCCCCAGTACTGAGGGCTGACTGGTGTCCCCTGATGGCCTGGCAATCCTAGCGCCTGAACACCGCGGGCCTCGCCAGCCCCACGCGTGGAAGGGCTGGGGCAGGGCTCGAAGTACGTGCGGCAGGGAGGTGGAGGGAGAGTCACCATCCTGGCTCGTGACGTCAGTCTGGTCAACGCATCGTGCACACGAGTGAGGTGTGTGCCCCACCCCCACCCCCGGCCAGAGCACTGCCTTGCAGGGCCCTTCACATCCCTTCCTCTTCCTAGAGGTCGTGAACCCCCCTTAGGCTGGGGCTGCTCCCCCAGCTGGGGCCTGTGGCTGCACAGTGTGAGCAAGAAATAAACCCTGAGGCTAGGGGGCTGCTCTGGACTGAATGCTCGTGGCCCCCAAATCCGTGGATTGAGGCCCTAACTGCCCCCCCGCCCCCCCGCCCCATGGCTGTATCTGGAGATGGGCCTCTGAGGAAGTACTGAGTGTAAACAGCGTCCTAAGGGTGGGGCCCTGATCCCTACGATTAGGGTCCTCATAACCAGACACCAGAGAGCCCACGGCCTCTTCCCCCAGCACGTGTGAGGACACAGAAGGCGGCCATGTGCAAGCACAAGGGGCCTCACCAGAACCACATGGGCCGGCGCACGGGTCTTGGGCTTCCAGCGCCCAGGACTGGGAGATACATCTCTGAGCTGTGCCCTCCCTCCAGGGCCCGGGGCTGACACAGGGCTTGTTCCTCGCAGCAGCACGACCCTTCCTGAGTGCTGTGGCGACCTGGCTGGGGAAGCCGGCCTGGCATCACCGCAGGCACGGGGGACGGCAGGTGCTAAGGTCCCTCCGTGGGAGTGAACTTGCAGTTTTTAGAAGCAGAAAGGTGTTTGCTCCTCTCTCCCCAGTACAAGGTGGGATTGGTTTTGGGGGGCTTGGGGCCGGCTTCCCCCCTCCTTCTCTGCAGCTGGGTGACGCCTCTCCGCTCTGCACCATCCAGGGTGCTCCCGGTCCAGCAGGGACCCCTGGCTCTGGTGCACACGGGCTCAGAGCCCAGCGTGCCGCACTGCTGAGGCCTCTACCCCCCATTCCCCTGGGCAAGGACTCTGATGCTCATGCACCTGCCCCAGCTGGACCCCATCTGTCACCCTCAGCTGCTAGGAACGGAGCAGACGGGGGCTACCCTCTTTGGGCCACTTCACCCGTCTTCCCATCCTCTGCTCCGGCAGCCCAGGGTTAGGTACCTGGGGACAAACACCCGCCTCGGCAGGGCCTGCTGAAGCCCCACAAGGCACACAGCAGTTTCTGACAGCATCATGGCCACCCTCCGTGGGGTCACAACAGCTTGTCACCCAGCCCGGCCCCTGCAGCAGAGCCCGCAGGCTTATCAGAGGCACATGGCCCAGGGGCACGGCTTGCCACTGCCAGAGAAGCTGGGGAGAGCCCGGGTCCGCCGGGGCCACCATCACGTGGACCCCGCACTACTCCTGCTGAGGGCTGGGTATGACGTTGCCCAGCCGGTGTCCCCTGGCGCCCCCACGGGAGCCCGGTGTGAAAGCTCCCATGTGCCCAAGTGAGTGCTGCACACACCCTCTGGCCTCACGATCCCACCCAGAAACCCACCCTATGGAACAGCATCCCAGGACAAAAAGGATGTTGGCACCAAATGCAACAGCTGAAAACCACCCAAGGGTCCCTGAGCAGGTGGCTTCCCACAAGAGCCAAGGGACAGACAGGCCACTCTGGGTGGCCTGCATCTGGACACACTGGTAAGTGATGGGAAACAAGACACACACGGCTTCAGGGGCAGCGCAGGCTCCTCAGGACCGCAGGCTGCCCTCCTCACGGCCCCAGTATGGCTGCAGGGGCTCCAGGCAGGAAGCAGGGAAGGTCAGACGACCAACCAAAGTGACTTCTCGATGGCCAGACAGGTCCCACCCCAAAATGCAGGAGGCTGGAGGTTGGATTTTACCGGCCCAGGATAGACGTGGACACGGCGGTGGGACCGAGCAGCCACCGGGACCCACTCAGAGGCTTAGCTAAGCAGTGAGCCCTGACGGAGCACAGCAGCAGGCGCGAACATCTAGAGCCTCACCTGACGGGTATGGACACACAGGTGTGCTGTCTGTCTGTCCCCTCTGGGAGAGGAGCGGGGGGTAAGAGACAGGACAGCTTCTGTCGGAGACTGTGATGGCTCTGAAGGTGTCCCCCTGTGCCGGGTCCTCCTCCCAGCCAGAAGTGGAGTCCAGTTGCCCCCTTGCTGGGTGACATGCAGCAGCCGTGACCCAGTAGGACCCATAGGCCCTGGAAGGCACGGCTGGCACGCAGGACTCTCACCGTGGACACCAGCCACTAGTGAGCAAGGAGACCCAGGCCACTCGAGACGGGCACCGCAGGTGATGTCTCTGCTGACAGCCGCGGCACCTGGGCGTGAGCCGGCCGCCGACCTCACTGCCCCACAAGCCCGGGGCCCCGAGCAGCGGGGACAGGAAGGGAGGTGCCCTAGACCCTGAGTACGACAGAGACTGAAAATCAAGATGGTGATCTTTACGTTTGTTTTTCCAGCGTTAGAATTGTTTATTTCACACCCCTCACCCCTCGTGCCCACCGTGCAGGTAACAGGCAGCAGCCCAGCTGGGTCCCTGCTCACAGGCCCCGGCCTGGCCTGCGGGGAAGACGAGGCAGGCAGCAGGAACCGAGGGGTCGGCTGCCCGGCTTCCTGCTCTGCCATAAATGCGATTTGCTTAAAATGTCCAGGAGCCAGCCAGGCGGGGCTGCACCTGGTTCCGGAAGCTCCTGTGCTGGTTCCAAGGGAGCCTCTCTATAAAAACTGTTCTGGGTGGTGCCCGAGGGACGGGACACCTCACGTGTCCCCAGCTCAGCGCCCTGAGGGGTCCCTACCCCGGAAGCTGATTCCACCGACCACTGTCAAGACGGGCATGGGCGGAGGTGCAGGTGGCTGGGTGATGGGGTCGGCCTGGCCTTCCCAGGGTGGAGGGCAGGCTCTGGCGCTGCCTGTCACCCCGGGACGTAGGCCGCGTGCTGCCTGGACATTCCTGCAGTGGGCCAGGAGGCAGGCAGGGAGAGCCGCGGCTCCGCCGTGTGCACTGTCGCCTGGGCACGGGGGCGCCCAGCAGGACGGGCGGTCCAGGGGTCCTTGTCCACACCGCGGGCCGTGCCGGCCATGTCTCTGGTGCCCTCACCCAGGTCTCTGCGGGAAGAAGAGGCAAAGCTTGGGGGAAGAGCGGGAACCCCGCGTAACCCGACCCTGCCCCATGCTGGGCACCCTGCCCGGCCTTCAGTGGGCTCAGAACTGCCCTGAGCCTGAGGAGGCGCCTCCCTGGGCCTGAGACCCCTCACTTGGGTGACTACGGGGTGCAAGGAGCAGCACACCCACCTTCTCGGCTGGTGTGAGGGAAGGGGCTTCGTCAGCATGTGCAGAAACCTCAGGGGCCAGGTCTCGGGGCAGAGACAGCTCGGCTCCTCCAGGCTGTCCTCTGGTGGCCTGGGGCCGGATCACCCACCACCTGCGTCTCTGGTTCCTCTATGCGCCCCACCCCCAACCCAGTCCCACTCCTCAGCTGCCCAGAGCCTAGCCCCCACCCACCGGCCGCCTCCTGCTCGCACTGCCCTGCTGCTTCCCGGCCCCCTTAAGATGCTGTGTCTCTCCTTCCCCCAGCAGACTCTTCCACTCTGTTCACTTCAGGCATCACCTCCTCCGGGAAGCCTGCCCGGATCTCTATTCCCACCCACTCCTAAGTCTCAGCACAGCTCTAGGAAGTAGTAGAAGTTAAGAAGTTATCTGTTGGTTTAATGAGTAAATAAATGAATCAGTTAATTAGTGGAGAAGAAAGACTGCTTTGTGGACTCTGGAGCCAGACAGCCTGAGTCCAAACTCAGCTTTACACTTGGCAATTAAGTGTGATTCTGGACAAGTCTCTTAAAAAGGGATGGAAACAGTGCCCACTGCTAAGGTTAGAGTAGCGCCTGGCCCGCTGGGAGTTGCTGGCAAGCATACAGAGAACAGGAAGGTCAGGGGCACGCCTGGCCTCCTCAGACAGCTCCACTGTCCTCGACAGGGGCCTCAAGGCCCCGGGCCTTACCTAGGAGGGTACATGTGAGAGACAGCCGCTCCTCCCCCACTGAACCAGTGCGTCCCCAGCTGAGACACAGCACAGTGTGTCACAGTCTGTAAAGGGAAGGGAAGGCGCCACTGGGTGGGGGCGACGGGAAAGCTCTGAAACTCGCCCAGGCAGCCTGACCGTCTGAGAAGGGTCGCATCAGCCGAGACCCCGCAACGCGGCCGGAGCAGGAAGGCAGCTGTCCCCAAGACACCAGAGCTCCCAGAACTGAGCCGTCACCAGCCGGCACCTCGCGGAGTAACCCCGAAGGACTAAAGCCAACAACACATCTGGCGGCGAGCGTGTGGGGATCGCCGCCTCAGCGTCCACCGAGGAGCCGCTGAGGAGCGTGAGGCCGGCACCTGCTAAGGGATCGAGCGGGAGACGAGTCCTGACACCTGGTGACGACGCAGCTGCAGTGAAAATGGCTCAAATAACTTGTGCTGGGCTCCTGGAGAAAGAATGTGGAAATAAAAACATCCAGCCTGTTGGCCTAAACAGTCCATTCTTGGGCGGTCCCAGATGTCATCTTGAAAAAGGAAAGCCACTCTAAGTAGGCGCAGGCGTTCACCCAAACCCGAGTGCAGTGGCTGGAACGTCTGGGGTGACGCTCACGGACCTCGACCATGTGGCGCGTGGGTGGGAAGGCAGCGTTCTGCCACGCCACGCTGACCTACGCCTAGTGTGTGTCTGAGGTGCATCTGGCCCGCGGGGAGGGAGACGGGAAATCAGTGCCTTCCCGCGGGCCAGACTCCACACTCCAGCCATCGCCAGGCCCCGGACCACACAGCCGCGCCTCAGGGACAGGAGCAGGATGAGCAGTGCCTGCCGCTGGGCGGGGACGGGCGGAGGGAAAGGCTCCCAGGTGAGTCGGGGACAATGACTGTGAGTGTGGCAGAAGGCCCCTTACATAGTCCCTCTGCTTCTCTGTGTTCCCAGAATAAAGTTCAGGGAAGAGTTCAGAGTGACATGTGAACAGCAAACCAGAGAGGAAGGAGAAAAGCCAGAACTCAACCTCATTCCTCACGGAAGGGAGCACAGAGTCGCGGCACAATTGGAATCACCCTAGTGTGACGCCAGGCCACAGGTCAGAGGCCGTGGGGGCAGCAGAGTGGCCCCTTGCAGAGTCCCCTCCCCATCACGTGATGTAGACCTGCCTCGACGGAGAGGCCGCAGAGCGTGTGACTGCGGGGCGCCAGCCTGACCCGCGTCTGTGACCCGCAGCAGCACCTCCAGAGGGCATGTCCCCTGAGTGTGGCTGTGCAGGAGCCTGGCAGCCCAGAACCCACAGAAGACAAACCGCCCGCCCCAGCGAGGGCCCAGAGCCCTAGCCGCCGAGGTCAGAGGGCACCTGCCGAGAGCTAGGAGCACCGGGAGCTGTCGTACGCGCGGCCCACGTGCAGCCTCGACCGGACTCCTGGAGTCAGAGGAAGGGACGTAAGGAACGCCCTGTCCTGGTTCAGAAAGTGTGGGCCCGTGCAGGGAGCGCCAGACACGGAGCCCTGCCGGCGGGGGGGGTCCTGTCTGCAGGTCTGGGTTCCCAGGACAAAGGCGCCATGTGGCAGGGGCCCCAGGCACTAGGGTGCGGAGCATGCACCCAGGGACAGAAGGGTCACCAGGCCCCGGCGCGGGGACCGGAGTCGAGGCCCAGGGGAGGCTGGGCAGTGTGTGGGGTGACAGGCGTCCTGACCGAGCCGGGCCCCCTGCCCTCACCTCCCACACCCCCCCAGCTGTGCCCATGCCCACGTGGTGAAGCTGTAGTTGTCATGTGCCTGGCCAGGGTGGCCCCCGGGGTCCCTGCCGCCGCTGCCGTTGTGCGGGCCCTTGAGGCCGAGGTAGGAGGCCTGCACCGTCTCCAAGTCCCCGGCTCTCAGCTGGAGCCACAGCTGGGTTGCCCTGGGGAGAGACGGGGAACGACATTCAGGACGCCAAATCCTCTGCAAGGTGGTTGGTGAGCCGGCCTCTGGCTGTCGCCCGCCACCCGGCCCTGCTCACCTGGCCCCGCTCACCCGCCTCACCCAACCCCGCTCACCCGGCCCCGCTCACCCAACCCCGCTCACCCAGCCCCGTCACCCGCTCACCTCCAGCCCCGTCACCCGGCCCCGCCACCTGCTCACCCAACCCCACCTCACCCGCTCCCGCTCACCCGGCCCTGCTCACCCAACCCCGCGCTCACCCGGCCCTGCTCACTCCGGGCCCTCCTGCTCACCCGCCACCCAACCCCGCTCACCCGGCCCCCACCCGCTCACCCGGCCCCCCGCCACCAACCCCGCTCACCCGCCCCGCCACCCAACCCCGCTCACCCGGCCCCGCTCACCCGGCCCTGCTCACCCGCTCACCCGGTCCCGCTCACCCGGCCCCGCTCACCCGCTCACCCGGCCCCACTCACAGCCCCGCTCACACACCCCACGGAGCACAGGCCGCAAGAGGGCCCAGACTGAAGGAGGCCCAGACGGGACCTGTGTGCATAGCCTGGTTAGGAAAGACGTTCCGGAGCCCTGAGGCTGCTGTGGGGCGGCACTTGGGAGCCGGGCTCCCTGAGGAGCCAGGGCAGCCCCAGTGCCCCTGCACACCCGCCGGAGGCCCAGGGCACGGACGGAGGTGCCTGCGGAGCACCCTCTGCCCTCGGGCTCTGGCGGCAGGGAAGGCTGGAGGCTGCTGGGGCCTGTGTACCTGTCGGACGGCTGCTGGCTCCTCTTCATGCACCTCATGAGACAGCAGGTGAGGAAGGCCATGGACATGAGGAGGATGATGGCACAGCTGACGATGGAGGCGATCACGGCCACCTTGAAGCCGAAGGTCTCGTACGGCGGCACGGCTGTGAGGGAGACAAGCGCGCCTCCTGCACAGGCTCACCGAGGCCCTCAGCAAGCCCCGCTCCGCGGGGGAGGCGGGGAGGCAGGTGCCGGTGGCCGCGGCTGGCAGGGAACACTGTCCCCTAAAGAGGCGATGTTTGGGTAGGGTTTTGGAGGGTGTGTAGGAGTTCACAGTGGCACACCAGGAAAAGCTCTGACAGGAGTTCAGTGATAGCCCTGTGTCCCCCACATGCCGGCCACATGCCAGCAGACAGCCCACGGCCTGTTTCCACGATGCCCCAGGCTGGTAAGTCCTTCAGGGGCCTACGTGCCTTCTCAGGTCACTTTCTAGGAGGTTCAAAAGCAAGAAGAATGCCTCTGTTTGGGGCCAAACGGCATCTGCCACTTATCAGCCCTGTGACCTCAGTGATGGGCCGAGCAGTGGCTCTACCAGGTTCTAACGGGTGTTCTGGGAGGACGAGGCCTAGGGTCCTAGTCTGAACAACTCTGCACACCCCACCCCTGCCCCCTGCCTGAGCTAAACACAGGCCACCCAGGCCAAAGACCTCCCCTGGCTGCCCCTGCAGCTGCATGTCCATCTTCTGGTCTGTGGGGGAGAGGAGAAAGGTGTGGGGCACCTCTTAGGGCCCTCCTTGCCCTGCCCGGCCATGACAAGCACCCGGAACACAGGTGCCATTATCCTGAGTCCCGGCCCAGAACACTGAGTCAGCGTGGTCTCGCCCCCCCGCCCCGCCCCCCCCAGGAAGTACCATATGAGACTCCCATGCTGAGGCCTACAGGCCTTCAGAGAGAAAGCACCATGTCTGTGAACCCATTACGTTGGAGCCTAATCTGACATTCTCCTTCTCGGAGGTTGATCCAGCACACAAGCATTTTAAAGGCTCTGAGAAGTACTGTAGCCTGTTAATCTAGCATGCTCTAGACGGAGCGCTCTTTGATGCCCAACACACGTCAACACAATACAGTGACCTCTCTTTGGAAAACCCTTCACCACCCTTACAACAAACACAACTCGAAAGCTAGAAAGCTATCTCCTCCCCACTGGGAGCCCAGGGCCACGAGCACTCTGGCCCTCAGTGTCCCCAATTCTAGAATCTGGAGCACACACGGTATCCTATTAACGTCTGCCACAGGCATGCATAAAAGAACGAATGAATGAACAAACAGTGCTGCCCGCTTAGAAGATTACAAAGGACACTGTAGCTCTCGGAGCCGACAGGCCAGGTGGGAGGCAGAGCCAGGGTTGAGGCTGCTGGGCTTTGAGTCCACATGCAGATGTGGGCCCGGTGGGGACTCATACCCACCACACCCCCTCCCCTCCAGGATGCTCGCGTCCCGTCCCACCTGACGGGATCAGCCGCCCCCCACCCCCTGCAGGCGCTGGGGGAGCGGGCCTCACACTTGCACACGGGGCTCACTGAAGACCACTCCGCGATGCTCCCCTTCCAAGCACAGGTGAGGAGGCCGGACCCAACCATCTGGTGGCCTGAGGGGCAGTGGAACACAATGACAGTCCCCACAGAAGTGCCATTGCCACGAAGGATCTGGAAGGTGCCCCGTGGGGGTGGCCGCACCTCTGTGCACGTGCCTAGGGAAGAAGAAAGCAGAGGTGAGGACCCTGCGTGGCAGAGGGTGGGCAGGACCCCTGGCTGGAATGGGCGCCGCTGCCCTGACGGCCACACGACGCTCTGGGGAAGGTGCCACAGCCCAGGCCATGGGGCGTGGCGGCCACTTGGCTGTCAGCCTGGGGGCAAACGTGGAGGTGATCCCAACATTAAGAGAGCTTTAGAGGTTCCAAAGACCACAGTGTTGAAAAAAAGAATCTGTATCAGAAGATAATAAAAGCAAATACAGATGACTCTTGAATAACACGGGTTTGAAATGCTCAGGTCCATGGATGTGTGGACTTTTTACAGGACAGGACTGTAAATGTATTTCCTCTTAGTTACGACTTCCTCAATGATGCTTCTTTTCTCTAGCACATAACCCGTCTGACACACAGGGTAGGTGTGAACCGACTCTTAACGCGATCGTAAGGCTTCCAGTCAACAGTAGACATTAGCGGTTAAGTTTTCAGGGAGTCGGAAGTTATATCCAAGTACCAACTATGTGGGGTTAGCGCCCCTAACTCCTGTGTTGGTCAAGGGTCAAGCGCACACAGTTCGTATCTAACCAAAAGGGGAGTATGCGTGGAGAGTGAAAAGGAGAACTTCTGTTGCTCCAATAACGAATCACAAACAAGCTCGGGGGAAACAACTGGGAAGAGATCGGGAGAGCGCCGGCGCCGGATGAAGGCCCAACCCCCTTACTTGCCGGCATCTTCTTCGTACACATCCTCAAAAGCTGACCATCCGAATAAAACAGAACGGCTAACACGGGAACACACACTTCGCAGAAGAAACACAAGGAGCCGAGAAGCAAGAATGCGCGTCCCCACAGCAGCTGAGGACGTGCGGACTCAGACCTCGTCTTCCGCTCCTGGAGCTGGCCAATCGTTAACAGAAAAGAGACCGTGCGCCAAGCTCGAGAGGCCTGGGAACGTCCGCTCTGGGTGCAGAGCCAAACCTTTCTGGACGAGTCTGGGAAAACGTGTCAAGAGCCTTATGTTGTGGATCGTCTGAGAATTTAGCCAAAGGAAAGAATTATGAATCTGCAGCCAGGATTTCGACACTAGGATGTTCACGCCCACGAACACAGAAGCCAGCAACGTGCCCAGCTGTGGGCCCGTGCGGCCAGTCAAGGCACAGCCTGGTGACAAATGCCAGCCGCGCTGCCCTACATAAGGACACAGAGACGTGTGAACGCAGCGGCAATCACAGCACCTTCACGAGACCACGGTGACAACGCCTGGCACTTACAGGGAGCCCACGGAGCACGGGAGCTGAACTCACGCCTCCTGGGCACTAACGCCTCAACCTGACGGTGCCTTCCTGGGGAACCACCATCCTCCCCACTTGACAGGCTGGGAAACCGAGGCTACACGGCTCCTGTGTTGCAGGACAGGGATTCAGGACCGGCAAGGCGGCTCCAGCCTGGCTTCTCAACACACGAGCGTGTACATGGACACACGCACGCAGCCAGGTGCCCTCCGTGCCAGGTCCCCCGCCCAGCACAACGACCGGGGAAGGTGCCAGCCATGACGCTCTGCCGTCCGCCTGGCACGCTGGGACCCGGCCAGGCTCCCGCACCCGCAGCCCGCGCCCATGTGCATACGGGTGGCAGCTCCGGGCTGGCTCCTTCGTGTGTTCCGGCCCCCACACTTGGACACGTTTTTGCAATCCACAGCCAACTCACCAGCACACCCTGCGGGCTCTGCTTCTAAGATCTGTGCTCAGGACATCTGCAGGGGGCTGGAGTGCCCCTCAAAGCCACCACCACCTGGAAGCAGCCACCAAGGCTCCATCTGTGCCGGGACCTCATTTCCTGGGGGCACACCCAGGACCGCCCGGGACAGCGGCTGTCACTCCGAACAGCCACCCGCGTCCAGAGGAGAAGCCAAGGCAGGGGGGTCGAGCGGCCCTTGCCCAGCTGCGCTGGCTTTGGCCCACCCAGGGCGAGGTTGTTAAGGGACCGTAGCCCTGAGCATCGGCAGCTTTGTGCTGTCAGGACAACAGCAGGAGCCAGGCTGCCCCAGCCCTCGCCGTGGGCGGTGACCATGAGTGAGTGACAGCGTTTGGCTGTGCCTCCCTGGGGCGCACCAGTCCACGCCTTGTTCTGCCCCACGGAGAACAGGGGCCTCACTGGCTGAAACGTGGGGCAGAATGTGAGCTGGGGGCTGACTCCTGGCTCAGCTCAGATAACACGGGGCACCTGATGAGTGCTTCGCTGTGTGGTCCAGCCCTGTGAGCAGCGCCATCCATCACACCACCTGACAGATGGGGAACTGAGGCACGGCAAGGCTCGACGACGTACCGCGGGAACTGGCCGCAGCTGTCCCCGTCTGCCCCGCAGCGGGGAGGGTGCGAGCCTCTCCGTCCACAGGCGTCCACCACCAGCATCACTACCCCCACCAGCAATGCAGCCCTGATAGAATGTTCCGGTCAAGAGGCACCCTCATTCCCAGCCTTGTGCAGCTCTCCTAACCATCCCAGAGGACGGCACAGAAGAACCATTATCCCCATTTTGCTGTGAGGAAACCAAGCTCCCACAGGGGAGGGGGCTCAGAACTAACTCAGCAGCACAGCAGGGCACCCCTCCCAGAGCGGGTCTCTCCCTTACAGACCACACTTACAAAGTAATAAGACAGAGTCAACAATCACAACAGAAAAGAACAGGCAAATCAGAAAAGAAAAACCAATGTCTCAAAAACCAGGGGCGGAACAATTCGTTTAAAAAAATTAAATAAAAAGCATTCACGTCAGAAAGGAAGAAGCAAACCTTCTCCAATTAATGACACCATCTTGAATCTAAAAATCCCCAGGAACCTACTAAACACCTACAGAAACTAGTAAGTCCAGCAAGGCTGTGGAGTGCAATCTCCACACATAAAATCCATCATATTTCAGCACATCGGCGGCAAACAGAGGGGAATGAAGAGAGCAATTCCACTTACAGGAGTGTCCAGAGGAATACATCGCTTAGGAATAAAATGAACAAAAGAATAAAACTTAAACCCCAAAACTACAAGACCCTGTTGGCAGAAATAAAAGTCCCACAAAGGGGCGCAGCTGCACGTGCCCGAGGGCCGGGAAACTGACTGCCACGCTCGCCTCCCCTCATCTACAGAGGCACCATGACCCCTCCCAGGGTGCCATCTGCTGCCTTTCCAGAAACGGGCAGGCAGGTCCTAAAATTCATAAGGAAATGGAAAAGACCTAGGATAGCCCCAACAAAAACTATCTTGAAAAGCATCAAAGTCGGAGGACTCACACTTTCCTGTTTCAAAACTTTCAACAAAGCTACGGCGAGAGAAAGGGACAGATATGGAGCCAATGGAGCAGAAGTGACAGTGTGGAAATGAGCTCTTACAGGCAGGAGAGCTTCGACCAGGGCGCGAGCACAATTCAGCGGGAAGAGAACGGTGTTCCAGCAACTGGTGCTGGGCAACAATATTCACACGCGAAATAGCGCTGGCCCTCTCCCCACACCAGACCCAAAAATGAACTTCAGGTGAATCCCAGACCTAAGTATAAGAGCTAAATCTGCAGAACTCTCAGACAGAAGCAGAGCAATACATCTACCTGACCTCGATTCGACACCAAAAGACTAACAACAAAAGCAGAAAACAGATAAACGGGACTTGACTGAAATTAACAACACTTGTGCTTCAAAGGCCATGATCAAGAAAGACGAGCTACAGAGTGTGAGAAAATACTTGTCAACCGTACATCTGAGAAAGGACTTGTGTTTAGAGTGCATAAGTTATTAGGCAGAATTATAAGTTAATTTTTTTTTTTATTTGAGAGAGAGAGCATGCGAGAGGAGAGGGGAAGAGGGAGAGAATCAATCATAAGCAGGCCCCTCATTCAGTGTGGAGCCCAATGCAGGGCTCGCCCCAACCCCCTGGGATCATGACCTGAGCCGAAATCAAGAGTCAGATGCTAACCGACTGAGCCGCCCAGGTGCCCCGTCAAATAGCCAAATTTAAAAATGGGCAAAGTATCCGGATAGACGTTTCTCGACAGATATACCAGTGGCCCCAGATAAGCACGAGGCTCAACGTCACTCCTTCAGGAAAATGCAAACCAAATCACCAGGGAGGCCCTGCTTCACATCCAGCAAGCGCCCGTCCGTGAAAAGCACAGACGGGGAACAGGCGTCCCCGGGATGTGGAGAACCTGGAACCGCGCACCCTGCGGGGGCGGGTGGGGGAGCACACATGGGCAGCCACTCTGGCCGCGTCCCCGGCCGTCACGCGGCCGCGCGGGGACGCACCACCGCTGCAGGGCCGCCCCGCCCAGCCGCACGACCCAGGGGAAAACACACCCACACACAGGCCTGTACACACATGCACGCGACAGCGTCACTCACAAGGGCCAGACGGTGGACACCGCCTGAATGTCCACATCGATGAGTGAATGGATAGACAGAAAATGGTACAAGCCGCACAGGAACATCACCGGACAATAAAGAGGAGCAGAGCGGTGACACAGGCGAACCGTTATGAGGGCAGGACGCTCGGTGCCTGAGCCTCAGTCGCAAAACCTCAGGTTGTCACAGTCCGTTTATCCGAGGTGTCCAGAAGAGGCAAATCCTCATAGACAGAAAGCAGATTAGCCAGGGACGGGGGGAAGGGAGGTGGGGGGCCTGCTGGGGGTGCGCCTTCTTTCCGGGGTGACGAAACGCTCTAAAAGGGACCGTGGGGACGGCTGTGCCCATCTGCAAATGGGTAGAAACCACTGAGCTGCACACGTTAAACGTACATTTTAAGTGTTACATCTCAATAAAGCTCCTAAAAAATTCCAGAAAAATACTTGTGTCAAGCAAAGAAACACAAATTTAAAATGTGAGGTATTGTTTTCGCCCCTTAGCTTGACTAAGATGGAAGTCTGGTGTGCAGGGCGGGGGAGGGCAGGGGAGCCACCGGTGCCCCGAGGTGGACACTTCCCTTCCCGCTTCCGCTCGGCGGCCTGGCGCTGGGCACTGCGGACTCCAGGCTCCTGACTAACTGCCACACGAGCGAGCGAAAGGTGGTCCCAGCCACCGGGGCCGCAGCCAGCGGTCCCACCAGGACCCCTGGACACAGACCCCGGCTGTCCTTCTGGCCAGGAGGCGGGCAGGACGTTGTGGAACTGGCCCCAGAGCATGGCAGCCACAGGCCGGCCACGTGGCCCCTCCCCCAGGGTCACCCGGCAGCCAACACTTCCTGGTCCTCAATTTAGAGCTGGCACTTCTGCTTCTGGGGCCACTAAGCAGCCTTTTTTCAGTACCGCCGGCGTGGCCGCCTGGGGAGGGGCTGGCCCGGGGGAGAGCCCCTGGGGTGCTCACAGCTCCCACGCCAGCGCCTGGGCTGCACAACCAGAACTTTCTCAAGAAGGTCAGGAGCCCTGAGGGGGCGGACTAGAGTGGCGGCGAGGAGACGAAGCAGCCTGGTGAAATGTCAAGGGCAGGGTCAGGCTGGAAGGCGTGGCAATAAATCCGGTCAACTCTGCGGTGCAACTGGGATATTTAAGGCCTCCCGCCAGCTCACTGCCGAATCCCCGCCCGGACCCCCACCCGCACCGGCTGCTCTGGGCCCGCGACCTGCCTGGAAGGACAGCACTGCCGCCTCAGGAACAGCGTCGCCCCGTGTGCAGGGTGGGGGGCGGGGGGCACTGCCAGTCACATCCTGTGCTGCCTTCTCCACCCCGGGGGCGGGGTCACACATCTGAAAGGCGAGAAGTTCCTCCCTCAAGGTGCTCAGGGCCACAGAGGGAGGAGAGAGGGGGCCTCCGGGAAGGGGGGGCGCCCGAGGGTGTCGGAGAGACTCAGGGCCGGGAGCTTTAAGTGCAGTGCTGCCCCTGCGCCCCAGCCCTGCGGCCTCCAGTTTCCAGGCAGCGAGCAGGGATAGTACCCGCCAGAGGCAGGGAGCCACACAGGGAGAGCACAGCGCCCGGGGAAGCGACCCGGCGTGTGAGGAGGGGGAGGCGCGCGGCCCACCGCCCCCCAGCTCAGGCCCAGGTAACCCCAGGGCCCGGATGGGAGGCAGGAAGGTGCTCCTGCCCCTGCTGGAAAAGCCCCCAGCCCCCAAGCCTCAGATCCTCCCCACTGGGTGCTCCACCACATCCCGGAGGCAGGTCCCGGACCAGGTCCTCACCTTGCTCAGACTCAATTTCCCCCTCTGCAAAACGGGGTAACCTGCCCCTCCACAGTCATGAGACCTCAGACCATGGGGAGCTCAGAGCAGTGCTTGGGCTCAGAAACCCCCCAGGAGGGGGCTCAATGCCTCTTTCTGAGTCCCCAGTCCATGGCACCCAAGACACCTGCACCGGCCAGCCTCCACCCTCAGGCTCCAGTGGGGTCTCCCGCATCCCTTCCCCTGGGCCCAGTGTACACTGCAGGGCCCCCATAGACCCTTCCACAGACCGGCGACACACGGCCAGGCCCGGGCGGGGAGGTGATACAGTGCTCTTCAGTCACATATACCCAAGGCCCCTCCCAGAGACATTCTGAAGACTCACCAAGGCCGGGTGGATGGGCACGGCAGAGCCCATGGCCTCTGACACCGCAAACCCAGCTTCCGCTCACAGCCCTCACTGACCCCTTCCCAGCCTGGAGACCCCAGACTCCATCCCTGGCTCGCCAGTGGCCCCTCCCTTGATACCTAAGAGGCGAATTCCAGCTCCTGTCATTGCTGAAAACCCTCCCAGACAACCCCCACCCCCACCCCCACCCCCGGCCAAATCTCCTAGGCCTGCCCCTGCAGGGGCCCCGGCCCCACACGGTCGCTCCCCTGGCCCCCACTGTGGCTGGCCCAGGGCTCTGCACCCCTAGCCCTTCTTCTGGCTGGAACTACGCACCTCTCAACCTTTGGTGCATTTTTCCTCGGGCCCTTCATGGCCCCTCTTTTTTAATGACCTCTTTTTTATTATGTGCAAATAAATCTTAAAGCAGGAAAAATAACGGGAAAAACAAAGTGAATGGATT
>JAESUZ010000296.1:0-37141 GCA_017311185.1 Proteles cristata cristata | reverse complement strand
AAGATTTAACGATGCGTTCTGCAGTTTTCTTTCACAGATTGGAGTATATAACACTTCCCTCATACTTCAAAGAATGTGTTTTCATGCATTTTGACGGAGTGAGAAAGATGGTGAGTGAATACGTGCTTTCTGCACTTTCACAGAGTTTGTTATATAACCTTTACCTTTTACAGCTTACCGTGTGTTTTCACGCATTGCTATCTTAGTGAAACCAGAGGTTAATTGAATGCTGCGTTCTGCACAGGGTTCCCAGTGTAGACTATATCACCATTGTCTTTTACACCTCAGCATGTGTTTTCAAGTATTACTATCTTAACGAAACATGATGGTAACTAAATACTGCATTCGGCACAGGGTTCTTTCACTGAGTTGAGTATACAACACTTCCGTCATGCTTCCGTACATGTGTTTTCCAACGCGGCTAGTTTCTGGAACAGTATGGTGACTGAATTATGCATTCTGCACAGGGTTGTCTCACTGAAGTGAAAGAAGGGAAGTATATAACACTTCCCTAATGCTTCTCTACAGGTCTTTTCAAACATCACTACCTTAGTGAAACAAGAGGGTAACTGTTTAAAGCATGCCATAGTGGGTCATTTCCGAGGGCTGAAGGTACGTCCTGCACTTCCCTCATAGGTCTCCGCATCTGCGTTCTAGAATTTTTAACCTAATGAAACATATGAGTGGAAAGACAAATTATTCAGTATTCTCTCTTAGAGTTCAGTTAGTATAGAACACTTAAACGTGTGCTTTCAAGCATTACTAACTGAGGGAACCAAGATGGTCAGAAATTGCTTCGTTCCACATACTGTTCTTTCACAAAGTTGAATATATAATACTTATAGTTCCAGTCATGTGTTCTGGAACATTAGTCACTTAGGGAAACAAGCTGGAATCTGAATGGTGTTTTCCACACAGTGTTGTTTCAGAGAGCTGATAGTCGACTTTCCACATTGTTCTCCGCATCTGTATGGCAACACTCCTGACATAGGGAAACACGATGTTAGTGGAAAGACGGGTGTTCCACAGTGTTCTTTCATAGATTTGAGTCTATAAGATTCATCTGATGCATATGTTTTCACACGTTACTGACTTAGTGAAAGAAGGTTGTAAGTGAACGCTCATTGTGCACAGTGTTCTTTCACGGAATTGAGTATATGACCCATAGCTTATCTGTTTAAGAATGTGTTTTCAAACATTGCTATCTTCTTGAAACAAGAAGATAATTGAATAATGCTTTCCTCACAGTGTTCTTTCACGAAGCTGAGTACCTAAACCTTACGTTTCCTTTGACTCATGCCTTTTCAGACTACTGAGTGAAACAAGATTGTACCTGAATGTTGCATTCCACAAACTGTTGTTTCTCCACATGGAGCCTATAGCATATGTTAGTTGAATGACGCTTCTCACTTACTTTACACGTTCATGCATGTGGTTTCGACACATTCCTGACTTAATGAAACAAGACTGTAGCTGAAAGTTGCATTCCGCACAGTCTTTGAATGATGGGTTCCCCACTGTATTCTTTCACAGAGTTGAGTACATAACACTTACATACCTTAGAGTTCCGCGTATGTGTTTTCAAAATTACGAACTTGGGGCGCCTGGGTGGCTCGGTCGGTTAAGCATCCGACTGAGATCCGGTCATGATCTCACGATTCGTGGGTGTGAACCCTGCATCAGGCTCTTGGTGAATGCCAGCTCAGAGCCAGGGGTCTGCTTCAGATTCTGTGTCTCCCTCTTTCTGACCCTCCCCTGCTCACGCCTCTCTCTCTCTCTCTCTCTCTCTCAGAGAGAAATACAACATCTTTAAAAATTCATTACGAACTTTAGCTACACAAGATGGTAAAGAACGGCTTCTTCCTGCACTGTGTCTTTCACAGAGTGGAGTCGAAACGCCTGGCCGTTTACGCCAAAGCCTGAGATTCATGCGTTACTCTCTGAGGGAAACAAGACGGTAATTGAATGCTGCATTTCCGCGCCGTGTTGTTTCACTAAGTCGGGTCTATACACACTTCTCTTACAGTCTTTTGTACATGTGCTTCAAAACGTTTCTCACTTAGGGAAACAAGATGGTAACGGCATGCTGCTTCGCGCACAGTGTTCTTTCACACAGTCGAGAACACAGCGCTTCCCTTATGTTACGAAGAATGTGTTTTCACACGTTCTGACTTAGTGAAACAGGATGGTCACTGAATGCCGCAATCCGCACATTGTGCCTTCACTGATTGGGTCCCTAACGCTTCCCATACACCTTTACACACATGATTTGAAACATTACTATCTCCCGTGAAACAAGAGGGTCACTGAAGGATGCTTTGCGCACAGTGTTTTTCACGGAGTCGAGGGTATAACGCTTCCCCTCTATTGCAACGACTGCGTTTTCAGGCATTATGGCTTTGTGATTCAGGATGATGAATATAGGTTGCGTTCAGTATAGTTTTCTTTCAAGGCGTTGAGTATAACACTTCCGTTATACTTTTGTCATGGGATTTCAAACATTACTAATTGTGTGCAACAAGACAGCCACAGAATGATGCATTGTTCACAGTGTTGTATCACAGAATCGACTGTATAATGCTTCCGTTACCTCAAGGAATGTGTTGTCACACATGTGACTTAGTGAAACAATGTGGTAAGTATCTTACGCTTTCCGCAATTTGTCCTTCACAGAGCTGAGTATATAATTCTTACTTTTACATCTAAGAATGGGTTTCATAAATTACTATATTAGTGAATCATCGATATGGTACTGAATACCTCAGACTGTTTTTCACTGAGTACATACTTCCCTTATAATTCCATACATGTGGTTTCTAATTAGTGAAACAATTTTTTTTACATCTGAGAATGGGTTTCATACGTTACTATATTCGTGAAACAAGATGGTCCTGAAGTTGGCAATCCACACTGTGTTTTCACTGAGTCGGGTATATAACACTTCCCTTAGAGTTCTAAACTTGTGCTTTCATACAAAAGTTCGTGAAATAAGATTTAACGATGCGTTCTGCTGTTTTCTTTGGCAGATTGGAGTAGATAACACTTCCCTCATACTTCCAAGAATGTGTTTTCATGCATTTTGACGGAGTGAGAAAGATGGTGAGTGACTACGTGCTTTCTGCACTTTCACAGTTTGTTATATAACCTTTAATTTTACAGCTTAGCTTTTGTTTTCATACATTGCTATCTTAGTGAAACAAGATGTTAACTGAATGCGGCGTTCTGCACAGGGTTCACAGTGCAGACTTTATCACCATTGTCTTTTACACCTCAGCATGTGTTTTCAAGTATTACTATCTTAACGAAACATGATGGCAACTAAATACTGCATTCGGCACAGGGTTCTTTCACTGAGTTGAGTATACAACACTTCCGTCATGCTTCCGTACATGTGTTTTCCAACGCGGCTAGTTTCTGGAACAGTATGGTGACTGAATTATGCATTCTGCACAGGGTTGTCTCACTGAAGTGAAAGAAGGGAAGTATATAACACTTCCCTAATGCTTCTCTACAGGTCTTTTCAAACATCACTACCTTAGTGAAACAAGAGGGTAACTGTTTAAAGCATGCCATAGTGGGTCATTTCCGAGGGCTGAAGGTACGTCCTGCACTTCCCTCATAGGTCTCCGCATCTGGGTTCTAGAATTTTTAACCTAATGAAACATATGAGTGGAAAGACAAATTATTCAGTATTCTCTCTTAGAGTTCAGTTAGTATAGAACACTTAAACGTGTGCTTTCAAGCATTACTTACTGAGGGAACCAAGATGGTCAGAAATTGCTTCGTTCCACATACTGTTCTTTCACAAAGTTGAATATATAATACTTATAGTTCCAGTCATGTGTTCTGGGACGTTAGTCACTTAGGGAAACAAGCTGGAATCTGAATGGTGCTTTCCACACAGTGTTGTTTCAGAGAGCTGATAGTCGACTTTCCACATTGTTCTCCACATCTGTATGGCAACACTCCTAACATAGGGAAACACGATGTTAGTGGAAAGACGGGTGTTCCACAGTGTTCTTTCATAGATTTGAGTCTATGAGATTCATCTGATGCATATGTTTTCACACGTTACTGACTCAGTGAAAGAAGGTTGTAAGTGAACGCTCATTGCGCACAGTGTTCTTTCACGGAATTGAGTATATGACCCATAGCTTATCTGTTTAAGAATGTGTTTTCAAACATTGCTATCTTCTTGAAACAAGAAGATAATTGAATAATGCTTTCCTCACAGTGTTCTTTCACAAAGCTGAGTACCTAAACCTTACGTTTCCTTTGACTCATGCCTTTTCAGACTACTGAGTGAAACAAGATTGTACCTGAATGTTGCATTCCACAAACTGTTGTTTCTCCACATGGAGCCTATAGCATATGTTAGTTGAATGACGCTTCTCACTTACTTTACACGTTCATGCATGTGGTTTCGACACATTCCTGACTTAATGAAACAAGACTGTAGCTGAAAGTTGCATTCCGCACAGTCTTTGAATGATGGGTTCCCCACTGTATTCTTTCACAGAGTTGAGTACATAACACTTACATACCTTAGAGTTCCGCGTATGTGTTTTCAAAATTACGAACTTGGGGCGCCTGGGTGGCTCGGTCGGTTAAGCATCCGACTGAGATCCGGTCATGATCTCACGATTCGTGGGTGTGAACCCTGCATCAGGCTCTTGGTGAATGCCAGCTCAGAGCCAGGGGTCTGCTTCAGATTCTGTGTCTCCCTCTTTCTGACCCTCCCCTGCTCACGCCTCTCTCTCTCTCTCTCTCTCTCAGAGAGAAATACAACATCTTTAAAAATTCATTACGAACTTTAGCTACACAAGATGGTAAAGAACGGCTTCTTCCTGCACTGTGTCTTTCACAGAGTGGAGTCGAAACGCCTGGCCGTTTACGCCAAAGCCTGAGATTCATGCGTTACTCTCTGAGGGAAACAAGACGGTAATTGAATGCTGCATTTCCGCGCCGTGTTGTTTCACTAAGTCGGGTCTATACACACTTCTCTTACAGTCTTTTGTACATGTGCTTCAAAACGTTTCTCACTTAGGGAAACAAGATGGTAACGGCATGCTGCTTCGCGCACAGTGTTCTTTCACACAGTCGAGAACACAGCGCTTCCCTTATGTTACGAAGAATGTGTTTTCACACGTTCTGACTTAGTGAAACAGGATGGTCACTGAATGCCGCAATCCGCACATTGTGCCTTCACTGATTGGGTCCCTAACGCTTCCCATACACCTTTACACACATGATTTGAAACATTACTATCTCCCGTGAAACAAGAGGGTCACTGAAGGATGCTTTGCGCACAGTGTTTTTCACGGAGTCGAGGGTATAACGCTTCCCCTCTATTGCAACGACTGCGTTTTCAGGCATTATGGCTTTGTGATTCAGGATGATGAATATAGGTTGCGTTCAGTATAGTTTTCTTTCAAGGCGTTGAGTATAACACTTCCGTTATACTTTTGTCATGGGATTTCAAACATTACTAATTGTGTGCAACAAGACAGCCACAGAATGATGCATTGTTCACAGTGTTGTATCACAGAATCGACTGTATAATGCTTCCGTTACCTCAAGGAATGTGTTGTCACACATGTGACTTAGTGAAACAATGTGGTAAGTATCTTACGCTTTCCGCAATTTGTCCTTCACAGAGCTGAGTATATAATTCTTACTTTTACATCTACGAATGTGTTTCATAAATTACTATATTAGTGAATCAGTATGGTACTGAATACCTCAGACTGTTTTTCACTGAGTACATACTTCCCTTATAATTCTATACATGTGATTTCTAATTAGCGAAACAATTTTTTTTACATCTAAGAATGGGTTTCATACGTTACTATATTCGTGAAACAAGATGGTCCTGAAGTTGGCAATCCACACTGTGTTTTCACTGAGTCGGGTATATAACACTTCCCTTAGAGTTCTACACTTGTGCTTTCATACAAAAGTTCGTGAAATAAGATTTAACGATGCGTTCTGCTGTTTTCTTTGGCAGATTGGAGTAGATAACACTTCCCTCATACTTCCAAGAATGTGTTTTCATGCATTTTGACGGAGTGAGAAAGATGGTGAGTGACTACGTGCTTTCTGCACTTTCACAGTTTGTTATATAACCTTTAATTTTACAGCTTAGCTTTTGTTTTCATACATTGCTCTCTTAGTGAAACAAGATGTTAACTGAATGCGGCGTTCTGCACAGGGTTCACAGTGCAGACTTTATCACCATTGTCTTTTACACCTCAGCATGTGTTTTCAAGTATTACTATCTTAACGAAACATGATGGCAACTAAATACTGCATTCGGCACAGGGTTCTTTCACTGAGTTGAGTATACAACACTTCCGTCATGCTTCCGTACATGTGTTTTCCAACGCGGCTAGTTTCTGGAACAGTATGGTGACTGAATTATGCATTCTGCACAGGGTTGTCTCACTGAAGTGAAAGAAGGGAAGTATATAACACTTCCCTAATGCTTCTCTACAGGTCTTTTCAAACATCACTACCTTAGTGAAACAAGAGGGTAACTGTTTAAAGCATGCCATAGTGGGTCATTTCCGAGGGCTGAAGGTACGTCCTGCACTTCCCTCATAGGTCTCCGCATCTGGGTTCTAGAATTTTTAACCTAATGAAACATATGAGTGGAAAGACAAATTATTCAGTATTCTCTCTTAGAGTTCAGTTAGTATAGAACACTTAAACGTGTGCTTTCAAGCATTACTAACTGAGGGAACCAAGATGGTCAGAAATTGCTTCGTTCCACATACTGTTCTTTCACAAAGTTGAATATATAATACTTATAGTTCCAGTCATGTGTTCTGGAACGTTAGTCACTTAGGGAAACAAGCTGGAATCTGAATGGTGCTTTCCACACAGTGTTGTTTCAGAGAGCTGATAGTCGACTTTCCACATTGTTCTCCACATCTGTATGGCAACACTCCTAACATAGGGAAACACGATGTTAGTGGAAAGACGGGTGTTCCACAGTGTTCTTTCATAGATTTGAGTCTATGAGATTCATCTGATGCATATGTTTTCACACGTTACTGACTCAGTGAAAGAAGGTTGTAAGTGAACGCTCATTGCGCACAGTGTTCTTTCACGGAATTGAGTATATGACCCATAGCTTATCTGTTTAAGAATGTGTTTTCAAACATTGCTATCTTCTTGAAACAAGAAGATAATTGAATAATGCTTTCCTCACAGTGTTCTTTCACAAAGCTGAGTACCTAAACCTTACGTTTCCTTTGACTCATGCCTTTTCAGACTACTGAGTGAAACAAGATTGTACCTGAATGTTGCATTCCACAAACTGTTGTTTCTCCACATGGAGCCTATAGCATATGTTAGTTGAATGACGCTTCTCACTTACTTTACACGTTCATGCATGTGGTTTCGACACATTCCTGACTTAATGAAACAAGACTGTAGCTGAAAGTTGCATTCCGCACAGTCTTTGAATGATGGGTTCCCCACTGTATTCTTTCACAGAGTTGAGTACATAACACTTACATACCTTAGAGTTCCGCGTATGTGTTTTCAAAATTACGAACTTGGGGCGCCTGGGTGGCTCGGTCGGTTAAGCATCCGACTGAGATCCGGTCATGATCTCACGATTCGTGGGTGTGAACCCTGCATCAGGCTCTTGGTGAATGCCAGCTCAGAGCCAGGGGTCTGCTTCAGATTCTGTGTCTCCCTCTTTCTGACCCTCCCCTGCTCACGCCTCTCTCTCTCTCTCTCTCTCTCTCTCTCTCTCTCAGAGAGAAATACAACATCTTTAAAAATTCATTACGAACTTTAGCTACACAAGATGGTAAAGAACGGCTTCTTCCTGCACTGTGTCTTTCACAGAGTGGAGTCGAAACGCCTGGCCGTTTACGCCAAAGCCTGAGATTCATGCGTTACTCTCTGAGGGAAACAAGACGGTAATTGAATGCTGCATTTCCGCGCCGTGTTGTTTCACTAAGTCGGGTCTATACACACTTCTCTTACAGTCTTTTGTACATGTGCTTCAAAACGTTTCTCACTTAGGGAAACAAGATGGTAACGGCATGCTGCTTCGCGCACAGTGTTCTTTCACACAGTCGAGAACACAGCGCTTCCCTTATGTTACGAAGAATGTGTTTTCACACGTTCTGACTTAGTGAAACAGGATGGTCACTGAATGCCGCAATCCGCACATTGTGCCTTCACTGATTGGGTCCCTAACGCTTCCCATACACCTTTACACACATGATTTGAAACATTACTATCTCCCGTGAAACAAGAGGGTCACTGAAGGATGCTTTGCGCACAGTGTTTTTCACGGAGTCGAGGGTATAACGCTTCCCCTCTATTGCAACGACTGCGTTTTCAGGCATTATGGCTTTGTGATTCAGGATGATGAATATAGGTTGCGTTCAGTATAGTTTTCTTTCAAGGCGTTGAGTATAACACTTCCGTTATACTTTTGTCATGGGATTTCAAACATTACTAATTGTGTGCAACAAGACAGCCACAGAATGATGCATTGTTCACAGTGTTGTATCACAGAATCGACTGTATAATGCTTCCGTTACCTCAAGGAATGTGTTGTCACACATGTGACTTAGTGAAACAATGTGGTAAGTATCTTACGCTTTCCGCAATTTGTCCTTCACAGAGCTGAGTATATAATTCTTACTTTTACATCTACGAATGTGTTTCATAAATTACTATATTAGTGAATCAGTATGGTACTGAATACCTCAGACTGTTTTTCACTGAGTACATACTTCCCTTATAATTCTATACATGTGATTTCTAATTAGCGAAACAATTTTTTTTACATCTAAGAATGGGTTTCATACGTTACTATATTCGTGAAACAAGATGGTCCTGAAGTTGGCAATCCACACTGTGTTTTCACTGAGTCGGGTATATAACACTTCCCTTAGAGTTCTAAACTTGTGCTTTCATACAAAAGTTCGTGAAATAAGATTTAACGATGCGTTCTGCTGTTTTCTTTGGCAGATTGGAGTAGATAACACTTCCCTCATACTTCCAAGAATGTGTTTTCATGCATTTTGACGGAGTGAGAAAGATGGTGAGTGACTACGTGCTTTCTGCACTTTCACAGTTTGTTATATAACCTTTAATTTTACAGCTTAGCTTTTGTTTTCATACATTGCTCTCTTAGTGAAACAAGATGTTAACTGAATGCGGCGTTCTGCACAGGGTTCACAGTGCAGACTTTATCACCATTGTCTTTTACACCTCAGCATGTGTTTTCAAGTATTACTATCTTAACGAAACATGATGGCAACTAAATACTGCATTCGGCACAGGGTTCTTTCACTGAGTTGAGTATACAACACTTCCGTCATGCTTCCGTACATGTGTTTTCCAACGCGGCTAGTTTCTGGAACAGTATGGTGACTGAATTATGCATTCTGCACAGGGTTGTCTCACTGAAGTGAAAGAAGGGAAGTATATAACACTTCCCTAATGCTTCTCTACAGGTCTTTTCAAACATCACTACCTTAGTGAAACAAGAGGGTAACTGTTTAAAGCATGCCATAGTGGGTCATTTCCGAGGGCTGAAGGTACGTCCTGCACTTCCCTCATAGGTCTCCGCATCTGGGTTCTAGAATTTTTAACCTAATGAAACATATGAGTGGAAAGACAAATTATTCAGTATTCTCTCTTAGAGTTCAGTTAGTATAGAACACTTAAACGTGTGCTTTCAAGCATTACTAACTGAGGGAACCAAGATGGTCAGAAATTGCTTCGTTCCACATACTGTTCTTTCACAAAGTTGAATATATAATACTTATAGTTCCAGTCATGTGTTCTGGAACATTAGTCACTTAGGGAAACAAGCTGGAATCTGAATGGTGCTTTCCACACAGTGTTGTTTCAGAGAGCTGATAGTCGACTTTCCACATTGTTCTCCACATCTGTATGGCAACACTCCTAACATAGGGAAACACGATGTTAGTGGAAAGACGGGTGTTCCACAGTGTTCTTTCATAGATTTGAGTCTATGAGATTCATCTGATGCATATGTTTTCACACGTTACTGACTCAGTGAAAGAAGGTTGTAAGTGAACGCTCATTGCGCACAGTGTTCTTTCACGGAATTGAGTATATGACCCATAGCTTATCTGTTTAAGAATGTGTTTTCAAACATTGCTATCTTCTTGAAACAAGAAGATAATTGAATAATGCTTTCCTCACAGTGTTCTTTCACAAAGCTGAGTACCTAAACCTTACGTTTCCTTTGACTCATGCCTTTTCAGACTACTGAGTGAAACAAGATTGTACCTGAATGTTGCATTCCACAAACTGTTGTTTCTCCACATGGAGCCTATAGCATATGTTAGTTGAATGACGCTTCTCACTTACTTTACACGTTCATGCATGTGGTTTCGACACATTCCTGACTTAATGAAACAAGACTGTAGCTGAAAGTTGCATTCCGCACAGTCTTTGAATGATGGGTTCCCCACTGTATTCTTTCACAGAGTTGAGTACATAACACTTACATACCTTAGAGTTCCGCGTATGTGTTTTCAAAATTACGAACTTGGGGCGCCTGGGTGGCTCGGTCGGTTAAGCATCCGACTGAGATCCGGTCATGATCTCACGATTCGTGGGTGTGAACCCTGCATCAGGCTCTTGGTGAATGCCAGCTCAGAGCCAGGGGTCTGCTTCAGATTCTGTGTCTCCCTCTTTCTGACCCTCCCCTGCTCACGCCTCTCTCTCTCTCTCTCTCTCTCAGAGAGAAATACAACATCTTTAAAAATTCATTACGAACTTTAGCTACACAAGATGGTAAAGAACGGCTTCTTCCTGCACTGTGTCTTTCACAGAGTGGAGTCGAAACGCCTGGCCGTTTACGCCAAAGCCTGAGATTCATGCGTTACTCTCTGAGGGAAACAAGACGGTAATTGAATGCTGCATTTCCGCGCCGTGTTGTTTCACTAAGTCGGGTCTATACACACTTCTCTTACAGTCTTTTGTACATGTGCTTCAAAACGTTTCTCACTTAGGGAAACAAGATGGTAACGGCATGCTGCTTCGCGCACAGTGTTCTTTCACACAGTCGAGAACACAGCGCTTCCCTTATGTTACGAAGAATGTGTTTTCACACGTTCTGACTTAGTGAAACAGGATGGTCACTGAATGCCGCAATCCGCACATTGTGCCTTCACTGATTGGGTCCCTAACGCTTCCCATACACCTTTACACACATGATTTGAAACATTACTATCTCCCGTGAAACAAGAGGGTCACTGAAGGATGCTTTGCGCACAGTGTTTTTCACGGAGTCGAGGGTATAACGCTTCCCCTCTATTGCAACGACTGCGTTTTCAAGCATTATGGCTTTGTGATTCAGGATGATGAATATAGGTTGCGTTCAGTATAGTTTTCTTTCAAGGCGTTGAGTATAACACTTCCGTTATACTTTTGTCATGGGATTTCAAACATTACTAATTGTGTGCAACAAGACAGCCACAGAATGATGCATTGTTCACAGTGTTGTATCACAGAATCGACTGTATAATGCTTCCGTTACCTCAAGGAATGTGTTGTCACACATGTGACTTAGTGAAACAATGTGGTAAGTATCTTACGCTTTCCGCAATTTGTCCTTCACAGAGCTGAGTATATAATTCTTACTTTTACATCTACGAATGTGTTTCATAAATTACTATATTAGTGAATCAGTATGGTACTGAATACCTCAGACTGTTTTTCACTGAGTACATACTTCCCTTATAATTCTATACATGTGATTTCTAATTAGCGAAACAATTTTTTTTACATCTAAGAATGGGTTTCATACGTTACTATATTCGTGAAACAAGATGGTCCTGAAGTTGGCAATCCACACTGTGTTTTCACTGAGTCGGGTATATAACACTTCCCTTAGAGTTCTAAACTTGTGCTTTCATACAAAAGTTCGTGAAATAAGATTTAACGATGCGTTCTGCTGTTTTCTTTGGCAGATTGGAGTAGATAACACTTCCCTCATACTTCCAAGAATGTGTTTTCATGCATTTTGACGGAGTGAGAAAGATGGTGAGTGACTACGTGCTTTCTGCACTTTCACAGTTTGTTATATAACCTTTAATTTTACAGCTTAGCTTTTGTTTTCATACATTGCTATCTTAGTGAAACAAGATGTTAACTGAATGCGGCGTTCTGCACAGGGTTCACAGTGCAGACTTTATCACCATTGTCTTTTACACCTCAGCATGTGTTTTCAAGTATTACTATCTTAACGAAACATGATGGCAACTAAATACTGCATTCGGCACAGGGTTCTTTCACTGAGTTGAGTATACAACACTTCCGTCATGCTTCCGTACATGTGTTTTCCAACGCGGCTAGTTTCTGGAACAGTATGGTGACTGAATTATGCATTCTGCACAGGGTTGTCTCACTGAAGTGAAAGAAGGGAAGTATATAACACTTCCCTAATGCTTCTCTACAGGTCTTTTCAAACATCACTACCTTAGTGAAACAAGAGGGTAACTGTTTAAAGCATGCCATAGTGGGTCATTTCCGAGGGCTGAAGGTACGTCCTGCACTTCCCTCATAGGTCTCCGCATCTGGGTTCTAGAATTTTTAACCTAATGAAACATATGAGTGGAAAGACAAATTATTCAGTATTCTCTCTTAGAGTTTAGTTAGTATAGAACACTTAAACGTGTGCTTTCAAGCATTACTTACTGAGGGAACCAAGATGGTCAGAAATTGCTTCGTTCCACATACTGTTCTTTCACAAAGTTGAATATATAATACTTATAGTTCCAGTCATGTGTTCTGGGACGTTAGTCACTTAGGGAAACAAGCTGGAATCTGAATGGTGCTTTCCACACAGTGTTGTTTCAGAGAGCTGATAGTCGACTTTCCACATTGTTCTCCACATCTGTATGGCAACACTCCTAACATAGGGAAACACGATGTTAGTGGAAAGACGGGTGTTCCACAGTGTTCTTTCATAGATTTGAGTCTATGAGATTCATCTGATGCATATGTTTTCACACGTTACTGACTCAGTGAAAGAAGGTTGTAAGTGAACGCTCATTGCGCACAGTGTTCTTTCACGGAATTGAGTATATGACCCATAGCTTATCTGTTTAAGAATGTGTTTTCAAACATTGCTATCTTCTTGAAACAAGAAGATAATTGAATAATGCTTTCCTCACAGTGTTCTTTCACAAAGCTGAGTACCTAAACCTTACGTTTCCTTTGACTCATGCCTTTTCAGACTACTGAGTGAAACAAGATTGTACCTGAATGTTGCATTCCACAAACTGTTGTTTCTCCACATGGAGCCTATAGCATATGTTAGTTGAATGACGCTTCTCACTTACTTTACACGTTCATGCATGTGGTTTCGACACATTCCTGACTTAATGAAACAAGACTGTAGCTGAAAGTTGCATTCCGCACAGTCTTTGAATGATGGGTTCCCCACTGTATTCTTTCACAGAGTTGAGTACATAACACTTACATACCTTAGAGTTCCGCGTATGTGTTTTCAAAATTACGAACTTGGGGCGCCTGGGTGGCTCGGTCGGTTAAGCATCCGACTGAGATCCGGTCATGATCTCACGATTCGTGGGTGTGAACCCTGCATCAGGCTCTTGGTGAATGCCAGCTCAGAGCCAGGGGTCTGCTTCAGATTCTGTGTCTCCCTCTTTCTGACCCTCCCCTGCTCACGCTCTCTCTCTCTCTCTCTCTCTCAGAGAGAAATACAACATCTTTAAAAATTCATTACGAACTTTAGCTACACAAGATGGTAAAGAACGGCTTCTTCCTGCACTGTGTCTTTCACAGAGTGGAGTCGAAACGCCTGGCCGTTTACGCCAAAGCCTGAGATTCATGCGTTACTCTCTGAGGGAAACAAGACGGTAATTGAATGCTGCATTTCCGCGCCGTGTTGTTTCACTAAGTCGGGTCTATACACACTTCTCTTACAGTCTTTTGTACATGTGCTTCAAAACGTTTCTCACTTAGGGAAACAAGATGGTAACGGCATGCTGCTTCGCGCACAGTGTTCTTTCACACAGTCGAGAACACAGCGCTTCCCTTATGTTACGAAGAATGTGTTTTCACACGTTCTGACTTAGTGAAACAGGATGGTCACTGAATGCCGCAATCCGCACATTGTGCCTTCACTGATTGGGTCCCTAACGCTTCCCATACACCTTTACACACATGATTTGAAACATTACTATCTCCCGTGAAACAAGAGGGTCACTGAAGGATGCTTTGCGCACAGTGTTTTTCACGGAGTCGAGGGTATAACGCTTCCCCTCTATTGCAACGACTGCGTTTTCAAGCATTATGGCTTTGTGATTCAGGATGATGAATATAGGTTGCGTTCAGTATAGTTTTCTTTCAAGGCGTTGAGTATAACACTTCCGTTATACTTTTGTCATGGGATTTCAAACATTACTAATTGTGTGCAACAAGACAGCCACAGAATGATGCATTGTTCACAGTGTTGTATCACAGAATCGACTGTATAATGCTTCCGTTACCTCAAGGAATGTGTTGTCACACATGTGACTTAGTGAAACAATGTGGTAAGTATCTTACGCTTTCCGCAATTTGTCCTTCACAGAGCTGAGTATATAATTCTTACTTTTACATCTACGAATGTGTTTCATAAATTACTATATTAGTGAATCAGTATGGTACTGAATACCTCAGACTGTTTTTCACTGAGTACATACTTCCCTTATAATTCTATACATGTGATTTCTAATTAGCGAAACAATTTTTTTTACATCTAAGAATGGGTTTCATACGTTACTATATTCGTGAAACAAGATGGTCCTGAAGTTGGCAATCCACACTGTGTTTTCACTGAGTCGGGTATATAACACTTCCCTTAGAGTTCTAAACTTGTGCTTTCATACAAAAGTTCGTGAAATAAGATTTAACGATGCGTTCTGCAGTTTTCTTTGGCAGATTGGAGTAGATAACACTTCCCTCATACTTCAAGAATGTGTTTTCATGCATTTTGACGGAGTGAGAAAGATGGTGAGTGACTACGTGCTTTCTGCACTTTCACAGTTTGTTATATAACCTTTAATTTTACAGCTTAGCTTTTGTTTTCATACATTGCTATCTTAGTGAAACAAGATGTTAACTGAATGCGGCGTTCTGCACAGGGTTCACAGTGCAGACTTTATCACCATTGTCTTTTACACCTCAGCATGTGTTTTCAAGTATTACTATCTTAACGAAACATGATGGTAACTAAATACTGCATTCGGCACAGGGTTCTTTCACTGAGTTGAGTATACAACACTTCCGTCATGCTTCCGTACATGTGTTTTCCAACGCGGCTAGTTTCTGGAACAGTATGGTGACTGAATTATGCATTCTGCACAGGGTTGTCTCACTGAAGTGAAAGAAGGGAAGTATATAACACTTCCCTAATGCTTCTCTACAGGTCTTTTCAAACATCACTACCTTAGTGAAACAAGAGGGTAACTGTTTAAAGCATGCCATAGTGGGTCATTTCCGAGGGCTGAAGGTACGTCCTGCACTTCCCTCATAGGTCTCCGCATCTGGGTTCTAGAATTTTTAACCTAATGAAACATATGAGTGGAAAGACAAATTATTCAGTATTCTCTCTTAGAGTTCAGTTAGTATAGAACACTTAAACGTGTGCTTTCAAGCATTACTTACTGAGGGAACCAAGATGGTCAGAAATTGCTTCGTTCCACATACTGTTCTTTCACAAAGTTGAATATATAATACTTATAGTTCCAGTCATGTGTTCTGGGACGTTAGTCACTTAGGGAAACAAGCTGGAATCTGAATGGTGCTTTCCACACAGTGTTGTTTCAGAGAGCTGATAGTCGACTTTCCACATTGTTCTCCGCATCTGTATGGCAACACTCCTGACATAGGGAAACACGATGTTAGTGGAAAGACGGGTGTTCCACAGTGTTCTTTCATAGATTTGAGTCTATAAGATTCATCTGATGCATATGTTTTCACACGTTACTGACTTAGTGAAAGAAGGTTGTAAGTGAACGCTCATTGTGCACAGTGTTCTTTCACGGAATTGAGTATATGACCCATAGCTTATCTGTTTAAGAATGTGTTTTCAAACATTGCTATCTTCTTGAAACAAGAAGATAATTGAATAATGCTTTCCTCACAGTGTTCTTTCACGAAGCTGAGTACCTAAACCTTACGTTTCCTTTGACTCATGCCTTTTCAGACTACTGAGTGAAACAAGATTGTACCTGAATGTTGCATTCCACAAACTGTTGTTTCTCCACATGGAGCCTATAGCATATGTTAGTTGAATGACGCTTCTCACTTACTTTACACGTTCATGCATGTGGTTTCGACACATTCCTGACTTAATGAAACAAGACTGTAGCTGAAAGTTGCATTCCGCACAGTCTTTGAATGATGGGTTCCCCACTGTATTCTTTCACAGAGTTGAGTACATAACACTTACATACCTTAGAGTTCCGCGTATGTGTTTTCAAAATTACGAACTTGGGGCGCCTGGGTGGCTCGGTCGGTTAAGCATCCGACTGAGATCCGGTCATGATCTCACGATTCGTGGGTGTGAACCCTGCATCAGGCTCTTGGTGAATGCCAGCTCAGAGCCAGGGGTCTGCTTCAGATTCTGTGTCTCCCTCTTTCTGACCCTCCCCTGCTCACGCCTCTCTCTCTCTCTCTCTCTCTCTCAGAGAGAAATACAACATCTTTAAAAATTCATTACGAACTTTAGCTACACAAGATGGTAAAGAACGGCTTCTTCCTGCACTGTGTCTTTCACAGAGTGGAGTCGAAACGCCTGGCCGTTTACGCCAAAGCCTGGGATTCATGCGTTACTCTCTGAGGGAAACAAGACGGTAATTGAATGCTGCATTTCCGCGCCGTGTTGTTTCACTAAGTCGGGTCCATACACACTTCTCTTACAGTCTTTTGTACATGTGCTTCAAAACGTTTCTCACTTAGGGAAACAAGATGGTAACGGCATGCTGCTTCGCGCACAGTGTTCTTTCACACAGTCGAGAACACAGCGCTTCCCTTATGTTACGAAGAATGTGTTTTCACACGTTCTGACTTAGTGAAACAGGATGGTCACTGAATGCCGCAATCCGCACATTGTGCCTTCACTGATTGGGTCCCTAACGCTTCCCATACACCTTTACACACATGATTTGAAACATTACTATCTCCCGTGAAACAAGAGGGTCACTGAAGGATGCTTTGCGCACAGTGTTTTTCACGGAGTCGAGGGTATAACGCTTCCCCTCTATTGCAACGACTGCGTTTTCAAGCATTATGGCTTTGTGATTCAGGATGATGAATATAGGTTGCGTTCAGTATAGTTTTCTTTCAAGGCGTTGAGTATAACACTTCCGTTATACTTTTGTCATGGGATTTCAAACATTACTAATTGTGTGCAACAAGACAGCCACAGAATGATGCATTGTTCACAGTGTTGTATCACAGAATCGACTGTATAATGCTTCCGTTACCTCAAGGAATGTGTTGTCACACATGTGACTTAGTGAAACAATGTGGTAAGTACCTTACGCTTTCCGCAATTTGTCCTTCACAGAGCTGAGTATATAATTCTTACTTTTACATCTACGAATGTGTTTCATAAATTACTATATTAGTGAATCAGTATGGTACTGAATACCTCAGACTGTTTTTCACTGAGTACATACTTCCCTTATAATTCTATACATGTGATTTCTAATTAGCGAAACAATTTTTTTTACATCTAAGAATGGGTTTCATACGTTACTATATTCGTGAAACAAGATGGTCCTGAAGTTGGCAATCCACACTGTGTTTTCACTGAGTCGGGTATATAACACTTCCCTTAGAGTTCTAAACTTGTGCTTTCATACAAAAGTTCGTGAAATAAGATTTAACGATGCGTTCTGCTGTTTTCTTTGGCAGATTGGAGTAGATAACACTTCCCTCATACTTCCAAGAATGTGTTTTCATGCATTTTGACGGAGTGAGAAAGATGGTGAGTGACTACGTGCTTTCTGCACTTTCACAGTTTGTTATATAACCTTTAATTTTACAGCTTAGCTTTTGTTTTCATACATTGCTATCTTAGTGAAACAAGATGTTAACTGAATGCGGCGTTCTGCACAGGGTTCACAGTGCAGACTTTATCACCATTGTCTTTTACACCTCAGCATGTGTTTTCAAGTATTACTATCTTAACGAAACATGATGGCAACTAAATACTGCATTCGGCACAGGGTTCTTTCACTGAGTTGAGTATACAACACTTCCGTCATGCTTCCGTACATGTGTTTTCCAACGCGGCTAGTTTCTGGAACAGTATGGTGACTGAATTATGCATTCTGCACAGGGTTGTCTCACTGAAGTGAAAGAAGGGAAGTATATAACACTTCCCTAATGCTTCTCTACAGGTCTTTTCAAACATCACTACCTTAGTGAAACAAGAGGGTAACTGTTTAAAGCATGCCATAGTGGGTCATTTCCGAGGGCTGAAGGTACGTCCTGCACTTCCCTCATAGGTCTCCGCATCTGGGTTCTAGAATTTTTAACCTAATGAAACATATGAGTGGAAAGACAAATTATTCAGTATTCTCTCTTAGAGTTTAGTTAGTATAGAACACTTAAACGTGTGCTTTCAAGCATTACTTACTGAGGGAACCAAGATGGTCAGAAATTGCTTCGTTCCACATACTGTTCTTTCACAAAGTTGAATATATAATACTTATAGTTCCAGTCATGTGTTCTGGGACGTTAGTCCCTTAGGGAAACAAGCTGGAATCTGAATGGTGCTTTCCACACAGTGTTGTTTCAGAGAGCTGATAGTCGACTTTCCACATTGTTCTCCACATCTGTATGGCAACACTCCTAACATAGGGAAACACGATGTTAGTGGAAAGACGGGTGTTCCACAGTGTTCTTTCATAGATTTGAGTCTATGAGATTCATCTGATGCATATGTTTTCACACGTTACTGACTCAGTGAAAGAAGGTTGTAAGTGAACGCTCATTGCGCACAGTGTTCTTTCACGGAATTGAGTATATGACCCATAGCTTATCTGTTTAAGAATGTGTTTTCAAACATTGCTATCTTCTTGAAACAAGAAGATAATTGAATAATGCTTTCCTCACAGTGTTCTTTCACAAAGCTGAGTACCTAAACCTTACGTTTCCTTTGACTCATGCCTTTTCAGACTACTGAGTGAAACAAGATTGTACCTGAATGTTGCATTCCACAAACTGTTGTTTCTCCACATGGAGCCTATAGCATATGTTAGTTGAATGACGCTTCTCACTTACTTTACACGTTCATGCATGTGGTTTCGACACATTCCTGACTTAATGAAACAAGACTGTAGCTGAAAGTTGCATTCCGCACAGTCTTTGAATGATGGGTTCCCCACTGTATTCTTTCACAGAGTTGAGTACATAACACTTACATACCTTAGAGTTCCGCGTATGTGTTTTCAAAATTACGAACTTGGGGCGCCTGGGTGGCTCGGTCGGTTAAGCATCCGACTGAGATCCGGTCATGATCTCACGATTCGTGGGTGTGAACCCTGCATCAGGCTCTTGGTGAATGCCAGCTCAGAGCCAGGGGTCTGCTTCAGATTCTGTGTCTCCCTCTTTCTGACCCTCCCCTGCTCACGCTCTCTCTCTCTCTCTCTCTCTCTCTCAGAGAGAAATACAACATCTTTAAAAATTCATTACGAACTTTAGCTACACAAGATGGTAAAGAACGGCTTCTTCCTGCACTGTGTCTTTCACAGAGTGGAGTCGAAACGCCTGGCCTTTTACGCCAAAGCCTGGGTTTCATGCGTTACTCTCTGAGGGAAACAAGACGGTAATTGAATGCTGCATTTCCGCGCCGTGTTGTTTCACTAAGTCGGGTCCATACACACTTCTCTTACAGTCTTTTGTACATGTGCTTCAAAACGTTTCTCACTTAGGGAAACAAGATGGTAACGGCATGCTGCTTCGCGCACAGTGTTCTTTCACACAGTCGAGAACACAGCGCTTCCCTTATGTTACGAAGAATGTGTTTTCACACGTTCTGACTTAGTGAAACAGGATGGTCACTGAATGCCGCAATCCGCACATTGTGCCTTCACTGATTGGGTCCCTAACGCTTCCCATACACCTTTACACACATGATTTGAAACATTACTATCTCCCGTGAAACAAGAGGGTCACTGAAGGATGCTTTGCGCACAGTGTTTTTCACGGAGTCGAGGGTATAACGCTTCCCCTCTATTGCAACGACTGCGTTTTCAGGCATTATGGCTTTGTGATTCAGGATGATGAATATAGGTTGCGTTCAGTATAGTTTTCTTTCAAGGCGTTGAGTATAACACTTCTGTTATACTTTTGTCATGGGATTTCAAACATTACTAATTGTGTGCAACAAGAGAGTCACAGAATGATGCATTGTTCACAGTGTTGTAGCACAGAATCGGCTGTATAATGTTTCCGTTACCTCAAGGAATGTGTTGTCACACATGTGACTTAGTGAAACAAAGTGGTAAGTACCTTACGCTTTCCGCAATTTGTCCTTCACAGAGCTGAGTATATAATTCTTACTTTTTTTACATCTAAGAAGGGGTTTCATAAATTACTATATTAGTGAATCGATATGGTACTGAATACCTCACCCTGTTTTTCACTGAGTACATACTTCCCTTATAATTCCATACATGTGGTTTCTAATTAGTGAAACAATTTTTTTACATCTGAGAATGGGTTTCATACGTTACTATATTCGTGAAACAAGATGGTACTGAAGTTGGCAATCCACACTGTGTTTTCACTGAGTCGGGTATATAACACTTCCCTGAGAGTTCTACACTTGTGCTTTCATACAAAAGTTCGTGAAATAAGATTTAACGATGCGTTCTGCAGTTTTCTTTCACAGATTGGAGTATATAACACTTCCCTCATACTTCAAAGAATGTGTTTTCATGCATTTTGACGGAGTGAGAAAGATGGTGAGTGAATACGTGCTTTCTGCACTTTCACAGAGTTTGTTATATAACCTTTACCTTTTACAGCTTACCGTGTGTTTTCACGCATTGCTATCTTAGTGAAACCAGAGGTTAATTGAATGCTGCGTTCTGCACAGGGTTCCCAGTGTAGACTATATCACCATTGTCTTTTACACCTCAGCATGTGTTTTCAAGTATTACTATCTTAACGAAACATGATGGCAACTAAATACTGCATTCGGCACAGGGTTCTTTCACTGAGTTGAGTATACAACACTTCCGTCATGCTTCCGTACATGTGTTTTCCAACGCGGCTAGTTTCTGGAACAGTATGGTGACTGAATTATGCATTCTGCACAGGGTTGTCTCACTGAAGTGAAAGAAGGGAAGTATATAACACTTCCCTAATGCTTCTCTACAGGTCTTTTCAAACATCACTACCTTAGTGAAACAAGAGGGTAACTGTTTAAAGCATGCCATAGTGGGTCATTTCCGAGGGCTGAAGGTACGTCCTGCACTTCCCTCATAGGTCTCCGCATCTGCGTTCTAGAATTTTTAACCTAATGAAACATATGAGTGGAAAGACAAATTATTCAGTATTCTCTCTTAGAGTTCAGTTAGTATAGAACACTTAAACGTGTGCTTTCAAGCATTACTAACTGAGGGAACCAAGATGGTCAGAAATTGCTTCGTTCCACATACTGTTCTTTCACAAAGTTGAATATATAATACTTATAGTTCCAGTCATGTGTTCTGGAACATTAGTCACTTAGGGAAACAAGCTGGAATCTGAATGGTGTTTTCCACACAGTGTTGTTTCAGAGAGCTGATAGTCGACTTTCCACATTGTTCTCCGCATCTGTATGGCAACACTCCTGACATAGGGAAACACGATGTTAGTGGAAAGACGGGTGTTCCACAGTGTTCTTTCATAGATTTGAGTCTATAAGATTCATCTGATGCATATGTTTTCACACGTTACTGACTTAGTGAAAGAAGGTTGTAAGTGAACGCTCATTGTGCACAGTGTTCTTTCACGGAATTGAGTATATGACCCATAGCTTATCTGTTTAAGAATGTGTTTTCAAACATTGCTATCTTCTTGAAACAAGAAGATAATTGAATAATGCTTTCCTCACAGTGTTCTTTCACGAACCTGAGTACCTGAACCTTACGTTTCCTTTGACTCATGCCTTTTCAGACTACTGAGTGAAACAAGATTGTACCTGAATGTTGCATTCCACAAACTGTTGTTTCTCCACATGGAGCCTATAGCATATGTTAGTTGAATGACGCTTCTCACTTACTTTACACGTTCATGCATGTGGTTTCGACACATTCCTGACTTAATGAAACAAGACTGTAGCTGAAAGTTGCATTCCGCACAGTCTTTGAATGATGGGTTCCCCACTGTATTCTTTCACAGAGTTGAGTACATAACACTTACATACCTTAGAGTTCCGCGTATGTGTTTTCAAAATTACGAACTTGGGGCGCCTGGGTGGCTCGGTCGGTTAAGCATCCGACTGAGATCCGGTCATGATCTCACGATTCGTGGGTGTGAACCCTGCATCAGGCTCTTGGTGAATGCCAGCTCAGAGCCAGGGGTCTGCTTCAGATTCTGTGTCTCCCTCTTTCTGACCCTCCCCTGCTCACGCCTCTCTCTCTCTCTCTCTCTCTCTCTCTCTCAGAGAGAAATACAACATCTTTAAAAATTCATTACGAACTTTAGCTACACAAGATGGTAAAGAACGGCTTCTTCCTGCACTGTGTCTTTCACAGAGTGGAGTCGAAACGCCTGGCCTTTTACGCCAAAGCCTGGGTTTCATGCGTTACTCTCTGAGGGAAACAAGACGGTAATTGAATGCTGCATTTCCGCGCCGTGTTGTTTCACTAAGTCGGGTCCATACACACTTCTCTTACAGTCTTTTGTACATGTGCTTCAAAACGTTTCTCACTTAGGGAAACAAGATGGTAACGGCATGCTGCTTCGCGCACAGTGTTCTTTCACACAGTCGAGAACACAGCGCTTCCCTTATGTTACGAAGAATGTGTTTTCACACGTTCTGACTTAGTGAAACAGGATGGTCACTGAATGCCGCAATCCGCACATTGTGCCTTCACTGATTGGGTCCCTAACGCTTCCCATACACCTTTACACACATGATTTGAAACATTACTATCTCCCGTGAAACAAGAGGGTCACTGAAGGATGCTTTGCGCACAGTGTTTTTCACGGAGTCGAGGGTATAACGCTTCCCCTCTATTGCAACGACTGCGTTTTCAGGCATTATGGCTTTGTGATTCAGGATGATGAATATAGGTTGCGTTCAGTATAGTTTTCTTTCAAGGCGTTGAGTATAACACTTCTGTTATACTTTTGTCATGGGATTTCAAACATTACTAATTGTGTGCAACAAGAGAGTCACAGAATGATGCATTGTTCACAGTGTTGTAGCACAGAATCGGCTGTATAATGTTTCCGTTACCTCAAGGAATGTGTTGTCACACATGTGACTTAGTGAAACAAAGTGGTAAGTACCTTACGCTTTCCGCAATTTGTCCTTCACAGAGCTGAGTATATAATTCTTACTTTTTTTTACATCTAAGAAGGGGTTTCATAAATTACTATATTAGTGAATCGATATGGTACTGAATACCTCACCCTGTTTTTCACTGAGTACATACTTCCCTTATAATTCCATACATGTGGTTTCTAATTAGTGAAACAATTTTTTTTACATCTGAGAATGGGTTTCATACGTTACTATATTCGTGAAACAAGATGGTACTGAAGTTGGCAATCCACACTGTGTTTTCACTGAGTCGGGTATATAACACTTCCCTGAGAGTTCTACACTTGTGCTTTCATACAAAAGTTCGTGAAATAAGATTTAACGATGCGTTCTGCAGTTTTCTTTCACAGATTGGAGTATATAACACTTCCCTCATACTTCAAAGAATGTGTTTTCATGCATTTTGACGGAGTGAGAAAGATGGTGAGTGAATACGTGCTTTCTGCACTTTCACAGAGTTTGTTATATAACCTTTACCTTTTACAGCTTACCGTGTGTTTTCACGCATTGCTATCTTAGTGAAACCAGAGGTTAATTGAATGCTGCGTTCTGCACAGGGTTCCCAGTGTAGACTATATCACCATTGTCTTTTACACCTCAGCATGTGTTTTCAAGTATTACTATCTTAACGAAACATGATGGTAACTAAATACTGCATTCGGCACAGGGTTCTTTCACTGAGTTGAGTATACAACACTTCCGTCATGCTTCCGTACATGTGTTTTCCAACGCGGCTAGTTTCTGGAACAGTATGGTGACTGAATTATGCATTCTGCACAGGGTTGTCTCACTGAAGTGAAAGAAGGGAAGTATATAACACTTCCCTAATGCTTCTCTACAGGTCTTTTCAAACATCACTACCTTAGTGAAACAAGAGGGTAACTGTTTAAAGCATGCCATAGTGGGTCATTTCCGAGGGCTGAAGGTACGTCCTGCACTTCCCTCATAGGTCTCCGCATCTGGGTTCTAGAATTTTTAACCTAATGAAACATATGAGTGGAAAGACAAATTATTCAGTATTCTCTCTTAGAGTTCAGTTAGTATAGAACACTTAAACGTGTGCTTTCAAGCATTACTAACTGAGGGAACCAAGATGGTCAGAAATTGCTTCGTTCCACATACTGTTCTTTCACAAAGTTGAATATATAATACTTATAGTTCCAGTCATGTGTTCTGGGACGTTAGTCACTTAGGGAAACAAGCTGGAATCTGAATGGTGCTTTCCACACAGTGTTGTTTCAGAGAGCTGATAGTCGACTTTCCACATTGTTCTCCACATCTGTATGGCAACACTCCTAACATAGGGAAACACGATGTTAGTGGAAAGACGGGTGTTCCACAGTGTTCTTTCATAGATTTGAGTCTATGAGATTCATCTGATGCATATGTTTTCACACGTTACTGACTTAGTGAAAGAAGGTTGTAAGTGAACGCTCATTGCGCACAGTGTTCTTTCACGGAATTGAGTATATGACCCATAGCTTATCTGTTTAAGAATGTGTTTTCAAACATTGCTATCTTCTTGAAACAAGAAGATAATTGAATAATGCTTTCCTCACAGTGTTCTTTCACAAAGCTGAGTACCTAAACCTTACGTTTCCTTTGACTCATGCCTTTTCAGACTACTGAGTGAAACAAGATTGTACCTGAATGTTGCATTCCACAAACTGTTGTTTCTCCACATGGAGCCTATAGCATATGTTAGTTGAATGACGCTTCTCACTTACTTTACACGTTCATGCATGTGGTTTCGACACATTCCTGACTTAATGAAACAAGACTGTAGCTGAAAGTTGCATTCCGCACAGTCTTTGAATGATGGGTTCCCCACTGTATTCTTTCACAGAGTTGAGTACATAACACTTACATACCTTAGAGTTCCGCGTATGTGTTTTCAAAATTACGAACTTGGGGCGCCTGGGTGGCTCGGTCGGTTAAGCATCCGACTGAGATCCGGTCATGATCTCACGATTCGTGGGTGTGAACCCTGCATCAGGCTCTTGGTGAATGCCAGCTCAGAGCCAGGGGTCTGCTTCAGATTCTGTGTCTCCCTCTTTCTGACCCTCCCCTGCTCACGCCTCTCTCTCTCTCTCTCTCTCTCTCTCTCTCAGAGAGAAATACAACATCTTTAAAAATTCATTACGAACTTTAGCTACACAAGATGGTAAAGAACGGCTTCTTCCTGCACTGTGTCTTTCACAGAGTGGAGTCGAAACGCCTGGCCTTTTACGCCAAAGCCTGGGTTTCATGCGTTACTCTCTGAGGGAAACAAGACGGTCATTGAATGCTGCATTTCCGCGCCGTGTTGTTTCACTAAGTCGGGTCCATACACACTTCTCTTACAGTCTTTTGTACATGTGCTTCAAAACGTTTCTCACTTAGGGAAACAAGATGGTAACGGCATGCTGCTTCGCGCACAGTGTTCTTTCACACAGTCGAGAACACAGCGCTTCCCTTATGTTACGAAGAATGTGTTTTCACACGTTCTGACTTAGTGAAACAGGATGGTCACTGAATGCCGCAATCCGCACATTGTGCCTTCACTGATTGGGTCCCTAACGCTTCCCATACACCTTTACACACATGATTTGAAACATTACTATCTCCCGTGAAACAAGAGGGTCACTGAAGGATGCTTTGCGCACAGTGTTTTTCACGGAGTCGAGGGTATAACGCTTCCCCTCTATTGCAACGACTGCGTTTTCAGGCATTATGGCTTTGTGATTCAGGATGATGAATATAGGTTGCGTTCAGTATAGTTTTCTTTCAAGGCGTTGAGTATAACACTTCTGTTATACTTTTGTCATGGGATTTCAAACATTACTAATTGTGTGCAACAAGAGAGTCACAGAATGATGCATTGTTCACAGTGTTGTAGCACAGAATCGGCTGTATAATGTTTCCGTTACCTCAAGGAATGTGTTGTCACACATGTGACTTAGTGAAACAAAGTGGTAAGTACCTTACGCTTTCCGCAATTTGTCCTTCACAGAGCTGAGTATATAATTCTTACTTTTTTTTACATCTAAGAAGGGGTTTCATAAATTACTATATTAGTGAATCGATATGGTACTGAATACCTCACCCTGTTTTTCACTGAGTACATACTTCCCTTATAATTCCATACATGTGGTTTCTAATTAGTGAAACAATTTTTTTTACATCTGAGAATGGGTTTCATACGTTACTATATTCGTGAAACAAGATGGTACTGAAGTTGGCAATCCACACTGTGTTTTCACTGAGTCGGGTATATAACACTTCCCTGAGAGTTCTACACTTGTGCTTTCATACAAAAGTTCGTGAAATAAGATTTAACGATGCGTTCTGCAGTTTTCTTTCACAGATTGGAGTATATAACACTTCCCTCATACTTCAAAGAATGTGTTTTCATGCATTTTGACGGAGTGAGAAAGATGGTGAGTGAATACGTGCTTTCTGCACTTTCACAGAGTTTGTTATATAACCTTTCCCTTTTACAGCTTACCGTGTGTTTTCACGCATTGCTATCTTAGTGAAACCAGAGGTTAATTGAATGTTGCGTTCTGCACAGGGTTCCCAGTGTAGACTATATCACCATTGTCTTTTACACCTCAGCATGTGTTTTCAAGTATTACTATCTTAACGAAACATGATGGTAACTAAATACTGCATTCGGCACAGGGTTCTTTCACTGAGTTGAGTATACAACACTTCCGTCATGCTTCCGTACATGTGTTTTCCAACGCGGCTAGTTTCTGGAACAGTATGGTGACTGAATTATGCATTCTGCACAGGGTTGTCTCACTGAAGTGAAAGAAGGGAAGTATATAACACTTCCCTAATGCTTCTCTACAGGTCTTTTCAAACATCACTACCTTAGTGAAACAAGAGGGTAACTGTTTAAAGCATGCCATAGTGGGTCATTTCCGAGGGCTGAAGGTACGTCCTGCACTTCCCTCATAGGTCTCCGCATCTGCGTTCTAGAATTTTTAACCTAATGAAACATATGAGTGGAAAGACAAATTATTCAGTATTCTCTCTTAGAGTTCAGTTAGTATAGAACACTTAAACGTGTGCTTTCAAGCATTACTAACTGAGGGAACCAAGATGGTCAGAAATTGCTTCGTTCCACATACTGTTCTTTCACAAAGTTGAATATATAATACTTATAGTTCCAGTCATGTGTTCTGGAACATTAGTCACTTAGGGAAACAAGCTGGAATCTGAATGGTGTTTTCCACACAGTGTTGTTTCAGAGAGCTGATAGTCGACTTTCCACATTGTTCTCCGCATCTGTATGGCAACACTCCTGACATAGGGAAACACGATGTTAGTGGAAAGACGGGTGTTCCACAGTGTTCTTTCATAGATTTGAGTCTATAAGATTCATCTGATGCATATGTTTTCACACGTTACTGACTTAGTGAAAGAAGGTTGTAAGTGAACGCTCATTGTGCACAGTGTTCTTTCACGGAATTGAGTATATGACCCATAGCTTATCTGTTTAAGAATGTGTTTTCAAACATTGCTATCTTCTTGAAACAAGAAGATAATTGAATAATGCTTTCCTCACAGTGTTCTTTCACGAAGCTGAGTACCTAAACCTTACGTTTCCTTTGACTCATGCCTTTTCAGACTACTGAGTGAAACAAGATTGTACCTGAATGTTGCATTCCACAAACTGTTGTTTCTCCACATGGAGCCTATAGCATATGTTAGTTGAATGACGCTTCTCACTTACTTTACACGTTCATGCATGTGGTTTCGACACATTCCTGACTTAATGAAACAAGACTGTAGCTGAAAGTTGCATTCCGCACAGTCTTTGAATGATGGGTTCCCCACTGTATTCTTTCACAGAGTTGAGTACATAACACTTACATACCTTAGAGTTCCGCGTATGTGTTTTCAAAATTACGAACTTGGGGCGCCTGGGTGGCTCGGTCGGTTAAGCATCCGACTGAGATCCGGTCATGATCTCACGATTCGTGGGTGTGAACCCTGCATCAGGCTCTTGGTGAATGCCAGCTCAGAGCCAGGGGTCTGCTTCAGATTCTGTGTCTCCCTCTTTCTGACCCTCCCCTGCTCACGCCTCTCTCTCTCTCTCTCTCTCTCTCTCTCTCTCTCAGAGAGAAATACAACATCTTTAAAAATTCATTACGAACTTTAGCTACACAAGATGGTAAAGAACGGCTTCTTCCTGCACTGTGTCTTTCACAGAGTGGAGTCGAAACGCCTGGCCTTTTACGCCAAAGCCTGGGTTTCATGCGTTACTCTCTGAGGGAAACAAGACGGTCATTGAATGCTGCATTTCCGCGCCGTGTTGTTTCACTAAGTCGGGTCCATACACACTTCTCTTACAGTCTTTTGTACATGTGCTTCAAAACGTTTCTCACTTAGGGAAACAAGATGGTAACGGCATGCTGCTTCGCGCACAGTGTTCTTTCACACAGTCGAGAACACAGCGCTTCCCTTATGTTACGAAGAATGTGTTTTCACACGTTCTGACTTAGTGAAACAGGATGGTCACTGAATGCCGCAATCCGCACATTGTGCCTTCACTGATTGGGTCCCTAACGCTTCCCATACACCTTTACACACATGATTTGAAACATTACTATCTCCCGTGAAACAAGAGGGTCACTGAAGGATGCTTTGCGCACAGTGTTTTTCACGGAGTTGAGGGTATAACGCTTCCCCTCTATTGCAACGACTGCGTTTTCAGGCATTATGGCTTTGTGATTCAGGATGATGAATATAGGTTGCGTTCAGTATAGTTTTCTTTCAAGGCGTTGAGTATAACACTTCTGTTATACTTTTGTCATGGGATTTCAAACATTACTAATTGTGTGCAACAAGAGAGTCACAGAATGATGCATTGTTCACAGTGTTGTAGCACAGAATCGGCTGTATAATGTTTCCGTTACCTCAAGGAATGTGTTGTCACACATGTGACTTAGTGAAACAAAGTGGTAAGTACCTTACGCTTTCCGCAATTTGTCCTTCACAGAGCTGAGTATATAATTCTTACTTTTTTTTACATCTAAGAAGGGGTTTCATAAATTACTATATTAGTGAATCGATATGGTACTGAATACCTCACCCTGTTTTTCACTGAGTACATACTTCCCTTATAATTCCATACATGTGGTTTCTAATTAGTGAAACAATTTTTTCTACATCTGAGAATGGGTTTCATACGTTACTATATTCGTGAAACAAGATGGTACTGAAGTTGGCAATCCACACTGTGTTTTCACTGAGTCGGGTATATAACACTTCCCTGAGAGTTCTACACTTGTGCTTTCATACAAAAGTTCGTGAAATAAGATTTAACGATGCGTTCTGCAGTTTTCTTTCACAGATTGGAGTATATAACACTTCCCTCATACTTCAAAGAATGTGTTTTCATGCATTTTGACGGAGTGAGAAAGATGGTGAGTGAATACGTGCTTTCTGCACTTTCACAGAGTTTGTTATATAACCTTTCCCTTTTACAGCTTACCGTGTGTTTTCACGCATTGCTATCTTAGTGAAACCAGAGGTTAATTGAATGCTGCGTTCTGCACAGGGTTCCCAGTGTAGACTATATCACCATTGTCTTTTACACCTCAGCATGTGTTTTCAAGTATTACTATCTTAACGAAACATGATGGTAACTAAATACTGCATTCGGCACAGGGTTCTTTCACTGAGTTGAGTATACAACACTTCCGTCATGCTTCCGTACATGTGTTTTCCAACGCGGCTAGTTTCTGGAACAGTATGGTGACTGAATTATGCATTCTGCACAGGGTTGTCTCACTGAAGTGAAAGAAGGGAAGTATATAACACTTCCCTAATGCTTCTCTACAGGTCTTTTCAAACATCACTACCTTAGTGAAACAAGAGGGTAACTGTTTAAAGCATGCCATAGTGGGTCATTTCCGAGGGCTGAAGGTACGTCCTGCACTTCCCTCATAGGTCTCCGCATCTGCGTTCTAGAATTTTTAACCTAATGAAACATATGAGTGGAAAGACAAATTATTCAGTATTCTCTCTTAGAGTTCAGTTAGTATAGAACACTTAAACGTGTGCTTTCAAGCATTACTAACTGGGAATGAAGTTAGGGAACCAAGATGGTCAGAAATTGCTTCGTTCCACATACTGTTCTTTCACAAAGTTGAATATATAATACTTATAGTTCCAGTCATGTGTTCTGGAACATTAGTCACTTAGGGAAACAAGCTGGAATCTGAATGGTGTTTTCCACACAGTGTTGTTTCAGAGAGCTGATAGTCGACTTTCCACATTGTTCTCCGCATCTGTATGGCAACACTCCTGACATAGGGAAACACGATGTTAGTGGAAAGACGGGTGTTCCACAGTGTTCTTTCATAGATTTGAGTCTATAAGATTCATCTGATGCATATGTTTTCACACGTTACTGACTTAGTGAAAGAAGGTTGTAAGTGAACGCTCATTGTGCACAGTGTTCTTTCACGGAATTGAGTATATGACCCATAGCTTATCTGTTTAAGAATGTGTTTTCAAACATTGCTATCTTCTTGAAACAAGAAGATAATTGAATAATGCTTTCCTCACAGTGTTCTTTCACGAAGCTGAGTACCTAAACCTTACGTTTCCTTTGACTCATGCCTTTTCAGACTACTGAGTGAAACAAGATTGTACCTGAATGTTGCATTCCACAAACTGTTGTTTCTCCACATGGAGCATATAGCACATGTTTTCCTTCTTTCCATATCTGATTTCTAACACTAATATACAGAAAATTGACGTTTGTTGAATGTGGCATTTTCTTTGTGTTCTTTCCCAGTTGTCTATGACCTCCGTGCCTGCTTTTTCTTTTCCTTTTTAAAAAATATTTTATTTATTTCGGAGAGAGAGAGAGACACACATCATGAGCAACGAAGGGCCAGATAGAGAAGGAGATACAGAATCTGTAGCAGGCTCCAGGCTCTGAACCCTCGAAACTAGAGAAATCATGACCTGAGCCAAAATTTGACGCTTAACCCACTGAGCTAACCACGTGTCCCAACTGTGTTTTTAACGTCACTAACATACTGAAACCATATAGTAACTGAAGGCTATATTCTGCATATTGTTGTTTCTCGATGTTGAGCATCCTGCATTTCCTTCCTGGTCTCTGCATCTATTTTCTAACACTACTTACATAGTGAAACATGACGTTAGTTGAATGATGCATTCCCCACTGTGTTCTTTCCCAGAGGTGAGCATACCACTTACGTTATAGTTCAATACATGTGTTTTCAAACTTTACTAACTTTCTAATACAAGATTGTTTTAGTAGCACTTTAGTTCCACTTTCCTCACTATTCACCGCATCTGTTTTCAAACACACTAACAGAGTGAAACATGATGTTAGTTGAATGATAGGTTTCCCACAGTGCTCTTTCACAGAGTTTATAGTTCAGTGCATGTGTTTTCAAACCTTACTAAATAGAGATGAACATAGTGCCCTTCCTCATAATTCTCCGCATCTGTTTTAAAACACTAACATAGTGAAATATGATGTTAGTTGAATGATGGGTTCCCCACAGTGCTCTTTCACAGGGTTGACTTCAATACCATTTTCCTTTTACAGGCCTGTGTTTTCTAACATTACTAATGTAGTGAAACAAGACTGTAACTGAATGCTGTATTCTGCACCATGTTGTATCACAGAGGCACTACACCCTTCATCCCCCGTATCTGTTTTCAAACACTACTAACATACTGAAACATGATGTTAGTTGTATGTTGGGTTCCCCAGAGTATTCTTTCACAGAGCTGAGTATATAACAATTTGCTTATACTTCCAGGCCTGGGTTCTCACACATTGCTGAGTGAAACAGGCTTTTTACTGAATGCGGCATTCTGTTGTTTCACAGAGTTGAATGAACTAGACTTTACTCATTGGTTACCACATCTGTTTTATTTATTATTACGTTTAAAAATAGTTTATTGTCAAGTGGTTTTACATATAACACCCAGTGCTCCTCACAAAAAGTGCCCTCTTCTATGTTCATCACCCCTTTCTCTCCTCTCACCCCCCTCAGTCCTCAGTTTGTTCTCAGCATTCAAGAGCTGAGCCCTCATGGATTGCTTCTCTCCCTCTCCCCTACTATTTTCGCCCTTATTCTCAAATGAAATCAAGCCATCTGTAGCAACATGGATGGAACTAGAGGGTGTTAATGCTGAGCGAAATAAGTCAGGCAGAGAGGGACAAATACCATATGTTTGCACATATAGTTGGATTAGGAGAAAGTTAACGGAGGATGAAGCGGGCGAAGAGGACACATCTGTTTTTAATCACTATTCACATAGTTAAGCATGATGGTAGTTGAATGAGGTGTTCTCCACAGTGTTCTTTTCCTGTTTTTTCTTTTTTTTGAGTTTATTCTCAAGCTATTTTCTATATACTACCCAGTGCTAATCCCCACACGTGCCCTCCAACATACCCATCACCCCCTTTGCCCTCTACCCCACCCCCATAAGCCCTCAGTTTGTTCACAGCATTCAAGGGTCTCATATGGTTTGCCTCCCTCCCTCTCCCCCACTATTTCCCCCCTTCTTCTCCTCCATGGTCCTACATTAAGTTCCTCTTAATCTTCCTATATCTCTATATAACCTTCTTAGATATGTATATAGTATCAGTTTTTCTCTGCCTGACTTATTGCACTCAGCATAACACCCTCATTTTCGATCTGTGTTGCTACACATGGCTAGATTGCATTCTTTTCCATTGCCATGTAGTATTCCAATGTGTAGATATACCACATCTTCTTGATCCATTCGTCAGTTGATGGACACTTTGGTTCTTTCCATGTTTTGACTATGGTTGATAGTGCTGCTATGGACATCGGAGTACACGTGCCCCGATGCATTAGCACTCCTGTATTCCTTGGGTTACAATAGCCAAGTAGTGCTATTGCTGGAGTTTTATTGTTCGTTTATTGAGGAACTTCCACACTGTTTTCCAGAGGGGCTGCACCAGTTTACATTCCAAGAGTGAGGGAGGGTGCCCTTTTTCCACATCCTCCCCAACATCTAGAGTCCTTTCATTTTCTCACTTTAGCCACTCTGACTGCCCTGAGTGTGGTTGTAATTTGTATTTCCCTGATGAAGAGGGATGCTGAGCATCGTTTCATGTGTCTGTTGGCCATCTATATATCCTCTTTAGAGACGTGTCTGTTCATATATTTTTCCCTTTTCTTCATTGGATTGTTTGTTATTTGGGTGTGGAGTTTGGGGAGTTCCTTATAGATTTTGGATACTAGCCCTTTATATTTGTATGTATTTGCAAAAATCTTTCCCCATTCCGTCGGTTGCCTGCTAGGTTTATGGATTTTTTCCTCTGCTGTGCAGTTTTTAATGTTGATGATGTCCCAATAGTTCATTTTTTATCTTGATTTCCTTGCGTTTGGGGATCTATCAAGTAAGAAATTGCTGTGGTGGAGGTCAAGGAGGTTGTTTCTGGATTTCTCCTCTAGGGTTTTGATGGTTTCTTGTCTCACATTCAGGTCCTTTATCCATTTTTTTCTTTTCTTTAATGTTTATGTATTTAATTATTACAAATAGTTTACTGTCAAGTTGGTTTCCATATAACACCCAGTGCTCATCCCCACAAGTGCCTCCCTCCATGCCCATCTCCCTCCTCCCCCCTCACCCATCTGTTGTCAGTTTGTTCTCAGCAATCAAGAGTCTGTCGTGGTTTGCCTCTCCTCCCCTCCTCCACTGTTTCTCCCCTTCTACTTCCCCACGGTCCTCTGTTAAGTTTCCTTTATCCATTTTGAGTTTATTTTTGCGTATGGTGTGAGAAAATGATCTGGTTTCATTCTTCTGCGTGTTGCTGTCCAGTTCTCCCAGCACCATCTGTTAAAGAGGTTCTTTTTCCATTGGACACTCTTTCCTGCTTTGTCAAAGATTCGTTGGCTGTATACTTTTGGGTCCAATTCTGAGTTCTCAATTCGATTTCATTGGTCTGTGTGTCTTTTTTTGCGCCAATACTGTCTTGATGATGACAGCTTTGTAGGAGAGGCTAAAGTCTGGGATGATGATGTCTCCAGTCTTGCTTTTCTTCTTCAACATAACTTTGGCTATTCGAGGTCTTTTGTGGTTCCATACAAATTTTAGTATAGAGTGTTCTAGTTTTGGGAAGAATGCTGGTGCAGTTATGATTGGATTTGCATTGAATGTGTAGGTTGTTTTAGGTAGTCGTGACATTTACTTCCTTCCCCAGGTTGGGGAAGTTCACTACTATAATTTGTTCCAGGACTCCTTCAGCACCTTTCCCTCTCCCTTCCTCCTCTGGGATTCCTATGATATGGATCTTGTTGCGTTTGACTGTATCACTGAGCTCTCGAACTCTTCTTTCATGTTCCTAGATCATTTTGTTTCTTTTTTTCTAAGTTTCTTCTTTATCAATAATGGTGTCTTCTAAATCACTTATTCTCCTTTCTGCCTCTTCACTCCATGCATGGGATGCCTCCAGTTTATTATGTATCTCATTGATGGCATTTTAAATTCATCATGTCTCTTTTTAAATTCCATGTTGCTTGTAGCCATAGTTTCTTTGATGTCCTCTATGGTTTTTCATGCCTAGCGATTAATTTTATGATTATTGTTTAAAAATCATGTTCCGTTATGCTGCTTATATCTGTTTTGAGCGGTTCTTTAGCTGCTGATTTTTCTTGGAATTTCTTTGGAGGAGAGCACTTTCGTTTCATCATTTTGATTAGCTTTCTATCTGTCAACTTAAAAAACTTGTTATGCTCTCTGCACCTGTGAGTGCTGCTGTATCCAAGAAGACTCTTTGTCCAGGGCCTATCCTTTCAGAAAGTGTTCTTTGAATGGTCTCTCTTGGTCTCTCTTGTTGAGACCTTGGTTATTTTATTTTCCTATTCGTATTTGGGACTCTCCACCATGTGTACATGGCTTGTTTCTTGAAGTAGCCTTGGAGAAGAAAACAGACAGCAAACACACTGGGAGCAGAAGCCCACAAACACAGAGATGAATCAAACAAACACGTGAACTGAGAGGGAAAACGAAAGAGTAAAGAGAAAAGAAGGAAGAGGGAAGGCAATAATAGAAATAAAAACCGAGAGGGGCGCCTGGGTGGCTTAGTCGGTTAAGCGTCCGACTTTCGCTTAGGTCATGATCTCACGGTTCATGGGTTCGAGCCCCGCGTCGGGCTCTGTGCTGACTGCCAGCTCAGAGCCTGGAGCCTGTTTCAGTCTGTGACTCCCTCTCTCTCTCTCACCCTTCCCTGCTCACGCTGTCTCTCTCTCACCCTCCCCTGCTCACGCTGTCTCTCTCTCTCTCCTAGAAATAAATAAAAATTAAAAAAAAAGAAATAAAAACCGAGATACACGGTAATACCACCACAGCTCTTTCTGCTGCTCATCCTCTTGTCTGCCCTGTTCCCGCCCCTGCTGATGGCAAGTGTGCTTCTCACTCCTCCTGCCTGAGGCCTCCTACTAGTGGAGTCTGTACTCCACTTTCATCTTTGCACCTACATTGGTTCCCCCGCTGTGGTCCTGAGTGTCCACATGCCTGCACCCGATGACTCGTGGACCTCCTTCCCACCATGAGGTTCGGTGGGGCACTCTGGTAAATGTTCCCATTTGGGAACACATCAATGTTCTGAACCTCAGACTGACCCAGCCTTCCACAATGTGGACCATGCCCACAACACCTGGCACAGATGGAATTGTTTTGAAACAAAAAAACTTCTGGGAGATGGAGTCACAACACTGGAGACAGTGGGAGTCTTTGGGAAATAGGCCTCTGGTCATGAACTATTTGATCCACCTCAGTAGTGGACAAAATGTTCCTCGGACATTTGACTGATCGGGCACCCACAGACCACACGCCTTCGAATCCAGTATCACATACTACTGCTGAGTCCTCAGAACACCATGTTTGCCAGGTGAAGTTTGCTCTATCATGAGCCCTGCATCCCAGCTTAACCTTGGGCTAAGGACTCACCTGGACACAGAGCTGACCAGAGCCCTTCAGTCCATGAGAGGGGGCAATTGATTGTACTAGACACTGGCCTTGACAGGAACTTTCAGAGCACAAGCATTCCAGTTTAGGAGAACACAGGGCAACACAGGGTAGGTCTCCACTATAATGAGCCTGCCAATAGTCATCAGACAATGTGTCCTCCAAATCAGCTCTGCTCTATGCCAAGTAGTCACCTGGACAACATGCTCACCACTTCCCTGGGACAGAACTTGGCCAAGCAGTGTCCTGGACAGCGAACTCCCCACAGGTCCCTGGATCTGGAGCTCTTTAACAGAGCAGAGAAGAGGACAATCAAATCTCAAGAACACTGGGCTTACCAAAAGCCGGGAGACCAGTATTTCTCCTACCAAGCATGGAACTAGGCCAAGGAGTCATCTGGACACTGATCTCAACACATGCCCTGGGACTTGGAGTCTGAAAATCCATCTCTGAACTAGGCCATGAAGTCACTTGAACAGTAAGATCACCATATGCCCTCGGACCTGGAGACGTCCAGCACAGCAGACTGAAGGGCAATCATGTCTTCAGAACATTAGACTTGCCTGGAACTTTAAG
>JAESUZ010000295.1:0-21502 GCA_017311185.1 Proteles cristata cristata | reverse complement strand
TATTGCATTATTTATTTATATCAGTATAGATTTATTTTACTTGATGGGGTATAACTCATCACTATTGTTATTTATTTGACCTTAAATTGTCCCAGATTAGGTCAGTGGGCACACCTTCAAATTAGCTTCTATGTTCTTTTTATATACTTAATGGTATCATGTTTGAAATGTTTCTTGGGGTGCCTGGGTGGCTCAGTCAGTTGAGAGTCTGACTTTGGCTCAGGTCATGAACTCGCAGTTTGTGAGTTCCAGGCCTGCATTAGGGCTCTGTGCTGACAGCTCAGAGCCTGGAGCCTGCTTGGGATTCTTTGTCTCCCTCTCTCTATGCTCCTCCCTTGCTCTGTGTCTCTCTGTCTCAAAAATAAATAAACATTATAATAAAAAATTTTAAATGTTTCTTAACTTTCTGATCCCAAAAGATAATACAGTTGCACTGAGCATTTTCCCTGTTCTAGCCCTGGATTCAACCATAAGTCTAAAAATGCTTTGGTTCTTTTTATTGGAGAATGGTATTTACAACAGGTGGACACAATACATATATGCTGGTTGTACATATTGCTACTATGATGTCACTGCTTTCTGGCTCTCATAACAGAAAAACCCAGGAAAAATATGCATTGATCACACACACAACACAATACACAAACATACACACATCCATATATCTACACTTGTCCATATATTAGAAATCACAAGTTCACAGCAATAGCTCCATTTCTAATATAACAGCACAGTGTTTAATTTAGCCTTCCCTTTCTCCTAATTTGTAACTTCTTTCTGTTGGTGAGAAACCTGGCTCTCATTATCCACAAAATACTTATTTATTTTCCCATTATTAGAATAAGCATAAAGTTGATCCAGAATTTAATTGTTAATCCTTAACCCTGTGACAAACAAACTTACTAAATACTTAGCATACAATATTTGTATACATTATTTTAAATCAACTGTCCAGTTTAGTGAAAACTGCACAGCTTTAGTCATTCCAAAGTCATTTGGCTATTTTGTTCACAGCCTCTGCCAGAGTGGGTCTATTATTCATTTGTTATAGTTAGATTCATTTGTTACTCTTTGTATTTTATCCCTTTCCATTCTCCTCTCCAACTTCTACATGCATACTTGGTTGAAATGAGGGACTGATGGATTTATTGATTGGTATGTTAAGTGTTACCAACGTATGTTTAAAGTGGCATTGGTAAAGATTAAAACTGTTGAGTGCTAGACTGAGGATCAAAGCAGCTGACTTTGGTGAACCAGGATTCTATACTTGGCATTTTTTCCATGGAGAGCATTACTTAGAACTTGAGAAACTGCACCGACTCTGTATTAATGAAATGCAAAAGAGGCAGTTCATGTGTCCCTTACAATGTGTATTAAGAAGAAGATAACAGGACTAATACAAAAATTGTTATACCCTTTAACTTAGAGTACATCCCTGAATTACTTTTCTAAATATGTTTTTATCTTGGCAGCTGGCCAGACAATAGCTGCTTTATATTCCTAGCCAATATTAGCTCAAATGTAAAGTAAATGGCATATTCTATTTTAGAAATGTGAAATGATAAAATGGCATCATAGGAAATGCATAAAAATTTCCATTTTAATAAGCTAAATCATCCATAGAATGCTAAAGAGAAAATAAATTAACTATTTATGACTTTAAGACATCTTCAACTTAAATGGATATGACATGTTGTAAGAATTAACCTCCTTCACTGCACTTTTATCTTGCCTTTAGAAAAACTTGATTTAAATCAGAAATAAAACACACACACCAAACCCTGGCTGTTTCCTCACACACTTATGCATGGCTTGCTCTCCCATCAACTCTGTGGCTTTGCCCCAATGTCACCTTCTCAGTGTTATTTTCTCTAACCATTCCATTTAAAATTGAACTTCTCTCTTGCCCCATACTTCCCCTATGATTCCTCTGTCACCTATCACACTTCATTTTCTCCTCAGCACTTATCATGTCCGGCATCTTATTTATCATCTGCTCCTCCCCAGCAGGAATGTAACCTTTTATGAAAGGAAAAACCTTGTCTATTTTGTTCACCTATCCTAGAACAATGCCTGATACATCATAATGTTGACATCGTACATATTTTAAATTCCCTTTTCCATTTCTTTTATGATTTTTCTTTGACATGGGATGTATTGGGCACTTTGTCTTTTGAAAAATATGGAGAGTAATTATTTTGCTACCAATTTCCATCTTAATATATTGTTGAAAAACAATGTGTCCAATCATGCCACTTCTGTGAAATTGTTTTTCTCTGTGCTTAAGTCAGTATTTTGTCAATTTTTGCAAATTTCCACATGTACTTGAAAAATAGTCTTTATTTTCTAATCAATCAAGACATGAATCTGTAAAATCATTTAGACAGACTTTCCAAATATGTATACTTAGTGATTATTTTGTCTGCTTCATCTATCAATTACTAAGAGAAAATATTTAAAAATTCTCAGATAATATCAAATGGTAGATTTATCCATTTCCCTTTGTATTTGTGTTGCTCTGTTTTATGTCTTTCTGAATTTAGCATTATATCATCCACTGAATTAAACCTTTAAAATTATTTTATGGTAATCTTTAATTACCAGTCTTTTTTTTTTTTTTTGCCTTAAAATAAGCATCTCTTATGTTAATATAGCTAGGTCAATTTTATCTTTTGTTTATATATTTCTGGTGCTTTCTCCCATTTTTAACGTTTAATCTTCCTTTGCCCTATAGGAATAACATGGGAAACTTAAATTTGCAAGTCTGCATATCTTTTATTGGCCAGAAAGAATTAATGTGACTACCAGATTCTGAGATATAATTTAAGCCTAGAAGGAAAAAGTGACCTAACATGATACTATAATACATCTTTTCATTTGTCTTATGTATCTTCTATGTCACAGTGTGTACCAGACCTTATGGTAGGCATAGAAGAATAAATAATGGCTCAAATGAACGTACTGGATTCTTACAACCACTTGGTGAGATAGTGAAGGTGTTATCTCTATATTACAGGTGGGAAAGTATAGGCTTACATAGTTCTTAATGATTTTTCAAGCTTTCTCAGGTTGCAGAAGAAGAACTTATAATTGATATCTTTAGACTTCCATTTAGACTTCCTGTCTAGGTTTCATTTACTCCACAACAATGACTCTCTCTAGTAATGATATTTTTCAAATAAACAAATATAGGATGTGGAAGATGGCTGTAGATAACACATAGATGTTAAATTGCTAGATGTCTGCTACTCACCACAGGCTCACTGATGGAATCACCAGGACTAAAACCATTATTAACCCCCTTGCACAGGAGAATACTGGAAATAATTAAACTAAGATAATTATGCTAACAAAGGCAAGAAGGAGAAAATAACAACAGAGAAAAATATACTAGTGTTGATAAGCCTCTGAACTTTTCCTTGTCTGTAATGAATTTTTCTGTAATCTTCCACCAATGCATGCACACCTAATATCACTTAATAACTAAAATGAAATATAAGGCCACTGAAAAATTATAGTTTTAATAATAAAATCACTATCTTTGTATTTAATATATGCTCCTTCTTTTTATTTTGTAGTTTGTTTAAATATTGTCTCTTCCCAGTAAATAGAAACATTCTATAACTAAGCTTATTTTGTGCAGCAAAATACAGAAATAGCCTTGCAGAGCTGGATATTTAAAGCAATCAATTGCATGTCTAGTTAAGGAAATATGCCATAATCATTAAACACATGAATGGTAACAAGCCATTTCCTTAATGAATCCCTATTAAGGTATATTAAAGCCAGCTTTACAAATAGCCTTAAAAAATCATTTTGACTCACAAAATTTATCTAGCCTGCCAGACGAGTAGAGTTCACAACTATCCAGCTTCTCTTGTCTTCTGAACACTTACGCTCCCTGTCGGAATCCGTTTTCCTACTGCCACAGCTAGCAACGTCTCTGCAAATCCCTCAGTTTTGCTCTGGGCTCTGCCTACTGCTCATTTCTCTCTGTGGAGAGACATGGTGGTGTGTGCACCTTTCTTAATACTCAGTTGCATTCAGGGGACATTATCCAGGCTTTTAACATTTATGTTTTTTGACGACTGCACCCACAAGCTCTACAGTGATTCCTGCCCTGGAAAGAAGGGGAGAGAACCGCACAGACCAGCACACTCACAGCTCTAGCAGCTGGTCCTCCGATGGCTGCAGAGAGCAAGCCCAGCCACTGAGTATGGTTGCAGCTATGGCAAAGAGGCTGATGATAGATACCTAGTCTGACTGGTGGCCCCACACATCAGAGAGATGGCTGTGCACAGAGCAAGCCCTGCTCTTTGGTATGCCTACAGCTGTGTAAGAGAGGCTGATGACTGACAGCTAATGTAAGTGTCAACCTGCCCACTACAAAGCCCTTAGTGGCCTCAGAGAAGCCTGTCAACAGTGCAGGAATCAAATCTTGCCTAGTGCATTCAACAGCAGACAAGGTGGGTCATTATAGCTGACTGGATGGAAGGCAAATGCAGTGCAGCAAAACAGTAAGGCACACAGAGCCCACACAGTATCAACAGCAGATTCGAGGATGCAGAAGAATGGGTCAGCAATCTAGAAGACAGGGTAATGAAAAGTACCCAAGCTGAACAGCAAAAAGAGAAAGAAGAATAATAAAAAGTAACTACAATAAGGAAACTCAGTGACATCATCAGGCATTAATAATACTCATATCATAGGGACCGCAGAAAGAGTGGAGAGAGAGAGAGGGAAGAGATGAACATGCATGCAGAAATCCTCAACAAAATATTAGCAAACAAAATGTAACAATACATTAAAAAAGTCATTCACCATGATCAAATAGGATTTATTCCAGGGATGTGATTCAATATTCACAAATCAAGCAATGTAATATACCACATTAACAAAATGAAAGATAAAGATCACATGATCATCTCAATAGATGCAGAAAAATAATCTGAAAAAAATTCAATAGCCATTTATGATAAACATAAAACTCTAAACAAAGTGGGTACACAAGGAATGTACCTCAAAATGATCAAGGCCATATATAAAACCACAACTAACATCATACCTAATGATGAAAAACTGAGTTTTTCCTCTAAGATCAAGAACAAGTCAAGGATGTCTAACATCATCACTTTTATTTAACAAAGCACTGCAAGACCTAGCCATAGTAGTAAGACAAGAAAAAGAAATAAAAGGCATCCAAAATGGTAAGAAAGAAAGAAAACTGTCACTATGTACAGATAACATGATATGATATATGGAAAACACTAAAACTTCTACCAAAATCCTACTAGAAGTCATAAATGAATTTGGTAAAGTTGCAGGGTACAAAATTAACACTCAGAATTCTGTTTCTTTTCTATATGCTAATGACAAAGTAGTAGAAAGAGAAATTAATAAAATAATTCTATTTACAACTATACCAAAAAGAATAAAATACCTACAGATAAGTTTAGCCAAGAAGGTGAAAGATCTATACTCTGGAAACTACAAGTCACTGGTGAAAAACTCAAGACAACACACACACACACAAATATAAAGTGGTAATGAGCTGGAAAACTTAAATATGGCAAAAAAGTCCATAATGCCCAAAGCAATATATATGCTCAATGTAATATATATCAAAATACCAACAGCATTTTTCACAGAACTAGAACAAGTAACAATAAAATTTGTAGGAAACCACAAAAATCTTCAAAGAGCCAAAGCAAACCTGAGAAGGAGGAATGAAGTTAGAGGTATTTTAATTCCAGATTCCATGATACACGGCAAAGCTATAGTAATCAAAACAGTATAATATTGGTAAGCAAAATAAAACAGATCAACAGAACAGGACAGAGAGACAAGAAATAAACTAATATCTATACGGCAGATTAATCTATAATAAAGGAGAAAAGAATATAAAATGGGGGAAAGACAGTCTCTTCAATAGATGGTATTAAGAAAACTGGAAAGCCACACGCAAAAGAATCAAACCGGGGAATACCTGGCTGGCTAAGTCCGTATAGCATGTGGCTCTTGATTTCAGGTTCGTGAGTTTAAACTAATTACATTTCTATTTAAAAAGTTAACTAAAAGTAAATAAATAATCATTTCTCAGGTTTAAAAAGAAAAGATATCAAACCAATAAAAGAATATGGAATGAGTGTGACTATTCCTATTTTACCTATGTAGAAAACAAGGCCCACAGGCATTTAAGGATTTTTGCCAAGAAATTGACAATTTATGTAAGAAGTGAAAACATATTCCAGGTTTCTATTTTTCACTGTCATTACTTTTTATTCAGGTGCATTTAAAGTGAAGATGGGGCAGATGAAGAGACAATGCCACTCACTTAATTACAATAGTGGAAAAGCACTAGAAGAGAACATAAGTAGTAATTTCTTTGACATTAGCTGCTGTAACATTTTTCTAGATGTGTCACCTAAGGTAAGGGAAACAAAAGCGAAAATAAACTAATGGGGCTACACCAAAATAAAAAGTGTCTGAACAGCAGAGAAAACCAGCATCAAAACAAAAGGGACATCAAACGAATGGGAGAAGATATTTGCACATGATATATCCAATAAGGATTAAATACCCCAAATCTCTAAAGACCTTATATAGACCAACACCAGAAAAACAAACAATGCAATTTAAAAATGCACAGAGGATCTGAACACACATTTTTCAAAGAAAGACATTAGAGTTACCCAACAGACACATGAAAAGATGCTGGACATCACTAATCATCAGGGAAATGCAAATCAGAACCACAGTGAGAGATCACCTTGTGCCTGCAGAATGCCTAAAGTAAAAAAAAAAGGAGATAGTAATTGTTGGTGAGTATGTGGAGAAAAAGGAAGCCTCGGGCGCTGGTGGTAGGAATGCCAACTGGTGCAGCACTGTGGGAAACAGTATACAGGTTGATAAAAAAAAATAAACATAGAAATACCATATAATTCAATAATTCCATAACTGCATATTGACCCTAAGAAAACAAAAACACTAATTAAAAAATATATATGCATATATACTGCAGTATTATTTACAGTAGCCAAGATAGGGAAGCAACTTATGTCCATTTATAGATGAATGAATAAGAAAGATGTGGTGTACACAAGTACACACACACACACACACACGAATATTATGCAGCCATAAAAAAAAAAGAGGGGATCTTGCCATTTGTGACAACATGGATGTATGGATGGACCTAGATGGCATTATGCTAAATGAAAAAAGATGGAAAAAGACAAATACCATATCATTTCACTTATATGTGGAATCTAAAAAACAAAACAAATGAATAAACAAATAAACAAAAAGTAGACTCAGACCTATACATACAGGGAACAAACTGATGGTTATCAGAAGGGAGGGCCATGAGGGGATAGACAAAATGAGTACAGGATTGTGGGAGATACACTCTTAAAATTACAGAATGAATAAATCATGAAAACAAAAGGCACAGCGTACAGAATATAGTCATTAGTATAGTGATAATGTTGTATGAGGACAGATGGTAACTACACTTGAGATGAGCATGGCATAAGGTATACAAATGTTCAATGACTATGATGTACACCTACAACTAATGTAACATTGTGTAAACTATGCTCAAATTTAAAAAAATTAAATAGTGTAAAAACCATCAATATATCTATAATCCCCAAAGTTTCCATGTACACCTTTGTAACCCTTTCTTATCCCCACCACCATCCCCAGGCAACCACGGATTTGCTTTCTGCCACTATACATTAAATTTGCATTCCCTAGAATTTAAATACATGGAAACAATCACAGAGTATATACTTTTCTTGGTCTGACCTCTTTCATTCAGCATAATTACTCTGAAATCCAGTTAGGTTGTACACAACATGTATTCATATTTTGTTTGTTTTTATTGATGAAGAGTATATAAGGATATGCCAGTTTATCTACTCACATGTTGATGGACATTGACATTTCCTCAGTTGCAATTATTACATAAATAGCTGATATGAACATTTAAAATACAAGTCATGTATGGTCACATGCTCTCATTTTTCTTTGATAACTTCCAAACTATTTTCTAAGATGGCTGTACCATTTTACATCCCTATTAGTAGTATATGAGATGGCCCATTTAGTCACAGCCTCACCAACATTTGTATGCTCAATCTTCTTAATCTTAGCCACTCTAATAGGTGTGTAGAGGTATCTCATTGTGGGTTTTAATAGGGTTTTCCTAAAAATTAATAACACTGAGCATCATTTCTCACACTTATTTTCATCCATGTATCATCTTTGGTAAAGTATCCATTAAAGTCTTTTGTACCTCTCTCATTACCTGTGAAACCTTTGTTTTGTTATTGTTGAGTTCTAGGAATGTTTATATATTCTAGATACAGGTCCTTTACCAGATATCTGTTTTGCAAATATTTTCTTCCACTTTGTGCTTTTTCGTTAAAGTTCCTTATCCACATATTTTGAACAGCAGGGATTTTAATTTTGATAAAATTAAATTTATCAATATTATCTATAGATTGTGCTTTTGGTGTCATAATATCTCTTTGCGTAAACCAGGGTACACAGTTCTATGCATAAACCATCACCCAAATCTTAGTAACTTAAAATGACAATCATTAATTTTGACAACAAGTAGAGGTTTTCCCAGGGCATAATAGGGGAAGCTTATCTTTACTCCAAGTGGTATGATATGCTATCAGGTGTCATGGGTGACCAAACATTGGGATTCACGTCAAGATGACTGTCCAGATGTCTGGCAAGTAGACACTCTCTGTCAGCTGAGACTCACTTGGAGTTATGGGCATGGAACCTCAGTTTCCCTCCATGTGGGCTTTCCATAGGCTGCTTAGATATGGTGTCTGGATTCTCAAGATAAGTGTCCCAAGTGAACAAGGAAGAAGTGAGAATTTTTTATCAGCTAACCTTGGATGTCACATAGTATCACTTCTGCCATGTACTGTTGGACAAGTCAGTCACAAATGTCCACTGAGGCTCGGGGTCATGGGGGCACATTTTGATGGACTAGGGTAAAATTCTAGAAAACAATGCAGGAAGGGAGATACTATCATGGCCACCCTTGTTAAATACAATCTGCTATATTCCTGAACATCAAAATCCTGATCTACAACTACAACTACTTTTTTTTTTCCTTTCTCTTTATCCTTTTAAAAAAAAATTAATTAATTTATTTTTTAAAAATCCAGTATAATTGAGATACATTGTTATATTGAAAATACTAAATTCAAATATACGGTTAAGGCAGTGAGAAAGGTTCACCTGACACTTTCAAGGGAGAATTTGGGTGGCACTCATAGCAGCTGGTATAGAAAAATGTGTACCAGTTATCTACTGTTATCTAAAAGCCCAGCCCAAGGGTGAAGATGGCAGGGCAGCAAGTTTTTTTTTGTTTTTGTTTGTGTTTTTTGCCTCTCTCTTCCATTAAATGCAGTTAGAGCAACACCAAAGCAACTTGCACACCTAGAAAACTGATTTAAGGATTAACACAACAATCTGCACAACCAGAACCACAGAACTTGGCAGTAATTCACCGCAAAGGAAAGAAAAGGAAGAAGTGACAGCTAGGGACTTAACACAGATACAAGCAAGATATCTGAACCAAAATTTAGAATCAAGATAATAAGAATACTAGATGGGGTTGAAAAAAGCATAGAATCCCTTTTTGAGGACATAAAAGAAGCAAAATCTAGTCAGGACGAAATTAAAAATGCTATAACTGAGGTGAAGTCTCGAATGAATGCCACAGCAGCAAGGATAAATGAGTAGAGCAGCAAATTAGCAATATAGAAGAAAAACTTATGAAGAATAATGAAGCAGGGAAAAAGAGAGAAACTAAAGGAAAAGAGCACAATATAAGAATTACAGAACTTGGGGCGCCGGGGTGGCTTAGTCGGTTAAGTGTCCGACTTTCACTCAGGTCACGATCTCGCGGTTCGTCGGTTCGAGCCCCGCGTCGGGCTCTGTGCTGACTGCCAGCTCAGAGCCTGGAGCCTGTTTCAGAGTCTTTGACTCCCTCTCTCTCTCTGACCCTCCCCTGCTCACGCTCTCTTTCTCTCTCCTAGAAATAAATAAAACATTAAAAAAAATTAAAAAAAAAGAATTACAGAACTCAATGACTCATTAAAAAGGAATAACATCTGAATAACAGGGGTCCGAAAAGATGAAGAGAGAGAGAGAGAAAGGGGTAAAAGGTTTATGTGAGCAAAAAATAGAAAATTTCCCTAATCTGGGGAAAGACACAGACATCAAAATCCAGGAAGCACAGAGAACTCCCATTAGATTCAACAAAAACTTACTATCAACAAGGCATATCAAAATCAAATTCACAAAATGCTCAAACAAGGAAAGAATCATGACAGCAGCAAGTGAAAAAAAAGTCCTTAACCTAGAAGGCAAGACAGATCAGGTTCACAGCAGACCTGCTCACCAAAAATTGGCAGGCCAGAAAGGAATGGAAGGGTATATTCAGTGTGTTGAATCGGAAAAAAAACATGCAGCCAAGAATTCTTTATCTAGCAAGCCTGTCATTCAAAATAAAAAGAGAGAAAAAAAAAATAGGAGAGATAAAAAGCTTCCCAGACAAAAAGAAACTAAAGGAGTTCATGACAACTAACCTAGCCCTGCAAGAAATTTTAAGGGGGACTCTTGGAGGGAAGAAGAGACAAAAAGAACCAAAAAAGACCAAAAGCACCAAAGACTAGAAAGGGCCAAAGAATACCACCAGAAACTCCAACTCTACAGGCAACATAATGACAATAAATTCTTATCTTTTAGTACACACAAATCAGCCCTCACAGGTACAAAAAGATCAACATCATACCTTGCATGTTTTCAGACCACAATACTATAAAACTCTAAATCAATAAGAACATCCTACTAAAAAAAGAATGGGCTAACCAAGAAGTTAAAGGGTTGATTTAAAAGTACAAGGAAGCCAATGAAAATGATAACACCAGAGCCCAAAACCTCTGGGCACAGCAAAGGCGGTCATAAGGGGGAAGTATATAGCAATCCAGGCCTTCCTAAAGAAGGAAGAAAGGTCTCAGATATACAACCTAAACTTACACCTTATAGAGTTGGGAAAAAGAATAGCAAATAATGCCCATAACCAGCAGAAGATGGAAAATAACAAAGATTAAAGCAGAAATCGATGATACTGAAACCCCAAAAAAGTAGAACAGATCAATGAAACCAGGAGCTGATTCTTTGAAAGAATTAACACAACTGATAAAAACCTAGCCAGTCTGATAAAAAAGAAAAAGGACAGGACCCAAATGAAAAAAAATCAAGAATGAACGAGGAGACATCACAACCAACACAGCAGAAATACAGATAATAATATATGAATATTATGAGCAACTATACGTCAATAAAGAGGGCAATCTGGAAGAAATGGCAAACATCTAGAAACATAGAAACTACCAAAAATGAAACAGGAAGAAATAGAAAATTGGAACAGATCCATAATCAGTAAAGAAACTGAATTAGTAATCAAAATCTCCCCAAAAAATAAGAGTCCAGGGCTGGATGGCTTTCTAGGGAAATTCTACTAAACATTTAAAGAAGAGTTAACACTTATTCTTTGAATCTGCTCCAAAAAATAGAAATGGAAGGAAAACTTCCAAACTCTTTATATGAAGCTAGCATTACCTTGATTCCAAAACCAAAGACCCCTAAAAAGGAGAACTACAGGCCAATTTCCCTGATGAACAGAGATGCAAAAATCTTCAACAAGATGCTAGCCAACTGGATCCGAGCATACATTAAAAGAATTATTCAGTAAATCCCAAGTGGGATTTATTACTGGAATGCAGGGCTGATTAAATATTGCCAAAATAAGTCATCACATCAATAAAAGAAAGGATAAGAACCACATGATCCTCTTAATAGATGTAGAAAAAGCATTTGACAAAATACAGGATCCTTTCTTGCCAAAAACCCTCGAGAGAGAAAGGATAGAAGGATCATACCTCAAGATCATAAAAGCCATATATGAAAGACCCACCGCTAATATCATCCTCAATGGGGAAAAACTGAGAACTTTCCCCCTAAGGTCAGGAACATGACAGGGATGTCCACTCTCACCATTGTTATTCAACACAGTATTCGAAATCTTAGCCTCAGCAGTCAGATAATACAAAGGATTTAAAAGCTTCTAAATCAGCAAGGAGGAAGTCAAACTTTCACTCTTCGCAGATGATATGATACTTTATGTGGAGAACCCAAAAGTTCCACAAAAAAACAAACAAACAAAAAGCAAACAAACAAACAAAAAAACCAGCTAGCACTGATCTATGAATTCAGCAAAGTTGCAGGGTATGTAATCAATGTGCAGAAATCAGTTGTATTCCTATACACTAACAATGAAGCAACAGAACAAGAAATCAAGGAATTGATCCCATTTGCAATTGCACCAAAAGCCATAAAATACTTAGGAATAAATGTAACCAAAGAGGTAAAAAACACTATACACTGAAAACTATAGAAAGTCTATGAAAGAAATTGAAGAAGACACAGAAGAAAATGGAAGAGTATTCCTTGCTTATGGAATGGAATAATACTGTAAAAACGTTGATTCTGTCCAAGGCAATCTACACAGTCAATGCAATTCCCATCAAAATAACACCTGCATTCTTTACGGAGCTAGAACAAATAACCCTAAAATAAGTATGGAACTAGAAAAGACCCTGAATAGCCAAAGCAATCCTAAAACAGAAGACCAAAGCTGGAGGCATCACAATCCCGGACTTTAAGATGTATTACAAAGCTGTAATCATCAAGACAGTATGGTACTAGTACAAAAACAGACACTCAGATCAATGGAACAGAACAGAGAACCCAGAAATGGACCTACAAATGTATGGCCAGCTCATCTTTAACAAGGCAGGAAAGAATATCCAATGGAAAAAAAAAAAAAAAGTCTTTTCAGCAAACGGTTCTGTGAAAACTGGACAGCCACATGCAGAAGAATGAACCTAGACCACTTTCTTATACCATACACAAAAATAAAGTCAAAATGGATGAAAGACCTAAATGTAAGATAGGAATCCATCAAAACCCTTGAGAAAAAAACAGGCAACAACCTCTTTGACCTTGGCCGCAGCAACTTCTTACTCAACACCTCTCTGGAGGCAAGAAAAACAAAAGCAAAAATGAACTATTGAAACCTCATCAAGATAAAAAGCTTCTGCACAGCAAAGGAAACAATCAGCAAAACTAAAAGACAACAAACAGAATGGGAGAATCTATATTCAAATAACCTATCAAAAGAGGAGTTAGTATCTAAAATCTATACACAACTTGTCAAACTCAACACTAAGAAACAAATAATCCAGTGAAGAAATTAGAAAAGGCATGAATAGACACTTCTCCAAAGAAGACATCCAAATGGCTAACAGATACATGAAAAAAATGCTCAACATAACTCATCTCCAGGGAAATAAAATTAAAACCACAATGAGATACCACTTCACATAGTCAGAAAAGCTAAAATGAACAGCTTAGGTAAACACAAATGTTGGTGAGGATGCAAAGAAAGAGGATTTCCTTTTCACTGCTGGTGGGAATGCAAACTGGTGAATCCACTCGGGAAAACAGTATGGAGGTTCCTCAAAAAATTAAAAATAGAACTACTCTATGACCCAGAAAGTGCACTACTAGGTATTTATCCAAGGGATACAGGTGTGCTGTTTCAAAGGGACACATGTATCCCAATGTTTATAGCAGCACTACTGACAATAACCCAAGTGTGGAAAGAGCTCACATGTCCATCAACGGATGCATGGATAAAAAAGATGTGGTATATATATATATACAATGGAGTATTACTAGGCAATTGAAAAGAATGAAATGTTGTCATTTGCAACTATGTGGATAAACAAGAGGGTGTTGTGCTAAGTGAAATTAGTTAGTCAGAGGAAGACAAATATCACATGACATCACTCATATGAGTAATCTAAGACACAATACAGACTAGCATAAAGAAAGGGAAGCAAAAATAATACAAAAACAAGGACGGGGACAAAACATAAGAGACTCTTAAATACAGAGAACAAACTGAGAGCTGCTGCAGGGTTGTGGGTGGGCATGAGTTAATGAGTAAGGGGATTAAGGAAGACACTTGATGGGATGAGCACTCAGTGTTATAAATATGGGATAAATCGCTGTAATTTACTTCTGGAATCATTACTGCACTATATGCTAATTAACTTGGATATTGATTAATTAATTAATTAATTAACTAATTAATTAAATTAAAATCAGCCACCCCAAATTAATAATGGCTTAATTCAATAACAATCACTTATTTAGTTACATTTAAGAAGCTGAGCAGGGCTCAGCAGGATTAGCTAATGTTCCATGAAGTGGTAAGTGGGATAGCTCTACTGGAACTACAGGATTTTCTTTTAAGACGGCTCACTCACATGGCTGGCATATTGGTGCTGGTAGGCTATTCTTCTCCATGTGGGTTTCTCCATAGGGAGTCATGGGCTTCCTCACAGCATGATACGTTCCAAGAGAAAATATTCCAAAAGAACCAAGTAGAAGTTGTATCACGTTTTATGATCTAGTCTTAGAAATCATAAAGTGTTTCCACTGTAATCACAACTATGTGTAGATTCAAGAAAATGATACATAAATACCTTATCTGGAGGAGAAGAGTGTCATAGTCATACTGTTTAAACAGCATGTAGCATGAGATATCTCGCTGTAGTCATATTTGAAAAATTCAGTCTGTCATGGTTGTTCCAACCAGAAACATAGAAGGCCAGAAGACAAAGAATTAACACCTACCAGGGAGCAATTCTTCAGCTATGACTATGCTGTATCCATTGGAGGTATAAATCTAAGATGCTTGTTAGGCATCATATTCCAGAGTTCTCCTACACCATTAACCTCCAGTTGCTCTGCCATGGTTGGTTCCCCTTCTGTTTCTCTTCCACATGAGCCTACCAATATCCTTATAACTTCCCAAATCAACTGTTTGCCCCTGAATCTTAAACTCTTGGTCAGCATCTATAGGAAGCTAAGAGAAGCAGTACTAGTAAGGAAAATCAAAGACAAATGTTTGCCATAGAATAATTAAATTGCACGTGCACGCGTGTGTGTATGTGTGTCTGATTTAACAAAAGTAGTTTTGGGGCGCCTGGATGGCTTAGTCGGTTGAGCGTCCGACTTTTGCTTAGGTCATGGTCTCGCGGTTCGTGGGTTCGAGCCCCGAGTCGGGCTCTGTGCTGACTGCCAGCTCAGAGCCTGGAGCCTATTTCAGAGTCTGTGTCTCCCTCTGACCCTCCCTACTCACGCTGTCTCTCTCTCTCTCTCTCTCTCCTAGAAATAAATAAAAAAATATATTTAAAAAAAAGTAGTTTTAAAAAGTATTTGTAAGCTCCTTATTGAAAGAAAGTAGATACCATTCTCATCCTGGATTCTTGGGAGAATTTGTCAAGTGAACATCTTAAATGTGGGTGATTCAATATGATAAGTTTAGCTCAAAGACATAAACTCTCCTCCTTTGGAACATATTTTCAATCACCTTTTTACTGTGTTAAAAAAAATCCGACCTACATGCCATAAGAGGAATTTGGAATTTTTTCAGGAAAACAGGAGATTCTGAGTTTAACACCGTCTCCAATGACAAGGGGCCCATCTGGTGATTTTGTCTCATTGTGAGCTCTCATTATCTTATAATAACCTGATCTTTTTTTGGTGTGAATTCCTTCATTTTGTCATTTTGAAAGATGAAAAAATTAATAAAATTAAAATTAAAAATTAAAAACAAAAGGAAAAAAATCAAATAAAGGAAGCTAGCTCCTAGGTGTGTTTTGGTCTGCTTGTTGAAAGAAGCTTGCCAGAATAGAGAGAAAAAAAAGGAAAGGAAAGAAAAGAAAAGAAAATGTAAGAAAAAAATTTTAAATTAAAAAAATTATATATTAAGATAGAATTCAATGAAATAAAAAAATTTTTAAAGATTAAGTAAAAAAGTAAAAATCATTTTTTTGCCTTTCTATAGCCAATAAAGAAAAAGGAAAGACAAAAGAAAACAATTTAAGCAAAAATAGAAACAAAGAAAACATACAAATAAATGAACCAGCAAACAGAATTAAACCCGAATGTAGTTATATTGGGTTTCCCCTGAAACTATAAAGCACTTGACAGTCCCTACACTAAGAATGTTGAGGGACTTGTGTTGGTCTTCTGGGGAATGTGCTTGGAGGGCGCATTTGGGCAGAGCTCGGTGTAATGGCTCCTTTCTCCACTAAGTGGCACTGCTTAGTTTACTGTCGTGGATCAGTGTGCATGTGTGCATGCACAGGAGGGGTGGAAATGGCTTCACTTAGCTCCCTAATCTTTGGCACAGGAACTTGGTGCAGTCATTCAACAGTGATCAAGCACACCTCTGTCTCAGGCATCCGTCCACTCCTGCCTCTATCCTGTCCATGTCTAAGCTGTCCGCCTCTGTCAGACTTTTATCTCAGACGGGGTTGTGTTTCAAAACTCCACAATTCAAGAGACCCCTGCAGCTTGGATATATGCTGATTTTTTGAGGGAGGGTCTCACTGAGCAATGGCCAGGTGCTGGTTTGTCCCAGAAAATGTTTGTGCAATTGTGCAGCAGCAGAGGTTGAGATTATGGCAGATCACAACACACAGGTGGTGGGAGGTTTCAGTGGACTTGGGTGTCTTTGCCCCAATCCCAGCAAATGAAGCTGCTCTCTGGTTTCTGTTGGGCCACAGGAATGCCATATGGCCTCTACCAAATGCATTCCAAGCAGGGGAACCGTTTCTTCCTGTGTGGCACATGGACCCCTCAGCCTCTGGTGCCTGGTCCTGGGGATTTGCCCTACCTCCTCACCAGAGCACTGCAAGGCACTGAGGTCTGAAACTTCAGAATCTCCATGCTACTATTTATACAATTTTGGTAGTACTGAAACCCTCTCCTACTTTCCCATCAGTGGTTTCGGGGGACGAATTTCTTGTTTAGTGCCCTGTGAGTGTCTTCACCCTTTCTCTCTTTCATTCCAAGTACTTTTAGGGGAGTGCTTTTCTTGCATAATCCCCATATGCCACACTCTCCCTCTTTCTCTTTCTCTGTCTTCTTTCCACATAAATAGCTCTCTACCCTCTGCAGCTTTTCTGTCCCAGCTCACCTCTCCACACTGTGCACCTGCCAAGTTCTGTGGCTCAATTTATGCAGATTGTTGTGTTATCCTCAGATCAATAACCTAGGTGTTCCAAATGGTTTGGTGCTGATATGGCTGTGTTTCAAGGACAAGCTCAATGTCTCCATGCTGCTCTGCCATCTTATCATCTCCTCTCTTTTTGTATTCCATGTACTATCTTGAATTGGATGTTTCCATATAATCTTCTATTCATAATTTCATTGGGAGGGTAGCTACAACAGTTTAAATATCATTAAACTCTATACCTATCCCTATCCCTATACATAATCATAAAATGTTATGTTATAGGTTGTTGCTTATGGGTCTGGCACCTTTTTTCTTATGTCGACTGTGGATTCTACTTTATAGGGAGCTCTGAGAATAAATTTTCCAATTAATAAAGCTGTTCATTAATATATGCATGTTTATAAAATAGAAATGCAGCCAGAGGTTTTCTTCTGCTTTCTACTCCCAGCTGTTCAAATTAAAAATGGCTACAGATATGGGTGAGTTAGTATTTTCACTTTCATAGTCAACTTTCTGGTGACTAGGTAGGAGCCCTGGGAGTGCTAGTAATAGTCTACTTAACCAGAATGGTGGCTTTCATGATTATTTTCACATTTTGAAAGTTCACTTTCTTGAACAATCACAATTTATGTACCCTTTTGCATGTAGATTTTATTTTGATAAAAAGTTCATTTAAAAAAGACATTTAAATTATATAAAATTAAAATTTTACATGTACTTTCTAAAAAATTACCTGGCTTAAAACTACAAGAGATAATTGAAAATGTGATGATATAAAAATAAGAACTATCTTGCCAAATAATTTTAGAACATTAATTTTCAATTGGCCTGCAAAAGTATATCCAGTGAAATACATCACAAATTTTAAATTAGAATAACTAATTTCAAATTCTTTTTATAAAAGTTAAATAAACATTAAAATAATTATACAAATCTACAAGGAGAGATATGGAAAGAAATCCAAGAGTTATTAAATGAAAAAAGTAAGCTGCAAAGAGGAATATACGGTGTACCTATTTTGGGAATTAGTTTTTAGAGTTTTTAAAGTAGGTTAGATTGTGCCTGTTTCTGAACTTTAAACAAATGAAACTATAAAGCATTCACTCTTGTATGTGAGTAAATAGAACAAAATGTGACAAATGCAGGGGAGAATAAGGTCAAGTGGAATATTCCCAAGGGTGTCAGTGGAATTTGATCTGATGACTGAGATCATGGAAGATTTCCACTCACTTCATTACAGAGTTTCATGATACTGTCTTATAATGACTATGTATTGATTTGGTAATCAGGAGAAAGAAGACCCAGACCCTTCTTGCTAGCAGTTTCCTCACTTATTCTAGCACTTGGGAATTTCTTCCTCTTTTATCAAACTGAGATCTAAACATACATAATTCTTTAGAAATATTTTAATCAGTATTTCTATTTTTTTGGGGGGGGGCGTGTTTGTTTGTTTGTGATAAAGGATTCCACATTAGCTGAGTCAGCTCTGTTGCCAGAATGGAGCATTCTATTAATTTTCTCTTTCCAGTATACCCCAAATTTCTGTTCCTCTGATGACACTTTTTTTTTTCCTATAATGTTAGATTTTTGTTTCTTTTCTCCTATCTTCTAAGTTCATTTGCCACAACAAATGTGCCGGGCAAAGTAGAAAAAGTTTCAGCTTATCGCCTTAAAGATCCATAATAGTTATTATCACTGACCATGTTTGAGGTCCTGGGGTAATCCCTAGAGAAACATGAGGAGGCATATTGCAGGATTATAAAGATATGGAAAAAGAAGAGTAGAAGTACTGCATTCATTGACCACTATCTACCTCCCTCCCTCCCTTCCTTCTTTCCTCCCTCCCTCCCTTCCTTCCTTCCCCTCTCTCCCTCCCACTTCACCAGCCCCCTTCTCTCTCCCTCTGAAATAAGGGGAAAAGGGAGGGAGAGAATTTCAAGCAGGCTTCACACTCAGAGCAGAGCGATCTCATGACCCTGGGATTATGACCTGAGGTGAAATCAAAAGTCACATCCAGGCCACCTTTACTGACCAGATCTTTATGTGCAGGTCACAGTACAAACTGCTATAAATTACTGCTGTTCTTACAAAAACCCTGTGAGATTGATTTTACTGTTATTAGTTTTGTAGGCTACCTTTAACAAATTGCCACAAACTTGGTGGATTAAAATAACAGAAATTATTTTCTAAGAGTTCTAGAGACCAGAAGTCCAAAATCAGAATCACTGGTCCAAAAACCAAGGTGTAAGGTGGGCTATGCTTTTTCCAGAGGCTTGAAGGCAGAATCTGCCTCTTGCCTATCCAGCTTCCAGTGCAGTAAACTCTCCTGCCCTGCAGCCACCACACTCCAATCTGTAAGGTCAGCGTCTTCGAGTCTCTTTCCATTCCATCTTCATATTGCATTCCTTCTTTGTGTTTCAAATTTCCTGTTGCCTCCTTCTGATCAGGATACTAGCGACTGCCTTTAGGGCTCGGCTTGTTTTTCTTTCCAATTTCTCCCTATGCTATGCCTGTCCAGGTACTATGTATTTTGAAAGCATATAACTTGTCTAGTTTCACAGGATCAAAGCTACAGAGGAATTCTGCATCAAGATGAATCATATCTCAAGTCTCACCCATATCTGAATTAGATGACATTTAGATGACATTCTGGAATTAGAGTTAACACTGGAATCAGTTAAGACTTTTGAAGCTACTGACATGGGATGAATGTATTTTGCATGAAGAAGTATAGGAATTTGGTGGGGGTGGGGGCTGGAAGGTAGACTGTTACAGGCTGTTATGTGCCCCTCCCTTCAATTTATACATTAAAAGCTTAACCTCCAGTACCTTGGAACTTGACTGTATGTGAAAATAAGGTCTTTAAAGAGATAATTAAAATGAGGTGATAAGTTTATGCCCTAACCCAATATGACTAGTGTTCTTATAAAAAGAAGAAATGAGGAAAAGAGGACAAGCAGAGTGAAGACTATATGAAGACACAGGGAAAAGATGGCCATCTACAGGCCAAGGAGCTAGACTTCAAAAGAAACCAACTCTGCTAACTGTTTAATCTGGGATATTAATCTCCAGAATTGTGAGAAAAATAAATTTCTGTTATTTAAGCCACCCAGCCTGTGGTTCTTTGTTATGGCAGGCCTAGCAAAACTAATATATCCCATCTCAAGATCTTTAAGTTAATCATATTTGAAAAGTCTGCCATATAAGATGACAGTCATAGGTTTATAGATTAAAGACTGCTGTTTTTGTTAGGTCACTTTTCAGCTGATGACACTTTCATTTTATAAGAGAAGAAATAGAGTTTAAAAAAACTGGCTTAGTTTTTACTATTTATAGTTTGAGGCAGGATTTAACCAAAATACACGTGACATGCAAATCAGTATATGAAATCAACAACAGTAATAGAAAGCTGAAAGCAGATAGTGCTGGGAAAGGGCCATGGAGTTAATTACTAAGCGAATATTCTATTTTTCTTGTTTCTTACCTGGGGTATATAAGAATTTTTTTTTTTTTTTAATAAAAGTTGAATCTTTACCAAATGATTTCTTTATTATTTTTTTTTTATTTATTTTATTTTTATTTTTTATTTATTTATTTTTCAAATAGTTTTATTGTCAAATTAGTTTCCATAACACCCCATTATCATCCCCACAAGTGCCCTCCATGCCCACCCCTCCTCCCCATCCACCAGTCCTCAGTTTTTGTCAGCATTCAAGAGTCTCTCATGGTTTGCCTCTCCCCCTTTCCCCCTGCATTTCTGCCCTTCTTCTCCCCCTTGGTCCTCTGTTAAGCTCCTCCTAATCCTCCTATACGTGCATACATATGATATTTGTCCTTCTCTGCCTGACTTATTTCGCTCAGCATAACACCCTCAAGGTCCATCCATGTTGCTACACATGGCCAGATTTATTGTTTCTCATTGCCATGTAGTATTCCATGGTATAGATAAACCACATCTTCTTGATCCATTCATCTGTTGATGGACATAGGTTCTTTCAGGTTTTAGCTATTGTGGAGAGTGCTGCTATGAACATTGGGGTACATGTGCTCCTATGCATCAGCATTTCTGTATCCCTTGGGTAAATTCCTAGCAGTGCTATTGCTGGGTCATGGGGGAGTTCTATTGTTAGTTTCCTGAGGAACCTCCACACTGTTTTCCAGAGGGGCTGTACCAGTTTACATTCCCACCAACAGTGCAGGAGGGTGCCGTTTCTCCACATCCTCGCCAGCATCTAGAGTTCTCTGATTTGCTCATTTTAGCCACTCTGACTGGCGTGTGGTGGTATCTCAGTGTGGTTTTGATTTGTA
>JAESUZ010000294.1:0-53784 GCA_017311185.1 Proteles cristata cristata | reverse complement strand
TTTATACCTGCCTTGGTTGGCAAGTACTGAGTCCTGACTCACACCCATGGCCAAACTGGGCACAGGAATAAGTACAGGACTCTCAGCACCAGCTCAGATTTGAGGCTTAGCTGTGCATCCTACAAGATGGATTATATGACTTCGTGAATTCACAACCTTCCTGAATCTGCATTCCCAGCCTGCACACTGGGGAACCCACATTCTACTTTGTACTACTCTTAAGATGAACACATCATAAGCTGACATGATGAAGCACTCTGATCACTGCACGGTGCTGTCCCATGTGTGTGGATTACTGAGAATGCCTATTGAAGAAAGCAGGCTTCCTGGGGGGAGGTGGGGAGGGACTCATGCCACTTTTTTGCTTGCAAGAGGGAAATCTTGACAGAGGCACCACAACATTCAAAAGTGAAATCTGATGGCCAACAGACACATGAAACGATGCTCAGCATCCCTCCTCATCAGGGAAATACAAATCAAAACCACACTGAGATACCACCTCACATCAGTCAGAGTGGCTAAAATGAGCAAATCAGAGAACTCTAGATGCTGGCGAGGATGTGGAGAAATGGGCACCCTTCTACACTGTTGGTGGGAATGTAAACTGGTACAGCCCCTCTGGAAAACAGTGTGGAGGTTCCTCAGGAAACTAACAATAGAACTCCCCTAGGACCCAGCAATAGCACTGCTAGGAATTTACCCAAGGGATACAGGAGTGCTGATGCATAGGGCACATGTGCCCCAATGTTCATAGCAGCACTCTCCACAATAGCTAAAACCTGGAAAGAGCCTAAGTGTCCATCAACAGATGAATGGATCAAGAAGATGTGGTTTATCTATACCATGGAATAGTACATGGCAATGAGAAACAATGAAATCTGGCCATGTGTAGCAACATGGATGGACCTTGAGGGTGTTATGCTGAGGGAAATAAGTCAGGCAGAGAAGGATAGATACCATATGTTTGCATGTATAGGGGGATTAGGAGGAACTTAATGGAGGACCGCAGGGGAGAAGAAGGGGGAAAATAATGGGGGAGGGGGAGAGAGGCAAACCATGAGAGACTCTTGAATGCTGAGAACAAACTGAGGACTGATGGGTGGGGGGGAGGGGGGAGTTGGACATGGAGAAGGGCACTTGTGGGGATGAGCACTGGGTGTTATATGGAAACTAACTTGACAATAAACCATTTGTAAAAAAAAATTTAAAAGAAAAAAAAACCAAAAGTGAAATCTGAGATAAATGTAATTTTCTAGTTTCTCTTCTTATACAAAAGGGAAAATGGTATACTGCATTGCTCACCAGAACTTGATGCCAACCAGCTACAGTAACCACAGCATTTGTGTGACAAATATGGAGTTCACCATAAGAGCTTATGAACCAATTATGAAGCCCAAGCATGCATCAAGTTCTGACCTTTCAGGCCAGGTAGTGAGACAGGGGAAAGTCCAAAAGTTACTTAGCCAGGCTCCCACCTCTGACCATATACATTTCACCTCTATGCCAAGGCCAAATGGCCAGGAGCTATAAACACTGGTATAGGAAAAAATTTTGCTGGGCACTTTAATCTACAAGCCAACCTCTACCCAGAGGTTGAATAAAGCAGAAAAAGAACACAGGCTCTAGAATCAGGCAGGCTTGAGTTTCTGTCCCAGCCCTGCCAATTAAGATCTGAATAACTTTGCATAAGTTCCTCCCTTCTCTGTGCAGAGGTTTCTCCAATGAACTTCAAGTCCATTTATAGCCTTGATCTTTATTCTATTTCCTATCTTCTAGATGCTTACTAGAGACTGGTATGAGGACCACCTCTCAAACATGAACCTTTTTCAAAACAAAGTCTTGCTTCTTCTCCTTTGCACACACATCCACCAATCTGCCTTCATCTGTGTCCACAAACTGTTGCCCCTATCCTGTGCCTTTTTGTCTACTCAAGGACATCAGTCACCCCAGTAATTTCCTCCTCTAGCTGCACCATAAACATTTTCCTATGAGATCATCTCTGTCAACATGCAAACATGTCATACATCCTCTATCTTTAAAATACCCACCTTGAACCTCATTCTCCTCCAACTACTTTTTTTTTTTTTTTTAACCCATACAGATCCAAACATCTGCAAAAAGTGTTCTGCTTTCTGGCTTTTCTTTGTTTCACACTCTCTCCTTAGTCCTGTCAGCTTCTAATCAACCACTTCACTGAAATGGTTATTACCAAATCACCAGACCTTCTTCTTGCTAAAGTTCATAATCATTTGTGTCTTCATTGTTCTAGACCTTTCAACAGCATTTGCCGTGTTAATTACTCCTTTATTCTTAAAATACTCTCTTCTATTATACTCACCTAATTTTTGCTTGTAAGGAGTCACCTTGTAACTCCTCCCTCCAAATCTCTTTTCCTGGAGATTTTCTTCCTCGTCTTGACCTCTGAATGTTGAAATGCCCTAGAGCTTCATCCTTGACCTTCTTTAGTTCATCTGCACTCCCTCTTTAGGTGATCACTTGGTTTGCAGTACCATCTGGGTAATGACAACTCCCAACTTTATTCACAACCTTTTCCTGAGTACTAGATTCATATATCAAGCAACCTACTTGTCATCTCCATGTGGATGTATAGTAAGCATCTTAGGCTCAAGACATACAAAAGACAATCCTTAATAAGCCAGCTGCTGCCATTACTAAGTCTACTTCTCCCAAAAACTTCCTCCCACCTCAATAAATGGCACTACTATCTACTCATTTGCTCAGGTCTCTCTCAAACTTTATTCGTCTCTTAAACACCATACACATCTTATCCATTGACAACTGTTATCAGCAGTATCTTCAACATTTCACATTCAACCACTTCCTACCAGCTCTACTGCCATCAATGTGGCTCAAGTCACCAGCATCTACCCTCTGGATTATTGCAGTACAGCTTCTTTCTGATCTCTGTACTTCCACTCTGCTCTCTCCAATACACAGCAGTCAGAAAGATCCTATTAAAACAAAAATTAGATCATGTCATTTCTCTATACAAAGCTCTCCAGTGCTTTCATAGTTCTAAGAATAAAATTCAAACTCTAAACATGGCTTAAAGGGTCTGTTGATTTGGTGTCTGCCTACCTCACTCTCTGACATTAATCTTTTAACACTATTGCCTGCTTCATACTTTCCAGCCACTCTGGTCTACTTGTTCGTCCTCAAACACCCAAAGCTTGTTCTCACCAGAAAGCCTTTTAATTTGCTGTTTCCCCTGTCTAGACATCTGGAACCCTCTAATTAAAAACCTTTGAGTGGCTGGATCCTTATTCAGGTCTCAGTGTCAATACTACTTGCTTATAAAGGCCATCTACAGTCACTTTGATATAGATGTTCAGTCTCTGTCACTCTTTACCTCATTACCCGATTTTAACTTCTCCATAGTATTTATCAGCACCTAAAGTGATGTTATTTATTTATTTATTTATTTATTTATTTATTTATTTTACCATTATCTGTTCATCCCAGTAGAATGATGCCTCTATGGAGGGAAGGACCTGGTCTTTGCTTTTCATGACTTTATCCCAACCGATCAATTCTGTCAGATCAAGTCTGGTCATTCAATGAATATTTATTTAGTGAATAAATGAATGATTTCCTTGATTCTAGGTTACCTTCTATAATCCTTTCTCTATACCAAAGCCAGAGTGACCAGGCTTCCAGTTGTGGAATGAATAAGTCATGGGGATAAAAAGTATAGCATAGAGAATATAGTCAATGGCACTGTATTAGGGTTGCATAGTGACAGATGGTAGTTACACTTGCAGTAAGCAGAGCATAATGCATACACTTGTCAAATCACTGTGTTGTACACCTGAAACTAATGTAACATTGTGTGTCTAATATACTTCAATTTAAACATGTAAATTAGATCATGTCACTTCCCTGCTTAAAATCATTTAATTGCTTCCCATTGCATTTCAAATAAGCAGATAAAACCCCAAATTTTACCATGGCCTGCAATACTCATCATGACCTGACTCATCCCTGCTCATGTCTCAAGCCACGTGTCATTCCATTCTACTTCTAGCCCACTGTGCTTCAGTCATATTAGCTTTCCTCAATTCCTTAAATTCACTGTGACCTTTCCTATAGGAATTGTGACCTTTCTTTGCTTTGCTGATGTCTCTGTCTCCAGCACTCTTCCTCCACTCATCAGGCCACCATCAACCCAAGGCAATAGTAAAGACAGTCACTGATCTAGGAGCACCAAGATGAGAAGAATCATTTCTCAATGGACTGGCTGAAGGAGACAGGAAGTTCTGCTGTTCCACAAACTTATATTTTCAGGCTTTACACATACATGTGGTTATTACCATACTCCAAAGTCATAAGTCATAGAGAAAAGAAGTTCAGGCTCCTACTCTCTTCCCAACACAGAGTTTGTTTTTTTTTAATAGTTTATTGTCAAGTTGGTTTCCATATAACACCCAGTGCTCATCCCCACAAGTGCCCTCCTCCATGCCCATCACCCCCCTTCCCCTTGCCCCCACCCCCATCAGTCCTGTTTGTTCTCAGCATTCAAGAGCCTCTCATGGTTTGCCTCCCTTCCTCTCCCTCACTGTTTTTCTTCCCTTCTTCTCCCCCACGGTCCTCTGTTAAGTTCCTCCTAGTCCTCCTATACATGCAAACATAGGGTAGCTGTCCTCTGCCTTACTTATTTTACTCACCATAACACCCTCAAGTTCCATCCATGTTGCTACAAACGGCCAGATTTCATTCTTTCTCATTGCCATGTATTATTCCATTGTATAGATGAACCACATCTTCTTGATCCATTTGTCAGTTGATGGACACTTAAGCTCTTTCCATGTTTTGGCTATTGTTGAGACACAGAGTTTTAAAATAAACTATCTCCTTGGGTTAGATCATTCCCTCACTCCACACACTCAATCCTTCATTCTGTTCAATTTGGCCACAGGCCCCACTTCTCACTCCACTGAACTTGAGCATTACCAATGACTTCCACATTATTAAATCCACTGGACACTGATCTATACTCATCTTGCTTGACCTTTCAGGAACATTGAGAAAAGGAAATCATAAATATGTCTAATTTCCCTCCCATCTCTCTGGATATTCATTGTCTCCTTTATTGGCCCTTCATTCTCTACTGTACTTAAACCTCTATCTTCAGTTCATACTTCAGACCTGTATATCCAACTGTCTATTATTCATTTCCACATAGATGTACCAGCAGAAATTCAAATTTGTCATGTCCAAAACTGAGCCCTTGATCTTCTTCCCAAGGCTTTTCCACTTGGACTTCTGCAACTGGCTCCTCTTTCATCTCCTTACTTCTACTTTTACTGCTTTCTTGTCCACTTTCTGCTGGAGGAAAAAGGATATTCTGAAAGCATTAAGTCAGACAATGATCTTTCCCTCCTTAAACCCCCCATCATGCCTTCTCTTCCATTACTTATGGACTCAAGTTCAAGTTCCTGAGCTTGACAAGGAAAGTCCTGGCCCCAGACAACCTCAGACTGTCTCCCTCTCACCTGAGGATTCAACTGGACCAGAGCATTTGCTGCTCCACAACCCTTGTGTGCTTCATACCATCTCTGTACTTTTGCTTACACTGCCCCTTCTGCTTGGTATGGACTTACCTTTTCCTCTCCATATGACACATGCTTACTCATTTTTCTTTTCCCAGTTTAATCATCAGCTGCTCTAAGATTTACCTGTCTTCACATTCCCTTCCCCAAGTTGCTGCTGGGTCTGGATTGTAGATTTTTCCTCTGGATTCCCACAGCTTACTGTGTTTCTTTATCATTCATCCTTATTATAGAGTATGCAGTCATATCTAGATCCATTTGTTCCCAGAAACATGGGATCCTAAAAGCAAGAATCTTGTCTGAGTTGTTCCATCATCACTGCTCCCAACCCCTGTGTACAAGAGACACACAGAAGATCAGTTTACTGTTTCCTCCCGTCTGTCCCCACAGCCCCACTCTATGCACATCCCTGATGCAGTCTTCCATCCCTTACAAATATTAGAATTATGTTATCAAATCTCATTAGTCAGTTCCAAAGTCATGTTACTTTTTCTGTCTGATATTTTGTTGTTTTTTGCTGTCTTTTGTTTTACTTTATATCTACAGTGCCTATGGCTGCCAGCCCTTGGAAGCTTAATCCAAATCCCATGGGGGTCTGTCACCCATCAGCCACACAGTAACCTCTGACTGTCGAAGTCCAGAAAGATGGCCCAGAGTGAAAGCCAGATGGAGATGGGCCCAGCAGCAGAGCCATAGTTATGGCTGTTGTACTTGCATAGCACTTTACAGTGTATAGGATGTTTCCCTCATCCTCATTCCAGAGTCCTCTCACCACTCAGTGATGTAAAGAAGACAGAGAGTTCCATTACCCTAAGTTAGTAAATATGGAAACTAAGACACTAAGAAAGTTAAAGGGTCACGAATCCCTCTCAAAGGAATGCTGCTCCATGATATTACTTGGCAATCAAAAGGAATGAAATCTTGCCATTTGCAACAACATGGATGGAGCTAGAGGATATTAGGCTAAGCAAAATTAGTCAGAGAAAGACAAATACCATATGACTTCACTCATATGTGGAATTTAAGATACAAAACAGATTAACATAGGGAAATGGAAACAAAACTAATATAAAAACAGGGAGGGAGACAAAACATAAGAGGCTCTTAAATATAGAGAAACAAACTTAGGGTTGCTGGAGGGGTTGTGGGTAGGGGCATGGCTAAATGGGCAAGAGGTATTAAGGAAGAAACTTGTTGGGATAAGCACTGGTTATTATTCTTGTGGGGTTGAATCACTGGATTCTACTCTTGAAATCATTATTACACTATATGCTAACCAACTTGGATTTAAATTTAAAAACAAAACTAAATTTTAAGAAAGAATGCTGCTCTCTGGGTAGGAAGTCAAGAGTGATTGCCAAGACATGCCTTGACTAAGGTGTAAATTTTAAGGGGACACTCATTTTCAGGCTCAAGCAAGTCCCAAGTTGCCACCTCACAGTGAAAGCTTGCAGGGGAATGATGCAGCTGAGGTTGCAACTGTTGGGACATCAGTGTAGGAGATGAGATGGGCCAGTTTCACGCAGGCGCCATTATCCAAACTCTAGGATGGTGGTGGGGATGGGTTGATAGTGATGGAGAGAGGGTGGTGCACAAGGTGAAATCACAAAAAACAGAAATAGCCACAGAGTGCACAGAGCTTAGTAGTAAGTATAGCAGCCTGTATATCACTTAGTCCCATCTTGGAAGAAAAGGAGAGGAACCCAGAAAGGAGGTGACCCACTGGAGCAAATGGCAGCCCCAAGCAATATGCTGCCCACACAAGCAGACCCCAGAGTAACTCCATGGGGAGATGGCCATCAGAATGTTCCCAAGGGCTCAGAAAAGAGTTGCCTGACTGGTTTACTAGGTGACTTTGTGTTGGCCCCTTCTTTTGGGGCCTCAGAGTCCTCATAGGTACAGCAAAGACCTCATATTCTCGGTCATGTGGGGTCATTTTGGCTCCAAACTCTCATCTTCCATGACTCTGGTCACTGGCTCGACCCCTGAACCCAGAAGGCGGACAGTAGTAGGGAGCTACCGGTGTCAGCCATACTGAAGAAAAATCCACTTTGCATGAGTCTGAGCAAGCCGTTGTTCACAGAAACCTTGATTTAAAGCCATTTCAATAAACCCAATTCATCATCTTGAAGGTCTTTGAAGAAAAGACAAGTGCCATTTTCTAAATGCCATTATGTAATCAAGCATTTTGCACTCAGCCTGGCAGGCCCACATGCCCACATGCGTGCACTGACTACTCCATCTCACATCTCACTGAGTGTGCTAGTTCCCATGACAGGCACCTCTGGTCATATGGGGGCTGGGAACAATGATACAGGGAAGGGACTGGTAGCCCCAGCCATGAGACAGACCTTGCAGCAGGCACTCTGTGAAAAGCTGCATAAAATTTCTTAATAGGTAGGCCCTACCTGCCTCAGGGCCACTCCTGTTTCTTGGAAAACCTGAGACTTTTCCATGAGCTCCCTTTCCCTGGGATCCTTTTCAGGGGTTCAAGGCAGCCTGTTAGGAATATCACTGTCCCTGGGGGTACAGTGCTCAAATCAGAGACCTAGCTGTTAGACTGCCTAGGAATGAGTCCCCGTTTCACTACTTTTTTTACTCTCTGACCCTAGGAAAGTTAGCTGACCATCCTGTGCCTCAGTTTACACATCTTTAAAATGAAGATAATAAGAGCCCATCTACTTCCTCACAGAAGGGTGAAGATGAAGTGGTATAATGTTTATAGAGCTCTGAGAACAGTGCCTGGCATGTAGTAAGCTATAAACAGTACTATGGTTCTTGCTATTTTCACAGCACTACAAATAAGAGTGGCAAATGTGGAAGCTGAAAAATAACTTAGGGATTCCCCTAAGTAATGAGATGTGGAAGAAGGAGATCAGGATCTGAGGACTGAAGGTGGCTTCAGATCTTGGCTTTTACTATTCACTGGCAGTAGGACTATAGGCAAGTCTGGGCATCATTACAAGCCTGCTTCCCATCTCTAAAAGGAGGAGAGACTCCCCAGGTCATGGGGTTGTTCCAGAAGTTGATGAGGAAACAGGTGGGAATACTGCTTCATACCTGGCCACACACTTTTTGATACCATGTAGTCCAGTGGTTTTCAATGTGGTGTATTCACCAGCATCACATAGGAACATGTTATAAACACAAGACCTAGTGAATCAGAAACTCCAGGGTGTACACCCAGTAATCTGTTTTAACAAGGTTTCCAGGGGATTCTGATGTAAAAAAGAGCTTAAGAACCATGGTTATAATCCAACCTCACAGAAACAGGGAAATGAGGACCAGAGAAAACCTAAATATTATATACTCACAAGGCACAAGGTCTTGTGGATTAGTGGCCCCAAAGGGTACCCATGAGATCATCAAGTCTCTTGCCTCTCACATAGTTCTCTTGCTAGTACACCAGTCTGAGAAGTATTTAAAATCCCTTTTCTTATGGGCACTGAATAGGTGGCATCCCAGCAAGATACAGCCTGGGAGGCAAGAGACCTTGTTCTTGTATGTATCTTACTGGACGCTTTTCTAAGGCATAACATCTCTTTCAGCCATGGGACTAGCACCCAGAAATGTTGTTTCCATATATTTAAAACTGTTTATTTATTTTGAGAGAGAGAGAAGCTGCACACACATGTGTGACAGGGGGAGGGACACAGAGAGAGAATCTTAAGCAAGCTCCATGCCCAGTGCAGAGCCAGACTCAGGGCTTGCTCTCATGACCATGAGATCATGACCTGAGCTGATATCAAGACTATGATGCTTAATCAACTGAGCCACCCAGACACCCCTGTTTCCACATTTTTAAGGAACAAGCATCAGGGCCCCATGTAAGCTTGAACATTTTGGGGTAGCTTCTAAAGAAAAGGAGTCTTAGGCCCTTGAAGTTCTCCAAGGGTGAAGAACTTGTGGTCAGGCAAGTGGTCAGTCAGTGAGTCTCAAGATATTTTTCCCAGTCATACGGTAGGAGACAGTAAAAGTGGACAGCAACAGCCAACCTGCATGTTAGTTATCTAGTGCCTGCAGCATACGGAAGGGTAAGAAATGGCTGAAATGTGGAGCTTCACATTTATTCTGTAACTCTTGCAACTGGCTATCTTCCTATTGGACTCTTGTCCTATAACTTCTGCTCTTCCCTGACTGCTCCAAGCCAAACTTCTTCCTTTCCATAGTAATAAAGGTCAGGACGGTGTGGGAGGAGATCCCCAGCTGCTTAGCAGCCCAGGGTCTTGGCACTCTTGACCACCTGGTATGGGGAGATACAAGCACCCCAAACTCCACAAGCAATAGCTCCATTTCACCAGGCAGACAAGTACAATACAGCACCGCTTCCTAAGCCCACATGAGGAATTGCTGTCTCCAACATCATGCTGGCAGGTCACCACTCATTTTCTCCCCATAATTGTTTCTTAATTCTTTTAATTTCATTCCCTTTAAAGATTACAAGCAAAAACCAGTACTTGATAAATAATGAAGAACATTAGTAATTAATTGGGTTTTCAAGTGGTACTGCTTTCATGGTGATTAAAAAACATCTATCTATCTATCTATCTATCTATCTATCTATCTATCTGTATGTATGTATATATGAAGTTTGAAAGTACATCATCTATGCAGACAGCCAAAGTGGGTTGTAATTTAAAACCTGAGGAAACAGAAACACTTCCAAACTGTGCCTGAGACCACTTCCTGAGGTATCAGGAAGCCTAGAAAGTTAAACAAATCCCCCAAAGATGAGGAGAAAAAAATGTTTTTATTCTTTGTTTATTCACTGAACCATGGATTCACTTGCTCAAGAAATTAGTTAACTTAGCCACTTATTCATTCATTCCATCATTTATTCATTCAGGGGCTCAGTTATTCTTTCCTTTTCTTCTTATCTAATCACTCAGTAGCTTACACACTAACAGGATTATTCCTTCTCTCTCTCCCTCACTGACTTCCTCACTCATGCACCCTTTCACCCATCTCTTCTGCTGTAAACCACCCACAACTCTATGATGACTTAGGGCTTTAGTTGACTTTATAGATTTTCTCCAAACGTACCTTAATATGCAAAGAAAATTATGAGATTTCAAAGTATTAGCTGACTTGTCCCATACTCTTTTCATTCAATCACACTGCTTGAGAATTTACTCCGTGCAAGGGCAGAGAGATACAAATGACATTGACCATGCCCACACCTGATTTGCAGTCTACTTGAAGAGACAGATAAATGTTTTCACAAATGCCTATGTTTGACACAGGAATCCAAAAAGGAATCACTTGATTCTAGCAGAAAGACTACATGCAGGCTTCCACTCTGAACTTTCCTGGGGCCTTGGGGATACAGAGAGGACTAAGACATGGTTCTATCTTCACATAGTTCAATGTCTAATGGTGGAAAAAGGCACAGAACTAAACAAGTGGTATAAAATATGAGTAAGCTGGAGCACCTGGGTGGCTCAGTCAGTTAAGCGCCCAACTCAGTCTCAAGTCATGATCTCATGGTTTGTGGATTTGAGCCCCACATTGGGCTCTGTGCTGATAGTGCAGAGCCTGGAGACTGCTTCAGATTCGGTGTCTACCTTTCTCTCTGTACCTCCCCCACTTGTGCTTTGTCTTTATCAAAAATAAACATTAAACTTTTTAAAAAATAAAACATGAGTAAGTTGAATTGTTAGGAGATAGAGAAATACAAAATCAGGTACTGATAAACTCTGTTTAGTGAAAGCTTAAGAGTCAACATTAGTCCTAGGCCTTAAATGAAGGGTAGAATTTTGTTGGACAAACATAGATGAAAGGAAAGTGCTTTTAAGCACTTTCAAGCCAATGCACAAGCATAATGCACAAGCCATGCACAATCAAGTCATGCATGATTCATGGGTAGAAAACTCAAGGTATGTTTGCATAATAGTAAGTAATCCTATTTTTTAGGGCAGAGGGTATGCAGAATGAAGTTAGTAGAAATAAGGCTTAACCCTCAAGCAAGGGTCTGAGAGACAGTTGGTATTTGATCATAGAAAAAGAGGAGCCATGGATGGTGTTTGGGCAGAGCAGTGTCCCACTGAGGGCTAACCTCAAAGGATGATTTGGAAGTGAGACCAGAGAAACAGATCCTTGAAAAACCCAAAGATTCCTGATGGACTGAAGTAGAACAGTAGGAAGAGAAATGCAGAGGCAAAAGTGAATGTGAGTGTTGTGAAGGAGGCTGAATCAACAAAACTGAATGTAAAGAATAAGGGTGAAACAGTAAGCTGCTTTAGAGGTTTTTATAATGGGAAACCCAGAGGATGGTGGTGCCTCTACAAAAGCCAAGAATGAACATAGAGCAAAGGAGAGAAGATGATGGATTTGGTGGTGGATATATTGAGGAACCTGAGCAATAGCCAGAAGGAAGTGTTTATCATGCAGTTGGACAATAGGTTCAAAACACAGGAGGGAATCCTGAGCTAGAAATAGATATTGGTGTCATACTGATTAGTATTTTGATCATAAATACTTAATCTTGGATAATAAGTGGCCTTCTAGGAGCCTATAAGATATATTTTGCTGGTAGAATTGACAAATATTGGTAATGGATTAAATATCAGTGGAACAGGAGTCTTCCAAATTTCTGCCAGGAAATCTGATTGGATAAGGGATGTCATTTATTGAGATAAGGAATAATAAGAGTAGGACATGGATGGGGATTGGAGTAATAAAGAAAATGAGTTAAGGCATAATGAGTCTGGGGTGCCTGTAAGATGTCTAATTGGAGTTGTCTACTAGGCATCGACCTAATGGGTCTGGAGATCAGGAAAAATATCTGAGCTGAAGATCAATTTGGGGAGCCAGAGGAGTAGAGAAACTCATCCAGAAACAGTGTGGAAAATGAGAAGAGGAAAAGACTTAGGAACTGATAAAGAGAGAAGAGTCAAGAATAAATTACAAATTTCTGGCTTCAGTGTTTAGATGGATAATGATGCTTATTCCTGAAATAGAAATGCTTGAGAGATTTTGAGAAAAGGGAAAAGAATATGATAAGTTAAATTTGACCCAGATGTCGTTAGATGTACTTGTGGAATATGCAAGTGGAGCTTCTCATATATCTCCATATGTGAGTCTGGGGTTTAGGAGGCAGGATTGGGCTACAGACAGATTATTGAGTTTACTACAGAGATAATGGCTGAATCTGAGGTATGAATGTGGTCTCTAAGGGACAGAGTATAAAAGAAAAGAGCAGAGGCCTGGGACAGAACTTTGTAAGAGAGCAAAAGATCAGCAAAAGGCAGTCCTAGAAGGACATGATGTTAGGCAGCTTGCTGTGTGATGGGAGCTAAGAGAAGAGGAGGTTCTAGGGGAGCGGTACATGAAGCTGAGGGACATCTGGTAGGTACAGGAGAATGAAGCTTGGTGTGTTGGCAGTGAGGCAGTCATGGATGACCTTAGGGAAACTCTGGAATGGGACCAGAGCCAAGGCCTTAAAAAGTTGTAAGAGAGAAGAGGAGGTAGCACATATAGACCAACTCTGTAAAACTCTGATCAAGAAAAGGAAACAGAGGGGCGCCTGGGTGGCTCAGTCGGTTAAGCATCCGACTGGCTCAGATCATGATCTCACCGCTCACGGGTTTGAGCCCTGTGTTGGACTCTGTGCTGACAGCTCAGGGCCTGGAGCCTGCTTTGGATTCTGCGTCTCCCTCTCTATCTGCCCCTCCCTCACTTGCACTCTGTCTCTCAAAATTGAATGAATGTTAAAACAATTTAAAAAAGAGAGAGGGGCGCCTGGGTGGCTTAGTCGGTTAAGCGTCCGACCTTCGCTTGGGTCACGATCTCGCGGTTCGTGGGTTCGAGCCCCGCGTCGGGCTCTGTGCTGACTGCCAGCTCAGAGCCTGGAGCCCGTTTCAGTCTGTGACTCCCTCTCTCTCTGACCCTCCCCTGCTCATGCTGTCTCTCTCTCTCTCCTAGAAATAAATAAAGCATTTAAAAAAAAAATAAAAATAAAAAAGAGAGAGAGGGGCACCTGGGTGGCTCAGTCAGTTAAGCGTCCTACTCTTGATTTTGGCTCAGGTCGTGATCTCATGGTTCCTAAGTTTGAGCCTGAGTCAAATAGCCCAGAGCCTGCTTGAAATTCTCTCTCTCTCCCTCTCCCCCCTCTCAAAATAAATAAATAAACCTTATTTAAAAAGAATAAAGGAGATAAAAATGATTATAGGCTTGGGAGAAAGAATAGGGGAAGGAAGAGATTGAAAATGCTGGAGATAAAAGACAACTGATGGGGGAGTCCAGATGGGGGAAACAGTGGTATCAACATCAAAGGTGAATAAAAATCAATTTATTTACTGCTAAATGTACAATTGCAAAGAAGTGAATTTTTGACAGACTACCAAAGGCATGATAGATCACTTTGAAGATTTACTTGATTTACTCCAAACCCACCGCCACTTGAACATAATAATTCTTAGGTCCTACTCGTAGTCATTGTTGTTAGTTCTAAATGTTGCTCTAGGTGGTTAGAGAGGAGTTAACAGATTCCCAGGCCAAATGCAAGAAACACACTTGTGCAGTGTCCTTTCTGGAGAAGAGCATGGTATATCTCTGGACCACTTGTTGCCTTCTTCTTGGCCTACGGTTCGTCCCATGCTGCCTTCCACCCATTCTCCAATCACCTATGTCCTGGGGCTACCTGGGAACAGTTAGGTCATTCAGAGGGACTCAGAAGGACCCAGAAGCAAAGGATCAAAAGCATATCTCTTGTCAAGGAGGATAGTAGGGTCTTTGTTGGCTCTAGAAAGTAAGGAAGTAAGGGTGGATGGCCAGGGTAGATTCAGAGAGGAAGAAACAGAGGAGAGGGCACTGTGGCAGGTCTACTCAGCAGGAGGCCGGTGGCCATGCTGAGAGAACATGTGTATGTGTGAAATCAATGGAAGTCACCCCACCCTCCCAGGACGTCAGCAGTACACAAACTTTCTCAGTCCCAGAGATGTGGATTCCTCATAGACAAAGGCCCCCATGGTGGATCTCTGGCAAATTCACTGCTCAGAGGTTGGTGACTGTATTTGGAGGCATTCCTTCCCTTTGGCCCACCACTACTTCCATGCAAAACCCGGAGGATCAGAGAAGTGAGTGGTATTGCATGTGACACAACAGGCTTTGAAGCAAGTCATTTAACTGTTGTGTGTCTCAGTTTCTTTGTCTGCAAAAGAGGATTAATAACATTTAACTTAAAGAGGTATGATAATTAAAAGAGATAATGCATGCAAAGCAATTATCTATGTTAATTAATCCTCCTGAAGTCACTGGAATCTGATGAGAGGGAACTAAGATGCAATGTTTGATTCAATTCAGGTTGGAAACACAATAGATCTTAATATCTCTTTAGGTATTGTCAATATAATTCTCTCTTTCTTACACACAGACACACAGACACACAGACAGACACACACACACACGATTGATTTTGTATTACTTACAGTATGTGATTTACAGTGACTACCAATCTCTCTACTGTTCCGCGGGGAAATCGGCATTTTTGTTCTGTGATGTAGGTGGAAATCCAGCCTGATTGTCCCTCTCCCAGTGCCTCCCATTGTGGCACACTGTGGGTTGCCCTGTTGGAAATAAACTCCATATCAGGACTAGCTACATAATTTGTGTGGTCCAGGGCAAGATGAAAACATGGGGCCTGTTCTTCAAAATTGTTGAGAATTTCAAGATAATGACAGTAGGGCATTAAACCCAGCATGGGGCCCCATGTGACTACATTGATTGCATACCCATGAAATAAGTCCTGCCCCAAATCCATTTAGTGTCTTGATCTTGAAGGACAGTCCAGGGTGAAGTCATAAGTTCTTCTGAAAGAAATTTGAGCTGAAAGAGGAACCTTTGGGCAAAAGGCTCACTCCAGGTCCTTTCTCCAAAGATCGCCCCCCCCTTGGTAGGCTGCCTGGTGGTTATGGGTAGCCAAAACCCTGAGAGTCAGAGTTCTGGCATTGCATCCTGATGGATAACTATGTCTCCTCTAACTATAATCAATCAGCAACTCCCTTCCTTCCTGCTTTTTACTTCTTTAAATCTCTGCAGGTGATTTCCACTTTCCTAACCCATCCACTATGCATACCTGCCCCCAGCATAGGCAAATCCAAGACAGGGGCTGGGTGGCCTGCTTGACCTTGGGACATGGGCCCTCTTTACTAGCCCTACTCTGCATCCTAGCAGTAGCTTTTTTCTTAGTGGGTGTCTCTCTGGTGTTCTCTCAGGTAACACTGGGAGGAAGGAGGCTGAGGAGAATGACAGGGATGGAAGACAGAAAGGATGCTACTCAAAGTGTGGTCCATGGATCAGCACCAGACTGTAATGAGGTAAGTACAGAAATTGCAATTAAGTGTTTCAAAACTTTTACAGCAATGTGATAATGTTGGTTAAATTCAATACTAAAATATTTTAAAATAAATTGTGTATTAATTTTCACCCTTCTAAGTAATTCAGTTTTATTGCATTTTACCAAAGTGCTGGTGCATGCAGTTTGGAAATGTAAAAAGAAAATTAAAAAACAAAACAAAGCTAATTAAAAAAGCCCAAAATTAGGTGTTTTGCAGCAGATGTCTACAAGTCTTCCCATGGTATCCCTGGTTCTAGCATAGTAGAAAAAGCACTGATGTGGGAGGCAAAAGATCAGAGTTCTTGACCTGGTTCTCTCACTTCCTTAGACAAGTTGTTTAAGCTCTGAGCTCCACTTTTCTCATCTATACATGTCTCATGAGGACCACATGAAATCTTGGGCAAGAAGCTGCTTTACAAACTGTAAGGTACAGTGGTTTTTTTTTTTTTAAATTTATTTATTTAAATTCAACTTAGCTAAAATACAGTGTAATATTGGTTTCAGGAGTAGAACCTAGTGATTAATCGCTTACATATAACAGTCAGTGCTCATCCCAAGTGCCCTCCTTAAAGCCCATCACCCATTTAGACCATCCCTTGCCCACCTCAGTTTGTTCTCCATATTTAAAAGTCTCTTTATGGTATGTCTCCATCTCTTTTTATCTTATTTTTCCTTCCCTTTCCCTATGTTCATCTGTTTTGTTTCTTAAATTCCACATATGAGTGAAATCATACTTGTCTTTCTCTAACTTATTTCACTTACCATAATACACTTTAGTTCCATCCACATTGTTGCAAATGGCAAGATTTCATTCTTCTTGATCACCAAGTAATACTATATTGTATATATATTCACCGCATCTTCTTTATCCATTCATCAGTAGATGAACATTTGTTTTCTTTCCATACTTTGGTCATTGTCAATAGTGCTGCTATAAACATTGGGGTGCATGTGCCCCTTCAAATCAGCATTTTTGTACCCCGTGGATAAATACCTAGTAGTGCAATTGTTGAGTCATAGGATAGTTCTATTTTTGATTTTTTGAGGAACCTCCATGCTGTTTTCCAGAGTGGCTGCAGAAGTTTGCATTCCCACTAACAGTGCAAAAGAGTTCCTTTTCTCTGCATCCCCAGTAACATCTGTTGTTTCCTATATTCTTAATTTTAGCCATGTTGACAGGTGTGAGGTGGTATTTCACTGCGGTTTTGATTTGTATTTCCCTGATGTTGTGTGATGTTGAGCATCTTTTCATGTGTCTGTTAGCCATCTGGATGTCTTCTTTGGCAAAGTGTCAATTAATGCCTGCTGCCCATTTCTTCACTGGATTATTTGGTTTTGTTTGGGTGTGGAGTTTGATAAGTTATTTATAGATTTTGGATACTAACCCTTTATCCAATAAGTTATTTGCAAATATCTTTTCCCAGTCTGTTGGTTGCCTTTTATGTTTTTTTAATGTTTTATTTATTTCTGAGAGAGAGAGTGAGACAGCTGAGGAGGGGACGGTCAGAGAGAGAGGGAGGTACAGAATCTGAAACAGGCTCCAGACTCTGAGCTGGCTGTCAGCACAGAGCTCGACGCGGGGCTCGAACCCACGAACCGGGAGATCATGACCTGAGCTTAAGTCAGACGCTCAACCGACTGAGCCACCCAGGCGCCCCTGTTGGTTGCCTTTTAGTTTTGTTAATTGTTTCCTTCTCTGTGCAGAAGCTTTTTATCTTGATGAGGTCCCATCATTTTTGCTTTTATTTCCCTTGCCTCCAGAGGCACGTCTAGTAAGAAATCCCCGCACCCAAGCTTAAAGAGGCTGCTGCCTGATGTTTTCTCTAGGATTCTGATGGCTTCCTATCTCACACTGAGCTCTTTCATCCATTTTGAATTTATTTTTGTGTATGGTGTAAGAAATTGGTACAATTTCATTCTTCTGCATGGTGCTGTCCAGTTCTCCAAGCACCGTTTGCTTGAAGAGACTGTTTTATTTCCATCTGATACTCTTTCTTGCTTTTTTGAGTATTAGTTGGCCATGCATTTGTGGGCCCATTTCTAGGTTTTCTGTTCTATTCCATTGAACTATGTGTCTGTTTTTATGCCAATGCCATACTGCCTTGATGATTACAGCTTTGTAATACAGGCTAAAGTCTGCGATTGTGATGCCTCCAGCTTTGATTTTTTTTTCAACATTACTTTGACTATTTTGGGTCTCTTCTGGTTCTATGCAAATTTTAGGATTGTTTGTTCTAGCTTTGTGAAAAATGCTGGTGTTATTTGATAGGGATTGCACTGAATGTGTAGATTGCTTTAGGTAATATAGAGAAAGGTACACTATTAAGTGAGGGATAAATCATGAGGGTGCTACCATTCTGTGGCCACTCCACATCGATGCCATGCAGAGAGCACTGGGTACTAACCATGGTAAGAGCACAGCCTCTGAAGTCAGGATGGCTGGATTTGGACCCCACCTTCACAACTTACTAACACCTCAGCACCTCTGTTTTCTTACCAATAAAGAAGGGAACCTTTTAATTTCAAGCTGATAGGGTTTATAGTGAGTATTAATTGGGAAGCTCTTAAAACAACATGCAGAACACATCCACAATAAGTTCTAGCGAGTACTGCGGACAAACGACAGTTCTCGTTTTTGTCCCCTAACTGCTATATATGTCCATCATTTCCATCTTTTCATACTTTCTTTATCTAGTCTCACATTTGTGCCTTTATATTTTCTTTTTTTTTTCAAGTTTTTATTTTTTTTTATTTTTTTTTAACTGTTACTACAATCTATTTTATTTTTTTTTTTTATTTTTTTTTTTACAAATAGTTTATTGTCAAATTAGTTTCCACATAACACCCAGTGCTCATCCCCACAAGTGCCCTCCTCCATGCCCATCCCCCCTCCCCCCTACATCCATCAGTTCTCAGTTTTTGTCAGCATTCAAGAGTCTCTCATGGTTTACTTCTCTCCCTTTCCCCCACCATTCCCCCCCTTCTTCTCCCCCTTGGTTCTCAGTTAAGTTCCTCCTAATCCTCCTATACGTGCACACATATGATATTTGTCCTTCTCTGCCTGACTTATTTTGCTCAGCATAACACCCTCAAGGTCCATCCATGTTGCTACACATGGCCAGATTTCGTTGTTTCTCATTGCCATGTAGTATTCCATGGTATAAATAAACCACATCTTCTTGATCCATTCGTCCGTTGATGGACACTTAGGCTCTTTCCATATTTTGGCTATTGTTGAGAGTGCTGCTATGAACATTGGGGTACAATTTTCTTGTCTACACTGTAGGTGCAACCTTACTCACAGAGTAGTGAAATTTAAAGTATATGTGATAGTTATTTTAATGTGTCAACTTGGCTAGGCTGTGGTGTCCAGCTATTTGGTCAAACAGCAGTCAAGATGGTGTGGGGGGGCCTCATCCAATCAGTCGAACCCCCTAAGAGCAAAGACAGCAAAGAAGAAAGAATTGTGCTTTCATAAGTGCAACACAGAAAACCTGCCTGAGTTACCAGCCTGACTGGCCTGCTCAGAGAAATTTAGACTTGTCAGCCCTCACAATCACATGAGTCAATCAATTCCTTTAAATATATACACACACAGTCAAATTTGGCCAGAAATACAGAGCTAATACTATATATAAACTAACTAACTAACCAGCTAGCTAAGTAACTAACAACAAATTGTCATGTCTGTTTCTCTGGAGAATCTTGACAAATACAATAGGTGGCAGGCATAAAGTACCTGACAGGGAGCAAGGCACATAAGTTGTACCCAAATAATGGTAATATCTATGCTGACTAACACACACTATATTTCTGACGATATTTACCCTTTCATTTGATACCATTTGATGTTGTCCTAACTAGCCTACCTTTTCTAATATCCAGGCCAGCCATGGGGTCTTACATTAAATCCTTTAATTTTGATGACAAGCTGTAATTGAATATTTACTTTGATGGATCTTAAACCTGGATACATATTACAATCACATGCGGAGCTCCTGAAAGTTATCAGTGCCTAGACTTTATCTCCAGATATTTTAATTGAATTACTCCAGGATGGAGCCAGGATATTCACAGATGTTAAAAGCTCCCAAGTGATTCTAATGCTCAGCCAGTGTTGAAAGCCATTGTTGAACACTATGCCAAGTATATACCAGAAGCAAAGACAAATTTGAGAGGATGCATCTTTTCATTCAAGGACTCTATTTCCAACTTAAGTGCTTTCCCTTGAATGAAGGGTTCTACTGTCACCCAGCACCCAACCCAGAATACCAAGAGTCATCCATGATTCTTCTTTTCTTTTACCCTTCAATCAAATTCATCAGCCAACCCTATTGGCTCCAGCATAAAACATACTGTGCACCCTTCTTTCCCACTCTTACCTGTATTCTTAATCCAAGATCCACTATTTCTTTCTATTCACTTGTGTATCAGTCTGGATCCAGTCATAACAGGGAAACTACAGAATAATTTCAACAGAGAAATTTTAGTATAAAGAATTATTAATTAGTTTTTCAAAATGAAAAAAAGTTCTAGAGATCTGTTTCACAACAATGTGAATATATTTTAAATTACTAAATTGTATACTTTATTCTGTATATTTTTAGCCACAATTTAAAGATGGAAAAAGCTTGTTAAAAGAAGCTAGACACATGGGGCGCCTGGGTGGCTTAGTCGGTTAAGCGTCCGACTTTCGCTTAGGTCATGATCTCGCGGTTCGTGGGTTCGGGCTCCGCGCCGGGCTCTGTGCTGACTGCCAGCTCAGAGCCTGGAGCCCGTTTCAGTCTGTGACTCCCTCTCTCTCTGACCCTCCCCTGCTCACGCTGTCTCTCTCTCTCTCCTGGAAATAAATAAAAAAAAAAAAAGATTAAAAAAAAAAAATTAAAAAAAAAAAAAAAAAAAGAAGCTAGACACAGAAGAACACATATTCTGGAAATTCCAGAGAATGCTAATCTACAGAGACAGAAAGTGGGCCTGGGAATGGGGACAATATTTTTATATTGTGGCAATGGTTTTACAACTTTGTAAATTTATAAAAAACCACTGAATTATACACTTAAAACCAGTATATTCTGTGGTTTATAAACTATACTTCAATAAAAGATTTTTAAAGGAATTATTAACTATGACTGGGGGTTCAACTGATGAAGGATTTGTTAGTAACAGGTAGAGAATTCTGAAGAACATAGAAATAACAGATATAAGGAACAGATGCTACCCTAAGGAGTGATGTGAAGTACACCATGAAAAGCTCTTTCAAGTCCCCAAGGCATTGTTGACCTTGGTGATGCATAGAGTGCCAGAGAAGTCATTGTGATGCTGCATTAGCAGATGTACAAAAAATCCACCCTTTGGAACTTGTTAGAAATGTGCTGAGGAAAGCTGTTCACTGGGACGTGTCTCACCAGAACTGCCCAAGGGCTGCTGCCAAAAGAAGCTGCAGGTCATTGGATGCTACTGACCACTCTGTTCTTCAGGATCTAAGTTCTGAAAAATCTGTAAATACTACAAGGGCCAGGCACTTGGGAAGTCATATGTGCTATAGATCTGAGGCCTGAGGAAGCTGTTCATACAGGCTCCAAAAGCCTGCTGATGAAACACACCAGAACCAGGAAGAAAAACTCTTTTCTTCCTGTAATATCTCTCCAGTGTCTTCTACAGGCAATGTTTCAGTAACTATTGGCAAGAAAAAAGTATTTGTAGGGACCAGATCCAATTTCATAGAATAAGAAAAAAAGGGTAGATTTGGAGTTGAGGGGCAATAAATCAATAACCAACACAGCCACCTCACTAATACATCTATTTCCATCCTTGCCCGTCTGAATTTCATTCCCCTCGTAGCACTCAGAGTAATTTTTTAATTGAAAATTTTATTTCATCACTTTATTTTTCATTGGAATAATAAATAAGTAAATTCAAACATTTTTCCATGGCCTAAAGATCTTGATGCTCTGGTCCTTTTTTGTCTTTCCCACTATACCTTACTTTCATTTCATGAAGGATTTTTTTCGCCAGCTATTCCTAGAACCCTTTCTTTATCCTACCTCTTCCTGCCCCTTTCCTACACCTGGGCCAGCATAACCCCTACTTATCTTTAGGCATCACCTGAGATGGCACTTCTTCAAGGAGGCCTTGCCTGATTCCAGGCTGGGTCAGCTCCTTAAGCTCCCTGTATTTGCTCTTTTGAAATATTCATCACATGTAGTTCCTTGTTCCATGTGTGAATCTCCTACTGGGCTGCCCAGTTTATGGGGGGAAAAGTATGTCAGTCATGGTCACAGTCATATCCCCAGGGCTTGGCACAGTGTCTGACACTCAGCAAGTGCTGAGTAATACTGTTAAATAAAAATTTAAATGATAGACACCTGGTTGTGACTGCATTGCATCTGTTAGGGAGCATTGTGTTAATGAAGTGACCCAAGAGATGTCTGAGGTAAGTGGGTTTAATCAGAGAAAACTGCTAGAAGGAAATTAATTTCATACCAGATAAGGAAGGAGTGGTGGACCTAGACTTCCATTAAAATGTAGAATCATTGCAAGGAATACAGTACTTAATGCTGGCTTGACCAAAACAAAACAAAACAAAAAAAGGAATGGATAATAGTAGAGATAAGGCTAAAGAGGTGGTGATGGATGGAAACAATAGCAGCAGGCACATACCTGTCTAGCTGATCCAGGACACCTTGAGGATTATTGAAGCCATGTGTTTCGGGAAGATTAATCTGGCATCTATGCATCTGAGTGGGCTGTGGTTTCCCATAGACAGAGAGGAGAGTGGGCAAAGGAAAAGTCTGGTGACTAGTGGCTGAACTTAAACTATGGGGCAGTGAAGGTAGGAGAGAAAGGAGGAGGGAGGAGGAAAAGGATGTATATACTTTTACTAGTACCTACAGAGGTAGAAAGAAAGGGAATCATACCATATACTGGACTCTGTACTGGGCTGAAGGGGCAAAAGAGTTGTGGTCCCCTATTTGTGGAACTTGCTAGTGGGAGAACCAAATATTAACCAAGTAGTCACAGAAATAAATATCATTGCCACCTGGGTAAGTGTTAAAAAGGAAAATTGCAAGCTGCTCTGAGAGTTAGGATCAAGAGGGCCTGACCTATCCCAGGGAGTAAGAGGTACCTTCCGCAAGGAACTGATGGGAAAGCTGAGATTTGGGTTAACTAGGTACCTGAGGTAGTTCGGTTGTGAGACATAGAGAGAGCACTCAAGGGAGGGAACCTCATCTTCACACATAGGACGGGTATGTGCACATGGCTTGAATCCACTCTTGTATCTTTGGAGGTTCTAAGAGACTTATCTAAGACACAAAGCAAACATCTTGGGGACAGCAAGGTTTACTCACTCTGGCATATTTTTCCTCATCCTCCAATAAGTACTTTGGATATTCTCAAAAAATCAGCATACCCACCTGCAATAAACCTACTGACTCCACAGGGAAGCCAAAGCACAAAAAGTTAAAGTGATTGCCCTAAAAACGTCATAGAGTGAGCCCATGTTTTCCACTGAAGGTGTTATTTTGAGGCATATTCAAGTTGCGAGTTGAGTGATCAATCAGGTCAGCAGTCAATGGGTCTCAGCCATTAAGAAAACACATCAGTGGCTTTGTTATTGACACAACCACAGTGACTCAAAGACAAGCTGAGGAATAAGGCTATGGCTATGCTGATCAATAAAGCACTTTGGTCCTGACAAAGCAAGCAGTTAGAACCAGCTGTGTTTCATTTTTCACCTCATAGCCAGAATGGCCCTCTAGACACATCTATCAAGTTGAGAAGGCAGGATTGAAGGTTGACATGTCATTCCAGTGGAGATGAGAAAAAGAAGAGCATAGACCAAGAAATTCCACTTGATTTATTTTTCAAAAACTCTACTACTCCACATCTCCAAAGAATGAAGATACTGGAAGCAACCTAACAGAGAGCACTGATCCTCCACCTTTCCTCACCCTTCCACAGTTCAAAGCATTACTGGTACTAATTCATCCCACACTGGACAGATTCAAAGGATCACTACATGTTGGGAGAGAAAGGAAGGTGGAGTCTTTATGTCTCCATGGGGCAGGCTTGGGAACCTGACCAACTCTTGCCAATTTCTGCTCCTCCGTCACGCCCAGCTCTAGGTACACAGATCTATTGAAAACATAACACCCTCCCAGTCCACACCAGAAGTTCTTTGAAGGAAGAGACAGAGTGAGAGTCACATCTTTGTCATTTCTGTGTTCCCAATGCCTGACACTAAATAGGCACTCTGTTAATATTGCTTTTGTTGAATCCTTCCCTAAATTCAGGAAAAAAGCTGATTTCTTGGAATCCCCCAGCCCTAACTTAGCAGTCCCTTAATTCTGCTCACAGATGTACCCTAGACTAAATTCTACTTTTCCTGGCATAGCTCTAGGCAAAGGAGTCCCTTCCAACCCCATGGTATTCAGTTTTCCCCTTGTCATTCTTTTTGAACCAGCAAAGAGTTTTTTTTTAATATATATATATAGTTTATTGTCTAACAGAGAGACAGAAAGACAGAAATGGAGACATAGAGAAAGAGGTGAACAATTTACAGTGATATCCTTGTATAAAAGCTATCTTAAACAAAAATATAAAGTGTAATTTCCCTTCAATTTAAGAGAAAGTGTCTTCTCTTAAAGAAGAGGTGACACCTCAAGAGAAAGAAGTAATTGGGTCTAGATGGTAAGAAGATCCCTCTGGCTGCTGTGTTGGGGGAAGGATTCAAAGGAAGGAAGAACCAGGTAGGAGCCACCATTGTCATCCGGGTGAGAATTGTAAAAGTTTGAATGGGGCAAGTTTAGTGGGCTTGGAGAGTAGGGTGGAGAGAAGTTCCAGGGAAGAAGCAGATTTCCTAAGACTTGGTTTCTGGTAGGAGAAAATACAAAGGAGATTCTCCTAGATGATTCATAGGTTTCAAGCCTTAATGATGAGGAGGTGTTGGTATCATGATCAGAAATAGGCTAAGTAGGCAGAGCAGTTCTGATGGGGAGAGACAATAAGTGTTGCTTCAGATGTGCAAAGATTCTGCAGATGGTGGAACATGCAACAGATTGTTGAAGGTGGGAATCTGGGGCTCAGACAGGAACAGGGATAATGATAAGGACCAGGGAGCCATTGCTACAGAAGTGAGCACAGAAACTGTGGGACTATGAGAGCTCTCTAAGGCAGAAAGTGTTAAGACAAAGAACTGGGCCAAGGACAGAAGCTCAGGGAGTGTTTTTGTTAGGAGATGGAAGGAGGGAGATGATTTAGGGGAGTCAAAAGGCTTGGAAAGAGGCCAACATTCCTGTCTCAGTGCCTTGTTCATGGTAGTTTCTAGAAACATTCTGGGAAACCCAAATGTAAGGTGTGTTTGATGAGAGATAAGAAATCCAAACCTGCAATGTGAGAGATGGAAGCGAGGAAGCAGTTTCATTTGAGGAGAATGGGGCCAGCAGCTCTGTATGGAGGGGCTGAAGAAGCAGCAAGAAAGAAGGGGCTATTGCATTTGGCAGTTAGGAGGTCTTGAATGCCCACTGTGGTGTAAAAATGTTCTGGAAGGTTCTGGGAGACAGAGACAGATGGCTGTGAGATGAGGAGGAAGCCAGGGTAAGGATGGGATGGCCTTGAAGGCAATCTCTACTCTCCAGACATTTGGGGTGAAAACAAAGGAAAAATCTAAGTAGCACCAGGAGACTACGGCATGCCTAGCTTAGGACAGACATTTTATAGGCTACTTGGCATGACCCTATAGAACCAAAGAGGCTGGGGAAGAAGCATAAATAGTGGTAATTCATAAAGAAGGGACTTCAGGAAGTTTGATGGGAAGGGGAATGAGAGTGCCGATAAGGAGAGGTGGGCCTCAGGACTAAAGGAGAGGAGAAATATTGAAGTAGAGAAAGAGCCAACATTTTAGGTTTGAGAGAAGAAATGATACCATCAGTAACCACCACTTCTTAAGCATATACAGAGTTCCATGCATCAGGCTGAGTGCACCTCAGGCATTATTTGGTCTCATTCTAACAATAATCCGTGAGGTAGGTACGTTATTACCCATATTCTACAGAGGAAGGAAACAAAACTCACACAAATCAAATATATCACTGCAGGTCAGTGAGAAAAACAGAGGCCCAACCCAGGTCTGTGACAAACAAGGTCCAGGTTCTTTCTCATTCATGTTGAATGGCCTCATACAACTCAAAGTAGAAGGTAAGTTTCCTGCAGGAAAGAGATATAAAGGTGCAACTTGGAGTCAGACAATCATGGAAAGACCTCAGAAAAGTCAGTTTGGAAACAGAATGAAGTTTGGGTTAAACAGGATTTAACCAACAAAGAAGCTGTGACCAGTAACCTTACCAAGAGTCAAGGAGAATCCAGTTGCCCTCTAATTTCCAGCCTTTCTTCAATACCCAGATCCATAGAAATATTACTCTCCTTTTACCAGTGAAACATGAGGCCATGGAGCAGTCAGTGATTTTCCCAGCAGAGATGGCTAAGCTAGGCCTGATGCACAAAGCTTCTGACTCCAAGGGCAGTTCTGGCTCTTCTAGTCTAATAGTTGGATGCACACAGATGGCTGGGAATACCAAGGCACGAGCCCTCCTGAGCACATAGGGCCAGCATAACTTGGAAATTGCTGTTCCAAGCAACCAGGCTCTGTGGATTCTGACGGGTCTGGACTTAAGTGCCAACTCCACCACTTATTTGCCACGTGCATTTCAGTCAGTTGCCCAAGTTCTCTAAACCTACAAATCTTCTGTAAACTGGAAATAATAACAGCACCTACCTCACAAAATTGTTGTCAGGATCAAACATGATAACCCATGAAAGGTGCATAGCACTGTGCTTGGCACTGAGTGAGTGATCAATAAAAGCTCGTGGCAGTTGTTTTTGTTGTGGTGATGGATGTTAGTGGGGAGAACATGATTTAGAGACAGACAGTCTGGGCTCTAATCCCTAGGTGACCACTTAATTGCTCTGATCTGGACAAGTCGCTTCACATAGGACCCAGTTTCCTCAGCTCTAAACTGGGGATAATTCACTAGTGACTGTGGGGATCAATTAAGTAGCAGATGGGAAAGTGCTTTGAAAACTACTAAGTGCCCACAAAGGTTAGTTATTTAATCTACCTTAGAACCAAAAGATCAGCCTTCTAGAGAACAAGGCATAAAGGATGAGAAAAGAGGAAAATGACTAAGTTAATGAACTCCATAAATCAAAACAGAGAGTTTGGAAGAAGAGGGGGAAAAAAAAAGACTTTTTACTTTTATTTGGAACCTGCTCCAGACCAGGATTTGGACAAGCCCTGTTGAAGGGACAAGGCTGACTCAGCTTTGCCAACAGCACCCCCTGGTCACTTGCACATACCTAACTCTGCCACCAAAGAGAGTAAAGCAAATCAGAGTGTATAGGTATCAAGATGGGCTTCTTCGAAGAAGTAGTAGCATTTGAACTGGGCTTTGAAGGGTAAGTAGTGAGTGATACGTGAGGGGCAGGTGTAGTCGTCAGAGAGATTAAAAAAAAAAAAAGCTTGAGCCAAAGCACAGTAGCAAAGAGGGGCATACGTTTGGGGAACATTAAGTCAATCCATGTGACTAAGAGAGGTTTTGTGAGTGAGGGGAGGTGACAGAGGAACATAGAGAGGTAGGTTTGCAGCAGCTCGTGGAATACCTCAAGGTGGCTGAGGAGCTTGGGCTTTGTTCTGAAAGAAATGGGAAGGAACTGGTGACGAGTGCCTTCTAACTTCCCTGGCTTGACCTGGTCTCACACAGTGTTCTGAGCAATGTAAGTGTTAGAAAAAAGTTTCTTTGATTAATGAGACATACTCCATGCAACTTCAGTCTGGCTTGTTCCCACCAAAGCAGAATTGACTGGAGCCAAAAGGAGTGGTTGGCCCTGTCTTCTTTCAGCTCAGAAAAGCAACTCCCTATATAGGTCTCACCAGGGCCTCAACAAGCTCTGGCTCAGCCAGACAGAGAGTTTTCTGCTAGAGAGTGGACGGCCATGATCACTCTGGGAAAAGCCTACTGATTCTTATGCTCCTCACTCTCCCTTAAGTGCTTTTCTCCGCATTTGTGGCTTCTCTTCCTTCTCTCCCCCCAGCCTGCCTCAAGGTCCTTTCTGAACTCTGGTATTCTTATGTTAATCTTAATGCAAATACGGCCTCGCTAGCCTTTGACTTTTGACAATTTTCCAACCATGGCCGCCCTGTCTGCTACTCTCACCCTTCTGAAAATGCACACAAGCAGGCGAATCCCTGCTGTTATGCAGAGGTAGGTTTATACAGTGCCTTTGAACACAAATTCTTCCATCATGTTAGTATTGGGGAGCTATTCTGTCTGCATAGATCAGCCCTTTGAAAACCTGATAATGACTAATTTGCCAAGAGGCTATCAATGTTGAAATATTCATAGCTTTGTTCAGAAAAGTCAGATTTGCTGGTTTTAGTCAATTAGAGAATAATTTGTTGTATTTCTTCCTTCTGTGACCTCAAAGCCCATATGTGGTTTATTAGCAAGGGCACACCAATATTTCCCTGAAAGGCAGAAATGGGACAAATGAACTATCTGATATTCTCTGTGTTAGAACTTTCACCGGGATTTGTTCTCCACATATCTCCATCACGAAGACAGTAAAGTAGGCTCCAGGTCCATCAAACACACTGGGAATCACCAGTATTTTACAAATGTGAAATTGTGTAGGCAGACTTTGAGATTACTATTTCCTTTCTAGAATTATTTTACGATTAGCACAGTCACCAGGTAGTATCAGAGGCTTGGTCATGTCCTTCTGGTAAAAACATCTAGACTCTTTTTGAGAATGTCTACGTGAACAGATTTAATAAGATTTACTACTTAATTTTAGCCTAATAGGGGACCACTTCATTAATACAGCTGTGCATCAAGATAAACTAGAATGACTAAATGGGATGCATAATTAAAGCAAACTTTAGAGAAATACAAGTCCCTAGGAACTTTAAAGAAATTTACTTGCTAACCCTAAAATGATCAATCTAGTACTTTACTCCTCTTTTCCTTGCTTTAATCTGCTGGTTTCAATGTCGGTTTTATACTGAGCTTCCTTCAAATTTTTGACTGCCTGCTATCTTAAGCAAAGAATCTATGGAAGAAGAATGACTTGGCCATCTCTCCCTTGACACCACCCTCCCCCACCATGAGATGTGATATTGAAGAAATCATTCTTGTAGCTTTTCCTAATAACCCTCTACTGAGGTCATTAATTAGAGATGCCATTTTCTTCTCATCATAGGATTTCTGTGTTTGTTTCTAAGGAATCTGAGAGAATCCAAAAGGGGATGGCCATGTATGGGCTGCTTCCCAACATAAAACCCTGTGATTGCCTTTTCTCCAATCAGGAGGGATTAACTGTTCCTTCTCCAAACCTGAGTTCCTTGCCCTTTAAAGCCAGAGTGTATGGTATTCATAAAATATGTTGGTGCCTTATGTATATGGGGCTACCAAAATATATGATGGTCCCCTAGAAGTCACCACTCCTCAAACTGTTTTCTCTTATGATTTGGACTTGGGAAACTGAATTATGCCAGAATGGAATGTTTAAGAGAATATTCCAAGAGCATAAGCAGATTTATAAATAAGCATACATAATTTTTTTTGTTTTTCCATATGTGCTGTGAAATCAGACTAACCATCAGAGTCCTCCACTGTAACTCTGCTCTAGACTCCTTGGAAATGCCCAATTGTAATTTTTTTCCTATGGAGTGGGAATAGAGATTCTGGGATTTGAGGGTTGTTTGGTCTGCAACTGCTGAAATGGGAAATACTTATTTAAGTCTGGTTGGGGGATAGGCATCTATTTTTTTGTTTGTTTGTTTAGATCAAAAACTGGAAAGTAATCTTTGGAGGCAGGAAGGTGCAGATCCAAGGAAAGGAGAAGCTCTGAGAAATAGAAAAAGTGTGATGAGATTTCCCCACCCCAGAACAATAAAAGAATCCCAAAGCATGGGATTCTGGGCACTACAATACAGAAGTTGGGGAAGGAGTGGAGATGATGACAGAGACAAAAGGTGTTACAAGAGACCTCTGGAAGATTCCAGAACATTTTCCAGAAGTCCCTAGTACAAACAGGCTGTGACTTCTTTAGGGAAGGAGAAATGAAAATGAGAGCCAGGAAGACTTTCAGACCACTGCCCAAATTAAGGAGAGAAACCCAAAGGAGCAAGAAGAGGGGAGTAGAAGCAGACAGTGGCCTTAAAACAGCAGGGAGGGAGTAAAGGGAGTGCTAGGAATAATCCCAGGTTCTAAGACACACTTGAGGGTTTAAAACGACTCAGACATCCCTTTTGGCCCTTTGTCACTCCCTAACTGTCAGTAGACTAATCTGAGATGCCGTGAGTCCTTGTAATCTCACCTGGCACTCCGACTGTAAGCAGTCTAGGAATCTTGGCTTCAGTCAGAGCCTCTGCCCACTTTGGATTGGCATGGGTTCTCCAACAAAGCCTATCTGTACCACTCTTCCCCAGCCAGCCTCTTTCTGGCCAGAGGTCAATACCAAGAAACTTAGATCTCCAGCCCAGACCCAGAGAAGCGTCTATCCCAACTCAGTGGTCTGTCTCCTCCTAACTTTGCTGTTTATGATTCTTCTCCTGCCTCAGCCATTCATCTAGCTTCTGGCCTCAGCTGACCTGCTCTGAGGAGCCTTGCAAGTGGGGCCTTCTCTAGAACAAATGACCAGCAGTGTTTGGAGGGACTCTGGATAACCAGAATATTGGCATCTGCCAGCACTCCTTTTCCTTACTCCTTTTCCTTACTACTACCCGCCTGGCCACATCTGTGCAATAGCTGCCTGATCCCAGAAACTGAGTGTCTCATTTATGGCCTGTAGCTTGGCTCTGGCTCTGTTTGTTCTGTGACTCATAGGACTGACAACTGGCTGGACCCCTTCACTGATTACTTGAAGCAGTTGGCTTCAAGTCCCTAAACTTCTTAACCCAGATTTCAGTGTGCAGATCTCTACCTCAACCCAGATGTCAGTGTGCAGATCTCTACCTCAGCTTTGTATGTTCTTCCCATTTTCCGGTTAGCCTATGTAGCAGTGACAATGGAGAGGCCTAGAGAAGACTATGCTTCCTTCTCTGTGTGGGGATTAAAGGGTTACAGCAAAGCAAATTATCCAAGTCCTTGGCTGGCAGCACCAAGGTCTGACAAGAGATAATAAATGAAACTAGAAGGCAAGACAACTCTGTCTAAAGATTCATCAGAATTATCTGACTGTGCTGGGATTGTTCCAGGAGTACTTGAATATCCAGAGGTTATAGCCAGCAAGACAAGTCAAGAGGCACCTGTCCATAATGGAATTATTATGTATAGGGATTGGGATTAAAGACAATGAAGGACATCCCAGTGCTGTATTTTTGCTGGCTCAGGTGCTCATATGATTAATCAGAATCTTCATACCACCTCCCAAATCCCTAGCTTACCTAGAAATCAATGTTCTAGATCAAGACTGTCCCATAGTGGCTACCATACTAGACAGTGCAGATATAGAACATTACCCTTTTTCCCAAAAGAATTTCTGGAATAAGGATGAATAAATAATGTACAAATGACTAGTGAACAGCTCGCCATCCAATGGAATATTGGCATCTGCCAGCACTCCTTTTCCTTACTGCTTTTCCTTTTTCCCAAAAGAATTTCTGGAATAAGAATGCAGGGGTTGGTGTCACATCATCAGGAAAGAGAGAAGAACCCTTGTGTTTTGTTATTCCCAGACGAGCTCTCTGCTCAGTGTGCAGCTTTTTAGGACTGGCGGTCCTATCTTGCCTCGCTATATCTCTGCCTCATTAACCATTTCAATTCTACCTATATGACAAAAACTATAACATTCGACTGTCATTTAAGAAGATTTAAACAAATGAAGAAAAAGAGCTTATTCCTAGATGTGAAACTTCATTATCCTCATTACCAAAGAAATGTCAGTTCTCTGCAAATCAATCTACAGATTTAACATAATCCCAATGGGATATTTGGGAACCTAGACAGGATAATTCTAAAGCTGATCTGGGATAAAAAAACAATTGATACAGCTAAAAATATATTTTACAAACAAATAAGGGGACATTGGCTCTAAAAGATACTAAAATATATTTTGAAGTCACAATAATTACAAGATGTGAAATAAAAGATTAGTGTACAAAGTAGATCTAAAAGCAGACTCAAATATGTATTTAACATATAATAAAGGAAGCATCTCAAATAAGTATAAAAATATGTTGAGATAAATGGATAGGTATTTGGAAGGGGTGGAATTAACTTAGATCCTGTCATATAGAAGACAGAAAGAAGAAAAGAAAGAAAGAAAGAAAGAAAGAAAGAAAGAAAGAAAGAAAGAAAGAAAGAAAGAAAAGAAAGAAAGAAAAAGAGAAAGAAAGAAAAAGAGAAAGGGAAGGAAGGAAGAGCAGGCCACAATCTTTTTTTTTTTTTTTTTAAATATTTTTATTTATTTCTAGGAGAGAGAGAGCAGGGAGGGTCAGAGACAGAGTCACAGACTGAAACAGGCTCCAGGCTCTGAGCTGGCAGTCAGCACAGAGCCCGACGCGGGGCTCGAACCCACGAACCGCGAGATCATGACCTAAGCGAAAGTCGGACGCTTAACCGACTAAGCCACCCAGGCACCCCAAGCAGGCCACAATCTAATACCAGTTTCTTTTACAATGTCATTTGGAGAAAGCATAAATTTGAATCTGAACAATGTACTCCTTTGTGTCTAGATTATTTCACTCAGCAAGATGCTTTTGGGATTCATCCATGCTGTGGCATGCATTGGTAATTCTTTTTTATTGCCAATCAGTGCTTTATTGGAAGAATATGGCATAGTTTCTTTATCCCATTTGTGTATCCAGCTTGTGCATATAAGTCTATCCAGTTTATCGTTGACCTGTTGATGGATATCCGAGTTATTTCTACTTTTAGGCTATTATTTATAAAGCTGCTATGAACATTCTTGTATGATTCTTTTTGTAGACATGTATTTTCAGGGGTCTTGAGTAAATACCTAGGAGCTGAATGATTAGATTATAGGGTAAGTAGATGCTGAATTTTAAAAAAAACTACCAGACCCTTTCCCAAAGTGATTATAGCATTTTACATTCTTACCAAGAATGATAACAGTTACACTTTCTCCACATCCTCATCCATATCTAGCATTATCAATCTTTTCATTTCTAACTATTCTGCTGAGTGTGTAGTCATATCTCATGGTGATTTTCATTTTCATTTCCAAGATGACTAATAATTCAAGCAATTTTTCATGTGCTTATTGGACATTTGTATATTTTTTGTAAAGTGTTAAAAAATTTTTGCCCATTTTCGGTTGTCTTTTTATTGAGTTGTAGAAGTTCTTTACATATTCTGAATGCCAGTCCCTTATCAAATATATTTTTAAAAATAATTTCTCCCAGTACATATTTTGTTAGCAATGTCATTTGATAAGCAGAAAACTTTTCTTAAAAATTATGAAATGTAATTTATCAGTTTTCTCTCATTGCTTTTGTTTTTTGGATCCTGGCTAAGAAACTGCCTATCTCCAAGTAGCAAAAACCCTTAAAAGGTTTATGGCATTTCACTATATGTGTGGGTCCCTGATCTGCACCAAATTATTTTGTGTGTGTGGTGTCAGGCTAGGTTCAAATTTAATTTATTCATATGAATGGACCTTCATTTTAATGTCACTTGCTGAAAATATTTTTCCTTTTTTATTAGGTTGCTTTGGCACCTTTGTCAAAAATGAAATGACTGTAAGGGCGCCTGGGTGGCTTAGTCGGTTAAGCGTCCGACTTTCGCTTAGGTCATGATCTCGCGGTTCGTGGGTTCGAGCCCCCCGTCGGGCTCTGTGCTGACTGCCAGCTCAGAGCCTGGAGCCTGTTTCGGTCTGTGACTCCCTCTCTCTCTGACCCTCCCCTGTTCACGCTGTCTCTCTCTCTCTCTCTCCTTGAAATAAATAAAAATATTTAAAAAAATTTTTTTAAAAATAAAATGACTGTAGAAATGTGGATCTATTCTGAGGTCTTATTCTGTCACATTGATGTATCGGCCAATACCAGTAACACACTATCTTGATTAATATAGCTTTAGAGAAAGGCTTGAAGTTAAGTAAATGTTAGTCCTCCAACTCTGCTTATATTTTTCAATATTGCTTCAGGTTTCTAGGTCCTTTGCATTCCCATATAAATTCTAGAACCATCTTGTCAGTTTCTACCAATATGAAATATAGATTGAACTGGAAGCAGGGATACCATTTGGGATGCTATTGTGGTGGTCCATAGATAAGAAATATGTGATTGAGGAGTACCTGGGTGTCTCAGTTGGTTATGATTTCATCTCAGGTCATGTTCTCAAGATTCTAGAGCTCAAACCCTGCATTGGGCTCTGCGCTGAGAGTACAGAGCCTGCCTGAGATTCCCTTCTCCCTCTCTCTCTGCCTCACCCCCACTCATGCATGTGCCCCCCCCTCAATAAATAAGTAAACTTAAAAAAAAAAGAAATATGTGCTTGAACCAATGCAGTACTAAGTGGAAATTAGGAAATGCATTCTAGAAAATATCAGGATTTAATGATTGGATGTGAAGGTTGAAAAACACGATGAAGACTTAGACTACTTTTATATTTCTCCTGGATGACCAAGATAATGACATTTCCCTGAATCATAAAGCCTCTTTCATCTAGAAAGTATTTATTAAAGCCACATTATGTAACAGAGCATGTGCTTTGCACTGGGAACATAACAGAAGCAAAAGTATACATGGTCCCTACCTTATTGGAACATCTTGTGAATGAGCAAGATATTCATTAAATAATCAAACAGATGTAAAATTGAACTAACAAAAGTGTGCTATAGCAAGCACATGTAACACCTAGATCTTGGCTTATAATACCTGTCTCCCATAAAAAGAAACAAGGGCTTCTTGGAAAAACGGCTGCTTCTAGGACTGGAGTCAGGAAATATATAAGATAAACCAAGTATCTTGTAACACCAGAAAGTAAAGAAGTGCCAAATACATTAGCTTCAGGTGTACAACATAGTGATTTAGCAAGTCCATATGTTACACCATGTTCACCACAAGTGTAGCTTCCATCTGTCATCACACAACACTATTACAATGTCATTGGGTATATTCTCTATGCTGTGCCTCTTATTCCTGTCACTTATTCATTTCATAGCTAGTAGCTGGTATGTCTCATTTCTCTTCACCCACTTTGCCTATCCCCTAAACCCCCTTTCCTCTGGCAACCATCAGTCTGTGTGTCAGCTGTACTCAAATAAAAAAAATTAATTAATTAATTTTTTAAAAATGCTAATTGCTATACTGGGAAGCTGAGCTGTGTGCTCTGCAAGCTCTGTCTGCTGTTTTTTGGATCCACTTTCATCATTCCTTACCATCCTTATCAGACCTCAGCCCACCAAAATTGAGAAACAGATTAAGAGCAAGTATACTTTTCAGGAACTCTTGAACAGCGAAGGACATAAACTTGTAGTAGTTGACTTCCTAGCCATATAATGTGGATCTGCCTTGCAAAAGGATCAAGCCTTTCTTTCATTTCCTCTCTGAGAAGTATTCCAACATGGCGTTCCTTGAAGTAGACAGTGGAAGACTGTCGGGATGTTGCTTCATAGTGTGAAGCCAAATGCATGCCAACCTTCCAGGTATTTGAAAATGGATAAAAGCTGGGTGAATTTTCTGGAGCTAATAAAGAAAAAGCTGAAGCCACCATTAATGAATTAATGTAATTATGTTTTCTGAAAACATAACCAGCCATTGGCTATTTAAAACTTGCAATTTTTTATTTACGAAATGGAAAGATCAAATATGAAGACTATATACACAACTGCCATCTGATTATAAGTGACAATAAAATATTAATTCTGCCCTTTAAAGAAAAAGAATTGCTAAAAGTGAAACAAAGCAAAAACTCACTGTAGTGGAGTGTGTCAAAATGACACAGGAGCCAACTGAAAGATTTTTCAATGGCCAAAGCTGGAATAATTTAAGTAACAAAATAATTAAAGTAATATTAAAATATAACCCAAAGTATAAATTAAATATTCATGAATCCATAGTGATATAAAAATGATTGAATAAGTTGATAAATGGAGAAGAGACAGCTTCTCATGCAGATACCTTAAAGGAAGGAAAGCATAATACTTACTCCTTAAGGGAGGGCTGCACATACTGACCTCTTTACAAAGAGGACAGTATGGAAAATAAGGGGAGAACAATCATTTTACAGTGTAGGAACCAAATAAACAGTACTTTAGCCAGATGACCAAGGTCAACATCAACTATCATAAATCATGTATCTCATGTGTAGCCTTGATATGATGTGATAAAATGTCATTTTACCTCTGTGATTTTGCTCCCAAAAATCATAATTCCAGTCTACTCATGAGAAAAACATCAGACAAATCCCAATAGAAGGGCATTCTACAAAACACAGAATGAGTCCTTCTCAAAACTGTCAAAGTCACCAAAAACAAAGAAAGTCTAAGAAATTGTCTCAGTCAAGAAAGCCCTATGGAGACATATATTTAGACAACTAAATATAGTTTGGTATTGCTGGGTCATAGGGGAGTTCTATTGTTTTTTTTTTTAAGTGGTTTATTGTCAAGTTGGTTTCTATATAACACCCAGTGCTCATCCCCACAAGTGCCCTCCTCCATGTCATCACCCCCGTTCCCCTCCCCCCCTTCTGCCCTAGTTTGTTCTCAGCATTCAAGAGTCTCTCATGGTTTGCCTCCCTCCCTCTCCCCCACTATTTCTCCTCTTCTTTTCCCCCATGGTCCTCTTTAAGTTTCTCCTGTTTCACATATGAGTGAAAACATATGGTATCTGTCCTTCTCTGCCTGACTTATTTCGCTCAGCATAACACCTTCAAGGTCTATCCATGTTGCTACACATGGCCAGATTTCATTCTTTCTCATTGCCATGTAGTATTCCATGGTATAGATAAACCACATCTTCTTGATCCATTCGTCCGTGGATGGACACTTAGACTCTTTCCATGTTTTGGCTATTGTTGAGAGTGCTGCTATGAACATTGGGGTCCATATGCCCCCATGCATCAGCAGTCCTGTATCCCTTGGGTAAATTCCTCACAGTGCAATTCCTAGGGCATAGGGGAGTTCTATTGTTAATTTTTTTTAAAGGAATCTCCGCACTGTTTTCCAGAGGGGCTACACCAGTTGACATTCCCACCAACAGTGTAGGAGGTTGCCCATTTCTCCACATCCTCGCCAGCATCTAGAGTCCTCTGATTTGCTCATTTTAGCCACTCTGACTGGCGTGAGGTTGTATCTCAGGGTGGTTTTGATTTGTATTTCCCTGATGAGGAGGGACACTGAGCATCGTTTCATGTGTCTCTTGGCCATCTGGATGTCCTCTTGGGAGAAGTGTCTGTTCATATCTTCTGCCCATTTCTTCACTGGATTCTTTGTTTTTTGGGTGTGGAGTTTGGTGAGTTCCTTATAGATTTTGGATACTAGCCCTTTATCTGATATGTCATTTGCCACTATCTTTTCCCATTCTGCCAGTTGCTTATTAGTTTTATGGATTGTTTCCTTTGCCGTGCAGAAGCTTTTAATCTTGATGAGGTCCCAATAGTTTATTTTTGCTCTTGATTCTCTTGCCTTTGGGGATGTGTCAAGTAAGAAATTGTTGTGGTTGAGGTCAAGAAGGTTGTTTTCTGCTTTCCCTTCTAGAGTTTTGATGGTTTCCTGTCTCACATTCAGGTCCTTTATCCATTTTGAGTTTAATTTTGTGTATTGTGTGAGAAAATGATCTAGTTTCACAGCTAGTAATTTACCCAAAGGATATAGGAATGCTGATGCATAGGGGCACATTTACCCCAATGTTCGTAGCAGCACTCTCAACAATAGCCAAAACATGGAAAGAGCCTAAGTGTCCATCAACAGAGGAATGGATCAAGAAGATGTTGTTTATGTATACAATGGAATACTACATGGCAACGAGAAAGAATGTAATCTGGCCATGTGTAGCAACATGGATGGACTTTGAAGGTGTTATGCTGAGCGAAATACATCAGGAAGAGAAGGACAGATACCATATGTTTGCACGTATAGGAGGATTAGGAGGAACTTAAAGGAGGATAGTGGAGGAGAAGGGGAAAAATAGAGGAGGAGAGGGAGGGAGTCAAACCATGAGAGACTCTTGAATTCTGAGAACAAACAGAACTAATGGGGCAGGGGGGAAGAGAAGGGGGGGTGATGGGCATGGAGGAGGGCTCTTGTTGGGATGAGCACTGAGTGTTATATGGAAACCAACTTGACAATAAACTATTTAAATAAATAAATAAAATAAAAATTTTAAATACTAAAAAATTAAATAAATATAGTTTGGTATTTTGGAACACAAAAAGGACATTTGGTAAAAAATAAGGAAATCCGAATGACCTACGGATTTTAGTTCATAATGTATCGATATTGGCTCATTATTATAACAAAGGTTCCACATTAATGTAAGATGTTAATAATAGGGAAAACTGTATGCAGGGCGGAGGTATATGGGAACTTTCTGTACTATCTGCTCAATTTCTCTGTAAACCTAAAACTGTTCTAAAAAATAAAGTCTAGGGGAGCTTGGGTGGCTCAGTTGGTTGAGCATCTGACTCTTGATTTCAGCTCAGGATATGATCTCACAGTTTGCAAGATCAAGCCCTGCACTGGGCTCAGTGTTGACAGCATAGAGTCTGCTTGGGATTCTCTCTCTCTCTGCCCCTATCCCACTCTTTCTCACACTCTCTCAAAATAAATAAATAAAAATTAAAAAAATAAAGTCTATTAAATTTTCTAAAAGTTCTCTAAAGGAGAAGTACATGGTCTAAGGGGGACTTGAGATCAGAAAAGGAAGCATGATGTGTTCAAGGAACAGAAATAAAATCATGATGATTTAAGTAGCATGATCAAGTGTGAATATGACGCAAACTACAATGGAACAGATATATAGGGGCCAGAATGTGCAAAGCTATGTAGGCCATATTAAGTATTTTTGCCTTTATCTTGAGAATAATGCTGTTAAGTAGCAGGGGATGGGAGGTGGCATAAGGCAAAGGGAGAGGCAAAAGATAACACCCACAGTTTAGTTTGGCCAACTGAATGCCTGATGCAGAATTTACTGAGACTGGAACACTAGAAGTGGAAAGGAATAAGTTTTAGACATGTGGGATTTAAAGTGCCTATGTGATATCCAAGTCGAATGGTGGTGGTGGTAGGAACTGTATTGTGGCTTCAGAAAGGAAGGAGAACAGACTACTTCTTTCCAAAGTTTGGTGGTAAAGAGAAGGAGAAAGTTGTGACAGTCATTAGGCAGGAAAGAAAATTCAAGGAAGATTGGAGCAAGGCAAGATGATGGAGAAGGAGGGAGCTCCGTACATTTTGCCTGCACCCATATCTCAAACAGAGAAGGCCTGAAGTCATGGACACTGAGCCACAGGAGTTTGGGAAGAGAAAGAGACAGAATACACTGGGAAGGAAACCTCATAAGTGCGGCTGCCTCAAGAAACAAGCCAAACTACACATGGTGGAGAGTCCCAAATACCACTAGCAGTAGGGGAAAAAAAAAATAACCAAACGCTCAACAAAAGAAACCAAGAGACACCATCCAAAAAACACTTCCTGAACAGACAGGCCCTGAACAGTCAAAAGAGCCCATTCTAATACAGCAGAACTTGCAGGGGGCGAGTGTACAAGCTTTTAAAAGTAACAAGAGATAGAAAGCTAACCAAAATGACGAAACTGAAGAATTCTCCTCCAAAGAAACTCCAAGAAGAAATGACAGCTAGAGACCTGCTCAAAACAGATACAACCAACATAACTGAACAAGAATTTAGAACAATAATCACAAAATTAATTGCCAGGGTTGAAAAAAGCATGGAGGACATCAGAGGAACTATGGCTACAAACAACATGGAGCTTAAAAATAGTTATGGTGAATTAAAAAATGGGATAAATGAGATACATAATAAACTGGAGGCGTCCATTGCACGGATTGAAGGGGCAGAAAGGAGAATAAGGGATTTAGAAGACATTATTATAGAAAAAGAAGAAACTAAGGAAAAGAGAGATAAACTGATCCAGGAACATTAGTTGGATGGTAATTTGAAGCTCAGGCTGTAGGCAAGGAGCAGGGTTTGCTACCGTCTCCATCCTAAGCAAGATCTTTAATCCAACAGTGATCTAGGCCCACCCTTTCTCTACAATCTGCTCTTCTTCAATCTTGTCTATTCTCTTTCCCAGTTTTCAGATCGTCAAACCAAGGACTTTCTTCCAACAACTGAAAACACAGGAGCCATGACTTCTGGCCCAGATCCATTGCCATTTGGTTTGTGGCTAGTAGACTAGGTTCTTAGAATTGACTTAGGCTGGGACAGGGGTAATGGTAAGTAACTGCATGTAGCCACCTCTGAATTTATTCTGAAAACACTGTGGGCCCAGCATTCGGGTTGCATTCATGTACTGTAACTACCATGGGGCAAACTGTATTATCACAAATGATCCTGCCTACAAAGAAACTTAGTCTGCCTGTCCCCTTAGAGTTAGGCATAGTACCCACTACTTCAATTGCACACACATAAAGACCTAAGTATGCCAGCCTGTTGGTAAGAGCTTTTTCTATCTTCATTGAGCATTAGATCCCAGACAGGGTGGCAAGCTGCACTGGCCAACACTCTCTTCCTTGCTTTGCACAGGGCACAAATGGGAAGCCCAGGAATGAAATAAAAAGTTTTATCCTCAAAGAGGGTAATCATTTAAATACAAACAGGGAAGACACTTAAATATCCAAAAAGAACATGAACACAAAGCAGCAGTTTACTTAGCACTCACATCTCACCTAATTAATCCTATTCTTATTATCCCCAAGTTATAGAAGAGGAAACTGGGGTTCAGAAAGGTGAATCATTTGGCCATGGTCAAGTTTTGTAAGTAGAAAATACAGGATTCAAATCTAAATCTGTTTGAATCTAAAATGTGTCTTCTTAACATCTTCTTAAGAACTCTGTAAGTCTGTCTCAACAAACATTGACCCCCCCCTCCCACCATCAAAACCTGGTAGAAACACCTGCTACAGGATGAGGGCATGTGGCTGGGGTTTCTGAGAAGGGGATGCACTGGAAGAGTGGAAATAGAGTCTGAATCCTATTAGTGTGGGCAGGTGCATACCAGGGCTCAACAAAGCTGCTCTATTCCTCTATGTTGTCCAGGCCAATCCTGTCCTGGAAGATGTGGCATTTCACTGAATATGCCCTTTGACTCTATAACAAGATTTCCTTCATCCCCAAGGAAAAATGATGGATTGGCTTTCTGCTTGCTTAGCTGCTCAGATTTGAAAAGTTGAGCCAACTTTTGAATCATTTACAGGAAAATAGTTCTGCTGCTAAGACCTGCACTCTGGCCTGACTCGGGTGTGATGGTGGATAAGTCTCTCTGGGTCTCAGATTTCCCATTTGTAAAAAGTAAGTGTGTTGAGTTTCATTCCATCTATGTTCCATCAATTGAGAAGGATAGATTTAGTCATTAGGTCCACAAACAAAAAGTTATTGAGGACCTCCTATGTGCCAGGCATATTGAGATAAAAAGTATACAATGATGAATAAGACAGGAATGATCCTGGCCCTCATGGGGTTTAGCATCTATTGAGGGAGGTGGCCATGTAACAGGTACATTATAACACATTGTGATCACAGCATGAGGGCTGAGACCAGGGTGTCTAACTCTGCCTGGGGGATTGGATAACTTTGCCTTCCTCACCATTACCTTTCCTGGATAACTTCTATGCATCATTGATTCACTCATTCATTCATTCACTCCCTAGACATTTCCTGAGTGCCTGCTGAATGTCAGGCACCAGAAATACAGTGAAGGTCAAAAGAGACAATATCCTGACTCTGGAGCTCACATTTAAATAAAAAGAGATGCACAATAAGCAAGTAAACAAATACACATACAGAGATAACTCAGAGTGGTAAGTCATAAGGAAGAAAGCTCAAGGCAATGTGCTCATAACCCTAGTTAGGAAGCTAGGTTGGCTAGTTCAGAGAAGGTTTCTCTGAGGAAATAACATTTGAGGTGAGAGTAATTAACAAGGAGTCAGTTAGTGATCTGAGAGGTAGAGCTATTCAGGCAAGTGGAAAAGTAAGCTCCAAGGCCCTAAAGATAGAGCTTAATCCATTTAAGGAAAAAGAGGGAAAAAGCCCATGGGACTGGCATGTGGAGAATGACAAGAGACTGGCACTAAATGAGGTTGGAGTAGTAGGTGTAGCCAGGTAACTCGAAGTCTTGGCGGTCAGGATAAAAAGGGTGATTTTATTCTGCATGCAGTAGGTAGCCATGGAAGGCTTTAAAGCAGGATAGTAAAATGATTTACATTTTTAAACATAAAGGGAAGGAGGCAAACCACAAGAGACTCTTAAATACAGAGAACAAACTGAGAATGGACAGGGGTGGGGTGGGGGAGAGGGAAAATGGGTGATGGGAATTGAGGAGGGCACTTGTTGGGATGAGTACCGCGTGTTGTATGTAAGCCAATTTGACAATAAATTATATTCATTAAAAAAAAGAAACAAAACAAATGAACAAAGAGCAAAAGACAAACAAACAACAACAACCAAAAAAACCAGACTATAGAGAACAAACTAGTTCTTATCATTATAAGTAATAAATAGGGCAAGAAGAAACTTTTGGTGGTGATGGGTGTGTTTATGGTAGAGATTGTGGTGATAGTTTCACCGTGTCATCTGCAAAGTCACTAAGTTGTATACATTAAACATGTACAGTTTTTGTGTGAATAATACCTCAATGAAGTGGTTTTAATTTTTTTAATGTTTTATTTATTTTTGAGAGAGAGAGACAGAGAGAGAGACAGAGAGAGAGAGAGCATGAGTAGAGGAGGGTCAGAGAGAGAGGGAGACACAGAATCTGAAGACAGGCTCCAGGCTCTGAGCTGTCAGCACAGAACCCCACACGGGGCTCAAACCCACGAACCGTGAGATCATGACCTGAGTGAAGGCTAGACATTCCACTGACTGAGCCACCCAGGCACCCCTCAATGAAGTGGTTTTAAATTTTTTTTTAATGCTTTATTTATTTCTGAGAGAGAGGCAGCATGAGCAGGGGAGGGTCAGAGAGAGAGGGAGTCACAGACTGAAACGGGCTCCAGGCTCTGAGCTGGCAGTCAGCACAGAGCCCGACGCGGGGCTCGAACCCACGAACCGCGAGATCATGACCTAAGCGAAAGTCGGACGCTTAACCGACTAAGCCACCCAGGCGCCCCTGAAGTGGTTTTAAAAGACATTCTAGCTGCTGAGCAAAGAATAGATAGGGAGGCAAAGCAGGAGTGTCTAAAGCAGGCAGTGTTCGGCTGCCTTCACAAAATATCATAGATTGTGTGCTTAAACAGCAGACATTTCTCACAGTTCTGGAGGCTGGAAAGTCCTAGATAAAGGTGCCAGCACAGTTGGGTTCTTGGTGAAGGCCCTCTTTCTGGTTTGCATTTAGCCACTTCTTGATGTGTCCACATATGGTAGAGATCAGAGAGAGAGGAAACAAGTTCTCTCCTGTCTCTTCTTAAAAGGGCACTAATCCCATCATGAGGGCTCCACCTTCATCACGTAATCACTTCCTAAAGGCCTAACCTCCTGATACCATCACATTGAGGGTTAGGGTTTTAACACAGGATTTTGTGGAGGACAAAAACAAGCAGTCCATCACACAGAGAGACCAGTCGCAGAGGGAAAGGTAAAGTGGCTTTAACAAAGATGTTCTATGATAACTCCGTCAAGGACAGTGAACATTCTCAGAGACTTTCTGGCAGACCTGATATATCTCTGTAGATGTGAAGAGTGACCTGATTTCTGTGACAGCTCCTACCCTTCCTCACGAGCTAAAGAGGTCCATCTGCAAGGAATAAGATACATGTAATGGGGAGCCAAGGGGCAGAGGTCCCTCTAAACAGTCACTCTAAACTTGGCACCTGGTGTCACTGAAAAGCCCTAAGATTTCTGCCTATTTTTGCCATATCAGTGCCACTTCAATGTCATTGTGCTATAAATGTATCAACTGGGCAATTTACTCCCCAGATTCCTTCCAGGCAGAGAGGCCTCAGGCACCCCTCATCCTGTCTCCTGATCACAGTCTGGAAGAGCCTGGCCTGGAAGATTTGCATTCAGTCTCCACACAGGCATCACATTTGTGTGTAAGGCACAGGGCTGGGTACTACCTCTCTCACCTCTCATTGTTTGCCAATCCTAATCTGTGCATGGGTTCTGTCTGACTCTCCCCACCAGGAAGGTGAGAAAAAGACCCAGACAGGAACTGGGTCATACCCAAGACCACTTTCAGAACTGGAAGTCAACCTAGGACCTGAATCCACCTTTCCAGATTTCTAAACCCATACTTTTGTCCATTCCACAGTGTTGCCAGACCTTTCCAAGAGGAAAGCAAAAATTCTGAGAGTGGCTTTGGATCAGGAAACCAGAACTCACTTGCCAAGCCCGCATGCCTAGCATAACAAGCTGCTTTCATTTTCCTGGTACCGCAGCAGTAGAAACCTCCCTGCCATATCCATCCCTTTCTACCTTTAGTCCAGATTTCACTTTGCCTCACAGCATTTGATTCTATCTCTCTCTCTTCCCCCACCCTGTGTCTCTCCCTCTCTCTTTCTCTCTAATGTGAAGACATAGTGATCACGTGGCCATCTACAAGTTGGGAATAGGGCCCTCATCAGAACCCAATCGTGCTGGCACCTTGATCTCACACTCCCCACCTCCAGAAGTGAGAAAATAAATGTCTATTGTTTAAGCCACCCAGTCTATGGTATTTTTTATGGCAGTCTGGGCTAAGACACCCCTCATAGAAAACCAGAGCTTTGCCCTTCACTTGCATACTTATCAGCATCCCTGTGGCTTAGGCATGAAAAGAAAAGTTAACTGCATTCTACAGGGAACTAAACTGAGGCCCAGAAAGCAACCTCACTTGGCCAAGGTCACAGCGAGACTAAGTTTTGGAGCTATGATTCAAATCCAGTACTTTTGAGTCTAAGTCCAATATTTTAGTCCCAGTTTCTCAAGGTGTGACCCAGGGACCAGATGTTTCAGAGTCCCCTGCCGAGCTTCTTGGGCAATAATACTGGTGGGCCCCACCCCAAGTTCACTAAATCACAGCATCTGGGGGTGAACCTATGAATCTGCAGTTTTATCAGCTATGGTGTGATTTTTAGGCTTCCTAACACTAGAGAAGATGCATCACTTTGCTCAAACTGCTGTAACAAAGTACCACAGGATGGATGGTTTAAAAATGGAAATGTAGGGGCGCCTGGGTGGCTTAGTCGGTTAAGCGTCCGACTTTCGCTCAGGTCATGATCTCGCGGTTCGTGGGTTCGAGCCCCGCGTCGGGCTCTGTGCTGACTGCCAGCTCAGAGCCTGGAGCCTGTTTCAGTCTGTGACTCCCTCTCTCTCTGACCGTCCCCTGCTCACGCTGTCTCTCTCTCTCTCTCCTAGAAATAAATAAAACATTAAAATTTTTTAAAAAAATAAAAATAAAAATGGAAATGTATAGTCTTCCAATTCTGGAGGCTAGAAGACCAAGATGAAGGTGTCAATAAAGATTGTCCCTTCTGGGGCTCCTGGGTGACTCAGTCGGTTAAGCGTCAGACTTCGGCTCAGGTCATGATCTCACAGTTTGTGAGTTCAAGCTCCGCGTCAGGCTCTGTGCTGACAGCTAGCTCAGAGACTGGAGCCTGCTTCAGATTCTGTGTCTCCCTCTCTCTCTGACCTTCTCCTGCTCACACTGTCTTTCCTTCTCTCTCTCAGAAATGAATAAAAAACATAAAAAAACAAAAGATTGTCCCTTCTGAAGGCCATAAGGGAAGGATCTTTTCCAGGCTTATCTCCTTGGGTTACAGATAGCCCTGTGTCCTCACATGGTCTTACTTCTGTTTATGTCTGTATCCTAATCTCTTCTTCTTGTAAAGACACAAATCGGATTGGATTATGCCCACCCTAACAATCCCATTTTAATTTAATCACCGTTTTTAAGACTATATCTCTAAATAGAGTCACATCCTGAGGTAACAGGTGTAGGGACCTCAACATATGAATCTTAGGGGGATATGGTTTAACCTATAACAGAAGCATTAATTAAAAATATGATTCCTGGGGCACCTGGATGACTTGTTGGTTAAGCACCCACTTCAGATCTGGTCATGATCTCAGTGTCCGTAGGTTCGAGCCCTGCATCGGGCTCTGTGCTGAGAGCTAAGGGCCTGGAGCCTTCTTCAGATTTTCTGTCTCCTTTTCTCTCTGCCACTCACCCACTCTCACTCTGTCTCTCTCCCTCTGAAAGCTAAACAAAACAAAACATTTAAACAATATAAAAAAAAAAAGAAAATAAGATTCCTATGTTTCATCCCTAGTGAAAGACAAGTCATTTCTCTTTCTCTCCTCCTTCCTCCCATGCCCCAAACCTCTAAAAACAGCGTTGGCTTCAAGAGCCCCTGCTTCTTGTTCTCATATCTCCCAGATCAAATGAGGCCTTTGAAGATCCTCAGGAAGCTGGGGTCGTCCCACCCTTCCTTGATAGTGGGTGTACACTTGGGTGATGTGTGGCATGTGGCAAAGTAGCTTGTGAAGAAAGGCTTCTACCCTCAGGTGTGCAAATTGGCTCAGTCTATGTTTCTGAGGACTGTAATTAGCCCCAAACCAAGTGTAAGGAATACTTCCGGCAGCAGAAAACACACACCCATCATTCTGGCTCAGTAAAAACACAGTAAATATATATTGTCTTTCATGCCCTGAAGTTGACAAGCTCATGTAACTCACATAAAACAATCAGGACTCATTGCTTACAGCAATAAGCATGACAGCCAAAGATAGCAGAGAATGAGGACAATGTCTAGGGGGCTGCATAAAGATGGTCCTTCTTCTGCCACCCTGTGCATCCTTGAGCCACAGTTATTGGTGGGGTGGTGCCATATGGAGCACCTCAGCTTTACCAACAAGGCCCAGCATAGAGGCTGCAAATCTCAACCTAATGGGACCCAAGATATTTTGGGTCCTTGTAGTGCTCCTTTTATGCCACATTTGGCATTAGATGCACTGGAGCTCTTGTTCCCAGAGAAATTTGGTCACATGGCCCTTTCACACTCTCTGAAAAGCCTGGGAGCTTTCCAAGGGCCACCTCCAATCCTTGTTCCCCCTTAAAGCTTTGGGCAAAATCCAATGCTATCTCCTCTGAACTCCCCAGCCCCTGGCATAAAGATTCCTGATTTTCATCACTCTTTTCAATCACTTAGTACAGAATTCATTCACACTGGGAAATTCTGTTTGTTCTGAGAAATGGCCACCTAGGCTGGGATGGTTCTAACGGTCCAGGAAATCAGATTGCATCCACTCTCCTTTAGCTCTACTTTCTGGCTTCCCAGAGATGCTGTCCTAGTAACCTTACTTTCCAAAGCTCCTGTACTGGAAAGCATATGTGTGCACCTCCTCCACCACCCAGCCACCAGGGTATTAACAGGCCTGACTCCTGGGGTATGAGGAGAGAGGTGACAAGGCTATAAAGGACTCTCTGGTAGCAAGAGGGGAGAAGAAGGAAGGAAAAACATGTGAACACAGCTATGTGACAGCCACACACATGTAAGCAGAGAGCTGGAAGAGGAATAGGCATACTGGGAGAAGGAGACAATCAAAAATTAAAGCAGGGCAAAGGCCCACTGTGCTGAAACCCATCATGCTGCTGAAGGCTTCTCAGCTGTTTACTTAGGCTTTTTACATAGAAGCTGTTTATAGAACTCCTGCCTGATCCAGACATGGGTCTTCTTTATCCCTGATGATTCAGGTAAAAGGCTGGGGAGACAATGTCTCAGCCTCAGAGTTCAGGCATCTTATGAAAAAGGGCTAAATATCCCTGTAGGTCACATCCTGGTCACACCAGGCTCAACAGGCAGGAGTTGAGCCATTTCTAGTAACCACGAAAGAAGCTGCTGTGATGCTGTCCCATTCAAACAGCTGTTTCACAAATGGATTTGATGTTATTCCCCAGCCATCTGGGGTAGGATTGCAGAGCTCCCCCCATCCTTTTCTTGCCTTATTTATGTGTACATTTGTCTCCTTCACTTAAATGACAGCCCTTCTAGGCCAACAATGGCCTCTGGTTCCTGTTTCTATCAAACTCACCCCACAGCCCACACCCTAGAACCTGACACTGAATGGCTCAGTGTTTGCAAGGGAGCCTAGTAACCCAAGAAACCTATAACGAGGAAGTGTGAAGTCACAGCTTGCAAATATGGGCCAGGAGGTCAGTAATTCTGGGCAAGCAGCCTCCCCCCTGAGACACATCTAGGGCTGTGGCTGGGGCTGGGGCTGATGTGAAACTGTATGTTTCTTAGTATAAAAGAGCAGGCTTCCTTCCTCCACCAATAGGGGATGTGCAGCACCTGCTAAGGAACCACTGGACTCTGCAAAATGCTCCAAAACCTACACTGGCTTTGCAAGGCCTTTCTTTTCTCCCTCCTCCTCACCCTTCCTCCATCTTTGCATGTTTTGATTTTCTTTATTTTACCAGCAATTTTTGTTCATAAAAGAATCTGTGAAACATTTCAAATAAGAAAAATAAGTAGAAAATGTCATACACATCCCACCCACCCAAAGATAGCCACAGTTAAGATTTTGAAGTGTTTTCTTCCAATATTTCCTCTAATCTTTCTAAGCAGTGAAAGTTTCTGTGTGTTTGCTTTAATTCTTCTGCTTAGTGACAACTGACAACCAGGTGAGTAGGAGGGAACAGAATGAGACAATGTAAATGTTAGAAGAGTGGCATTTGGGCCCCCGCTCAGCTACTGTCGCTCTATGGTATTGACCTTCCCTGTGCTTCAGTTTTCCCATCTTTATAATGGAGTATTGGATTAGGTGAGTTCAGAAGTTCCTTCCAACTTAAAATTCTTTGACTCCATTAAGGAGTAAGGAAATCTTCAGGGATAAATTGTTATTTGAGCTGAGATTTGAAAATGGAAACTTCTGTTAGTTGATTTAGAAGACAGAGGTCTAGATGGAAGAAAAGGCAGTTGCAAAGACGGAAATGTTGGAAGACAAAAGCTGCACTTGGGAGATAGTCCCCATAATGTTGAGTGTGTGAGAAGTGTAGTGGGAGATGCAACTGAGGCCAGATACTAAATACCTAGAATTCCTTCAGTAGAAGGCTGGGTCTGACATGAGTTCCAAACACTGGGTGTCTACAAGCCTGTAGAATAGACAATGGCTAATGGGAGATGAGCATGGTACAAAGTCAGCTGTTGCTCATTCAGGTGTGAGATCTCAGGGCAGGTCTGGCATTGCTAGCCAAGCTGAGATGGAGACCCATGAAATCAAGGAGGGCTGAGGTCAGGAGCCTAAGGACTCCATCAACTGCAAGCCTGGCACAAATCTGAGGGCAAAGGACTCAAAGACGCTAGAATGAGAAAGAAAGATCAGAAATCCCAACAAGGAAACAACTCAAAAACAAAAGAAAAAAGTAGAAAAAGAGTGAAATGATGACTTAGACACAGAGTTGAGATTCTACTGCCCATCTACACCAGACTTATTCTCCCAAGTTACACATTAATATGGGATAAGTTGGCAGATGGGTGTGAAGATGTTGAGAGGAACAGTCACACCTCCTAACAAAGAAGACGTTTGGAGATAAGGGTCTGGGTGTTCATTCACCTGTTAACAAACATCTCCAAGAGCCTGCTGAGTGGCCAGCCCTTGGAAGAGGGTGCCAGCCAAACTGCTGACCCTCCTTATCAAGACTTTAATGTATAGAAACAGCTGGGAATTGCCCAAGACTTTGTCCCAGTTTAAATATACTTTGGGGGGAAGAGGTATGCTTAGGTTACTGCCTCATGGTCTATACACCTTGGCTTTGCACAAACATCATTAGCTTTAGATATTTAATTGTGTACACACACACACACACACACACACACACACACACACACACACACAGAGCCTATGTTTCTATTTACCCCTAATACTTTATTATCACAAAATATAATATAATAAGAGAATTTCAGGCTTGGAATGGAACTTAAAAATCACTTAGTCCAGAAGCATTATTACTGATTTAAATGGCAAATGTAAATATTTATTAGACTTGATGTTTCTAAAAAGAGACACAGGTTTCTAAATGCAAGTGGGCAAAATAAAGTTATGTCCCCACTCACCAATCTCCTACTGTTATCCACCAAGCAAATGATATACCAGGCTTGAAGAGAGCATCCTGCAGGGTTGCCTCTGGTAGGTTAGAGGCCTTCCTGAAGTTTTTCATCAATTTATATATCCAAGCAACCAGCTAACATGTGGTCTCATTTTAGCTGAAGAGGCATCATTGGCTGGTTCAAGAACGTGGGGGATAACTTTGGCAACCTGAAGAGCCCTTTTCACCTATACCATGTAGGTGTTTGCCATGGTTCCTTGCTTCCTTGCCTTTCCTCTTGTCTAATGGTAGTACAAAAGGAAGAAGAAGAAACATAGTAGTTCATCATAAATCTGTCATGGTAGGTTTTTTTGTTTTGTTTTTTATTTCTGTTTTTGTTTTTGTAAAGGCTGTCTTCCCTTTCAGCTAGCTTCTGGATCTTGAAACATGTCTCCTATGTGAGGAGAACTCTGGTCTTCCAGAACCAGCTGTGTCTATTTCCCATGCCTGCTATAAAAGGCAGAACATGATTGACCCCATGACCCATTCACTGCTAAGTTTGTTTTTGCCTCAACCAATCCCGAGAAATACCAGTTACATCCTCTGAACCTTTATTGGGCATTCTCTCTTCCTTCTTCAACAGGAGATTTGGGGTCTTTTAGTAAGATACTGCAAATCTCAGCATGAAGTGATGTTCGTAAGGAGCCCAGAGTAGGTCATGATCATGGTGGTATAGTAAGAATGGAGGGCTGGGTGTGGCCCTGGCCCTACTTAATGTGCTTGGTAGGGGGACGTCTGCTAGTTCTAGAAGGTACTCAGCCCTGTCTCTAGCTTGACACCCTGTCCATCCCCTTTCTCTGCTTGTTTGCTGTTTTCCTTCTTTTTCAATGAGCACAGCATGTTGCAGAACTATGGTATAGCATGAGCTTTTCACGGTGATCATAAAGGCACCTTCTTTTTCTCCACCCTTCCACCCTTTATCTCCACCTATTTGGCCATGATAAATTCAGCCCTGCCAGTGTGGACTGCAAGTTTCCCCTTGCCTCTACCTAGAATTATCACTGTGATTGCAGCTCGAGCTGCAGATTAAATATCTATCATGCCGATAAATGGCTTCTGCAGCAGGAGAAGAAATGCCAAGTCACCTTAGAGCAGTCAGTGACAGGCGATCCAACCAGGGCAACCTTGTATAGGAAGCCCAGAACCTGAGAAATCAGTTTTACATCTGTGGCATTGTGCCCAAGCTCATCTGTGGCTTATCAGTCCCACAGATCAGCTCATATAGAAGGATGCCAGGAAAACTTGTTGATGCCCTGGCTAGCCACTGGACCTAGGAAAACAAACACCACAATTCCTCCTTTGTTATTCCCAGAGAAAGTTGGAGTCCCTGACCTGAAGACACAAGACTGGGCTTGCAGCTTTGGCTGCCTTTACCCCAGACCATTGGAAGGAAGCATCTGGGATCCCTGTGGGGAGGGAGACTGATGAGCAGGTTCCACATTTGTGCATTCCTACAGTGTCCCTGGTAACCAAACCCACTTGTACACCACAGTAGATGAATTTGCCAGTTAAATTTTGAGGAGTACAGAGGCTCATGGTGCAGCTCAACAGTTCTGTCCCCAGGGGCCCACCATGACTCTTTTGCTTCATAAGGAGCTCCAGGCTATCTCTAAAATTCTTGCTGTTAGGAAAGAGAAGGCCCCTGGGGCCTCATTCTTTTCCATACTAATTGACAAGTTCATCTACAAGGCTTTTGAGTCATTGGTAGCTGGATGTTCTCATCCTTGGTGAGTCACACCTCCTCAAGGGAGGGTTCCCTGATGTCTCTGCTGCCTGTGGTGCCACCAAATGCCTGTGAGGTTCCAGCAACAGGCAAGAGAAAAATGCTGCAAACATTAGTGCCAGTGATGCTAAAGTCATGGCTCAATCTCAGGCTGGGCCTGCTTTCCTGCCAAAGAGTGTCCTTCGTCTCCACAGGGGGCTGATAGTAGAGGGACAGTGTGAAGGCTTCTCTTCCCCCAGCACAGTTCTCACTGATACTTGACTGATACTGATACATACAAGGTCTTCTTGCTGGCCTAGCAGCTCTTTGTTGACAGGGTTTGAATCTTCTTTGGTTCTCAGGAAAGAATTGCTAAATGAATGAATGATAAACAACTGAAAACAAATGAATAAGAGTGTAAGAAAAAGATTTCTCAGGCTTTGAGTCTTTTGGTAGCCAACTATTTCCTCTAATTTACACCCTAATGGTTCATGTTAGGATTTCCTACTAGGGCTTACAGGGCACAAGTCTGCACTCTTCTCCACAGGACAGACTTTTTGAGACCTCAAGATGGTGGCTATGTTCTCCCAGGAATCTGCTCCTCTATATCCTGAATAGTTCTTCTATTTATTTCTTCCCTTTACTTATCTTAGTAGTTTTCTTTCTCACAGAAGTTTTCCCCCAATTTCATTCTATTCTGGGGCCCAGAACTAAGCTCAAGACTATGGACATAGTCTGCTCAACAAGGAATCACTACTTTCCCCTTCCTGGACAGCACAACTAACTTGTGCTTGTTCTCTAGCCACATCACACTCTGGACTACTGTTGAGCTTTGTGGTCAACCAAACTAGTTATTTTTCCTCTGAGTTCCTTTAGAGCCTGAGATCTTTAATCAGGGATACAGAATTTATTTTTTAAAATATAATGGATTTCTATATGACCCTTTAAAACATCATCTTGTTTAGTTGGGCCAGGATGCTACAACAATGACTACCTTTTTCTCTCCAAGCCGTATATATATCTGGTAAATTTGGCAAATGTGCCTTCTATTTCTTTAGATTTTGGATTGATAAGGTTAAAAACAGAGTTCTGGGACATGTCATATTTGACCTCTGTTCAGTGTTGAACCCCAGCTCTCAATGAACAGTCTTTTGGTGCAGTTGCTCAGGTGGTTGTGAATTGACTTATTGGTATGAACATTTAAATCACATTTCTGAGAAGGTCATGAGAATCTTGGTTGGGTAGTTTAAAACACAGAGATTCCTAAAATGTCACAAGTGAATCACAACTGGGACACTTAGTGATCACTTGTCCCTTTTTTATTGGACAGGTAAGACAGAAGCCCAGAGAAGGGAAGAGTTTGCCTAAATCTACCAGTGTAGCAGAACAGAATGAAGCTCTGTCCCCATACAGTCCAGACCTTGTCTTCCATTCCTTGCTGCAGGTCTCCATCACTAGAATATTTGAAATTTTCTTCTAATTGACATTGAAAATAAAAGCAGAGACATGCCACCCCATACCCTTTCTTCAGTACAGGAGTGGAAATTCAGAAAGCATCACTGTTTTTTCCATTTGGCACTGAATGCCACCAGCTCTCACATACCCAGTGTCAAGGCAAATCGTTAGGTGCTACAGCAGTGGCTCTTCTCCCATACCCTGAAGACACAGCTGGGGTGGTTTACACAAGGACCAGTGTTAAGTGGAATGTATAAGGAGCCCTAAGATGCTAAGGCTGGGGCTAGACCATGAGGCAGGTTGGGAACAAAACCTTCAGCAGGGTACCTGGACATCCATCAGTTATTTTGATGTCTTCTCTGAGGGTGAGAAGCTTGTGTACTTACTTTCATGCATAGTTTTTACAGATTGGGATCAAAAGGAAGACAAGCAATGGATATAAAAATTTTTCAAATAAA
>JAESUZ010000293.1:0-142752 GCA_017311185.1 Proteles cristata cristata | reverse complement strand
ACTTCGGCTCAGGTCATGATCTCACAGTTCGTGGGTTCAAGCCCCACATCAGGCTCTGTGCTGACAGCTAGCTCAGAGTCTGGAGCCTGTTTCAGAGTCTGTGTCTCCCTCTCTCTCTGACCCTCCCCTGCTCACACTGTCTGTCTCTCTCTCTCTCTCTCAGAAATTAAGAAAAAAAGACATAAAAAAACCATTTTGCTATAATTATTCTTTTTTAAAATAATGATTCTTGGGGCACCTGGGTGGCTCAGTCATTCAGGTGTACGACTTGGGCTCAGGTCATGATCTCACCAATTGTGGGTTCAAGCCCCGCATTGGGCTCTGTGCTGACAGCTCAGAGCCTGGAGCCTGCTTCCGATTCTGTGTCTCCCTCTCTCTCTGCCCCTCCCACACTCGTGCTCTGTTTCTCTGTCTCGATAATAAATAAGCATTAAATTTTTTTTAGATAATAAAAAATAAAATAAAATAATGATTCTTAATTATGATAACATGGATGAATTTTCTTCATTTAAGTATTTTCTGGAGAGAACAGCATTCAGCCCTTCTATTTCTTTTGTCAATTTTTCTATGCATGGAAGTTGAAAATATGTGAAATTTTTCCATTTTTGCCTTTAATTTCTTTAAATTATTTTATCAGAATCAGTCTTTATAAAGGTTTAATGACACACACATATAGTTTTACTCTATATAAAATATATAATAATATAGTATGTATAATATATAATATATATAGTCTTACTTTTGTGGCCATTTAAATAGTCCAATTTGTCTGGGTCATTTTATAGAGCCATATTTTGCAAGATTCTCTATTCAATTTGTAGTTAATGATGTATTTTTCTACGTGTGTTTTCATCCATTTTCCATTTTGTTTCCTTTGTTGTGATAACTTCTACCAAGTTTAATTCATCAGGTCAATTTTTGGCAGGTTTCTCAGCAAAAGGATATGATTCTTAGTTTTTCTCCTATAATAATTTTTTAATCAAATAGAGCCATTGCCTTCTTTTTCAGCTTTACTTTGTGATTTTTTACAATCTGTCATAGTTACTATGGAGGATAAAACAGGAAAGTTTTCTATTTATTTGTTATTTAATCCAGGAGAAATTGTGAAATTCGATATTCCAGGACTAATCTAACAGGTGGTCTTTATTTTGGGCTTCATTCTTCTCAGGGTCCAAATGACCTTCCACATGGGTGAGAGTGGGAATTGTTATTTCAGTTTTATTAATGTACCTTAAAAACATTAAATGGTGGGGCACCTGGGTGGCGCAGTCAGTTAAGCCTCCAACTCTTGATTTTGGCTGAGGTCATGATCCCAGGGTCATGAGATGGAGCCCCACATCAGGCTCTGCACTGGACAGGGAGCCTGTTTAAAGTTCTCTCTCTTGGGGATGCCTGGGTGGCTCAAGCGGTTAAGCGTCCGACTTGGGCTTAGGTCTTGATCTCGCAGTTGGTGAGTTCAAGCCCCATATCGGGCTCTGTGCTGACAGCTTGGAGCCTGGAACCAAGAGCCTGCTTCAGATTCTGTCTCTCTCTCTCTCTCTCTGCCCCTACCCTGCTCATGCTCTGTCTCTCTCAAAAATAAACATTAAAAAAAATTCTCTCTGTCTCCCTCTGCTCCTTTATCCTACTTGTGCTCTCTCTCTCTCTCTCTCTCTCTGAACAAAACAAAACAAAACAGAAACAGAAACATTAAATAACTTGCCCGGAATAAATGATAAAGCCAAATTGAAGGCAGTAGGATGGTACTAGAACAGTTTCTGGAATTACCAACCTGACTTAACTCTACACTCAGCCTTTTATAGCTGTGTGACCTAAGGCAAATGACCTAACCTTTTTTTTTAACTTAAATAGTTTATTGTCAAGTTGGTTTACATACAACACCCAGTGCTTATCCCAACAAGTGCCCTCCTCCATGCCCATCTCCCCCCTTCCCCTCTCCTCCACCCCCATCAGCCTTCAGTTTCTTCTTAGCATTCAACAGTCTCTCATGGTTTGCCTCCCTCCCTCTCCCCAACTATTTTTCCCCTTCTTCTCCCGCATTGTCCTCCATTAACTTCTTCTTAATCCTCCTATATGTGCAAACATATGGTATCTGTCCTTCTCTGCCTGACTTAGTTCACTCAGCATAACACCCTCAAGGTCCATCCATGTTGCTACACATGGCCAGATTTCATTCTTTCTCATTTCCATCTAGGACTCCATTGTATAGATAAACTACATCTTCTTGATCCATTCGTCCCTTGATGGACACTTAGGCTCTTTCCATGTTTTGGCTATTGTTGAGAGTGCTGCTATGAACATTGGGGTCCATGTGCCCCTATGCATCAGCACTCCTGTATCCCTTGGGTAAATTCTTAACAGTGCTAGTGCTGGGTCATAGGGGAGTTCTAGTGTTAATTGTTTGAGGAAGCTGCACACTGTTTTCCAGAGGGGCTGCACCAGTTTACATTCTCACCAACAGTGTAGGAGGGTGCCCGTTTCTCCATATCCTCACCAGCATTTAGAGTTCTCTGATTTGTTCATTTTAGCTACTCTGAGCGGCATGAGGTGGTATCTCAGTGTGGTTTTGATTTGTATTTCCTTGACGATGAGACGCTGAGCATTGTTTCATGTGTCTGTTGGCCATCTGGATGTCCTCTTTGGAGAAGTGTCTGTTCATATCTTCTGCCTATTTCTTCACTGGATTATTTGTTTTACAGGTGTGGAGTTTGGTGAGTACCTTATAGATTTTAGATACTAGCCCTTTATCTGATATGTCATTTGCAACTATCTTTTCCCATTCTGTCAATTGCCTATTAGTTTTATGGATTGTTTCTTTTGCCATGCAGAGCTTTCGGATCTTGATGCGGTCCCAATAGTTCACTTTTGCTCTTGATTTCCTTGCCTTTGGGGATGTGTCAAGTAAGAAATTGCTGCGGTTGAGGCAAATGACCTAACCTTTAAGCCTCCATCTGTAAAACCCGGATAATAGTAGTGCCTAATTAATCAGTTTATCAATAGAATTGAATGAGATAAAGCACGTACAAGTACTTTCGTTTATTGCCTGGCTGATGATAACCAATTAGGATGCGTTAGCAGTTCAGGATCATCATCTACAGGATGTGCGTACTGAGATCAACAAATGCATATGAAAAAAATTCTAGAAAGACTTCATGCTTGCGAGTGTGTTAACAAATGTTAGTGCTGAACAAATGTTAGTTGTTAGTATCTTCATTGCTTCTCAGCAAGCTTTCCCTGGGTGAGAGTAGAAGGTATCTTGTTGGCATTTTGGGGGGAGTAGTGTATCTCTATGAACCACGCAGTTACTCAAAATGTATGCCAATAGCACTTCCATAATTGCTTTGTCCTTGAGTGCTCCTCATGTGTGTTTAGTGGACAACTAGAAAGCCTAGTTTTGGGGGCCACTGGAATGTAATTTCCAAAGATCCGGATGGGCCTCAGTCTCCCAAATTCTTTTCCCACTTTGCTTCCTGGCTGAGGTCCAAAATGACTCCCCAAGACATTAATGCCTTTTGGGTTAACTCTAAGGTGTGTTTTAAATCAAAGTTCAGCCTGCAACGGCAGTAATAAAACTTATCTAAGGGAACACCCTCCATTCACCATATATATGTATATGTATATGTATATGTATGTGTATGTGTGTGTGTGTGTGTGTGTGTGTGTGTGTGTGTGTGTTTTCTGATTTAATCTCACAATTAACCTTCCAGGAGTAGGCAGATGTTAGTAACCCCATTTTCCAATGAGAAAATAGAGAGAAGGAACATGGGTATCATGTTCACATTCAGGTCCTATGACATTAAAGCCCTCTTTCCTCCTGCCACATCGATCCCTCCCACCATCTTGGCTTTTCGCATGTGATTTCCAACAGAAGGAAGTGTGATCTGTAGGCCACATGAGAGTGCTGCTCTTCTGTCAAATAACAATGAACATGCTTAATGTGCCACTTTTATCAAAATTTAATGGGCAGGCTGCTTGCAAATTCCTCATGGGTTCAAGGTCAGGCTTCAGCTTTGCTGATCCAGAAACTCAGTTTATTTAGTGCACCCCAATGGGTCAAGTCCTGTGGATCTGCTTTACACCAGCTGCACTTGAAAAAGACAAACATAGAAACCAGGGAGTCATTTATTAATTTACAGATGGATCTAGTGGGATAATACACGTTTGTCATCTGCCCAGGGCATTCTCACTGGATGGGCATGTCACTCTGAGACCCAAATTATACATGAAAGATTGTTTGGAGAGCACAGAGTTTGAACAAACAGAAGGGGTTGGTGTGCAGTTCTATAGTTTAATTTTCCTCCAATAGACATAGCTAGATGGATACCCTTCTCTATCACTGAGTTTCTCTCAGTAACTCATAGCCAGTGCCCCAACCCATTCTTCTCTTAAAACTGTTAAATCATTCACATTTTAATTTCCTTTTTTTTTTTTTTTAAAGTAAGCTCTAGGCCCAACGCGGGGCTTGACCTCAGAACCCTGAGATCCAAAGCCTTGTGCTCTACCTACCAAGCCAGCCAGGTGCTCCTCACATTTCACCTTCTGTTTCTGCCCACTTTGTTCATGCCTCATTTGTTATTCCCAGTCCAGTATTATATCTTTCACTCTGACCTCATGTCACATGAGGGAAGTTCCAGTGTAGTTGACAAGATCACAATGTTTTCCAACACTTCTCTTCCAGTCACTTCTGTTTCTTCACTGACCTTGCAGAAGACTGAAGCCTTTATTTTTTTCTAATTAAAAAAAATGTTTTGAGAGAAAGCACATGAGTGGGTGGGAGCAAGTGAGGGAGGGACAGTGGGAGGCGGGAGAAAGAGAGAGAGAGAGAGAGAGAGAGAGAGAGAATCTTAAGCAAGTTCCACGTCCAGCACAGAGCCTGATGTGGAGCTCAATCTCACGACCATGAGATCACAACCTGAGCCAAAATCAAGAGTCCAATGCTCAACTGACTGGGCCAACCGGGCACCCCAAAGACTCAAGCCTTTCTTAATTTTTTTAAATATTTAGTTTTGAGAAAGAGAGAGAGACAGAGTGCAAGCACGGGAGGGGCCGAGAAAGAGGGAGACACAGAATCCGAAGCAGGCTCCAGGCTCTGAGCTGTCAGCACAGGGCCCGACACAGGGCTCGAACTCACGCATGGCGAGATCATGACCTGAGCTGAGGTTGGATGCTTAACCCACTGAGCCACCCAGGCAGTCCTCAAACAGTTAAGTCTTTCTCACAAGATTCCAGTGACACCTTACCTATCTATGACACTTTTATAGGGTTTCTTCCTATGAAAACCCCTTCCAAGAAGGCCAGGGTCTACTATTATGAATCAATTCTATTGAGTTTTCCATTTTCAAAGTTTATTTTTTTATTTCTATTGCCCCACCCATCCAACTTGGCAGAGAGGAGTTCATTAATGTTGCCCCTTATGCACTAAAGGGAGGGGACAGCTGAAGACAGACACTAATCAACGAGGGTCAAACAAGCTTTGCCTATTAATCTGGCCTGAGCCGCAACATTGTTTTTTTCACTCCAGAATCCTGATGAGCAGATATATCTATTTCTAGAAATGAATAGTGATTCTTTTCAAACCCTTCAGATGCCAGCCAGAGAGATGAAGATATTTTCTAGTCATCTGTCTTCTTAACTGATAAAAGTAGCTGACAGCAGTTTGATTCAAATGATACTTGAGCATCTACTTTTGAGACACTGTGAGGCACTCAGTAAACACTGGCTAGCTTGTCTTGTACTGTGAGTTCCCCAGACATAAGAAAGGGAACCATAATTGTGATTCACTTGCCTCAGAGAATCATTAGCTCTAAAAAATTGTGCTATGTACTTATCCCCATCTGCCCTATTAACAGAGGCAGAAAATGAATAAATGAACTGTTTCCTATATTTATATCCCTTTCATTCCCATTTGAAGTCAGACCAGGTCTTAGCAAACTAAACCCAAAACTGCAGACAGGTTCTTGAAAATATAGATGAAGGTCTGGATCTAATAAGGGCCAAGTATTTGGCTTTTTAAGCTGATGGAATTTCTTAGGCAAATAAAGGATTTATAGGTCTGAGTAAATGGTGATGTTGAACTCAGCAAGATTAAGGGCATGCACAGTCTTTGACTTTAAAACAGAAACTTTGGAGCGCCTGGGTGACTCAATCGGTTAAGCGTGACTCTTGATTTCGGCTCAGGTCGTGATCTCATGGTTGGTGGGATCAAGCCTCACATCGGGCTCTGAATTGGCAGTGTGGAGTCTTTTTGGGACACTCTCTCTCTCCCCTTCTCTCTCTACCCCTCCTCCCCTCTCTCTCACCCTCAAAACAAACATTTTTTAATTAAAAAAATGAAAATAAAAAAAACAGAAACCTAATGAGGCTCAATTATTTCTACTGGACGACAGGGACTAGTCAAGATTCCATTGCCTATCAGATCCATCGCTTTTAGGGGTTGTCTCAGAGTCTCTTGAAGGGTCTTCACCAACGTTTGAATTCTGAATTCCTCCCTTTTCCTACTCTAAACAAGCTTATTCTTGCATCCTTTTATGCACATATGTGTGCGTGAGTTTATGTACATATGTACATGTGAATGCGTTAGGGGGCAGGGTGGGGGTTTGGGAAGATGGTGGTATGGAGGAGGCAAAGGAGGGGATTAAATTTATTAGAGGAGTTTCAGTTGGTTGTTATTCCAGAGTAAAATGGCCCGGTTTCTCTGAGCCTGTTCTAATTTTACACCTTCAGTTCTGGAACTCTGTTTTCCTGTGGCATCTGCTTGCATCCACCTCGCCCTTGGTACCCCCGGTCTACAGATTCCAATATATCCCAAATCAGAGGTCAAAAGGCTATCTCACAGCATTTCTCAGAGAGACCTAGCCACTTGATTAAGTCGTAATCGGATCAAATGTGACAAGCTTTGCCCCAAAGCCAGATGGAGGCAGAGAGAGCCCCTCATCACCATAGAAGGCAGATGGAGGTGTGACAGTGACCCCTTGCCTGTCCCAGGTGCTGACACAATCACTTGCCATTGCTTGGGAGACTGTAAGCGCAGGACCGTGTCTGACTAGAGGCTGTGCGCATGTACAGATAATTTTAAATAATGGTGTTTTTAAAATGTGTATTTAGTTTTGAGAAAGAGAGAGAGAGAGAGCATGCAAGCAGGCGAGGGGCAGAGAGAAAGGGAGACAGAGGATCTGAAGCAGGCTCTGTGCTTAGAGCAGTGATCCCGATGTGGGGCTTGAACTCACGAACCATGAGACCATGACCAGAGCTAAAGTGGGACACTCAACCGACTGGGCCACCCAGGTGCCCTTAGAATAATGTTATTTTTAAAGCTAGTGTTGTGTCATGCTGATGACCTGTCAAATATTATGATTTAAAATTATCCTGTTTTTTTTCTAACTGGTAAACAAACTCCAAATTTTATTGGAAAGTGTAAATACCCATGAATATTCAAAATATCTTTCTCTCTGCCCCCCGTCAGGTTTATTGAGATATAATTGACGTATTACCATTGTGTTACTTTGAGGTAAACTATATTTATTTGATATACTTATATACTGCAAGAAGATTACCATAACATTAGCTAATACCTCCATCGTGTTACATAATTACCAGCTTTTTTTTAATGTGTGGTGAGAATACTTAATATCTACTCTCTTAGCAACTTTTAGCAATATTTTTTAAAGTCTATTTATTTTGAGAGGGAGTAAGAGAAAGAGCACAAGCAGGGGAGAGGCAGAGGGAGACAGACAGACAGAGAATCCCAAGAAGGCTCCTTGCTGTCAGTGCAGAGTCCCTCAAAGGGCTTGAACCCATGAACCATGAAGTTATGACTGGAGCCAAAACCAAGAGCCAGACACTCAACCCAATGAGCCACCCAGGTGCCCCAACTTTTAGTACTGTTAACTATAATCACCATGCTGGACATTGGATCCCCAAGACTTATTCATCTTCTAACTTAGAAGTTTGTATCCTTTGACCAACATTTCCTCACTTTCCACAACCCTCAGCCCCCATTTTACTCGTCCGTAGGATTTTGGCAGGTTTTTGTTTTTGTTTTTGTTTTAAGTAGGCTTCATACCCAGCATGGGGCCCAACAAGGGGCCTGAACTCACAACTTGAGCTGAGATCAAGAGTTGGATGGACGCTTAACCAACTGAGCCACCAGGAGTCCCATGTTTGGCCTCTTTTGACTCCAAAACTAGGCTGGTTTTAACCAAATCACTTAAGGGTGATCGCCTAGGGGAGTGATTCTTATACATGATGTGTAACTGAATAAAATCAGTATTTTTGAACTTAATTTCCACAGTCTTCTGCCAGGCGTTCCCACCATCTTGGTCCTGGCCCCCAGCTCTTTATATAGTCTTTCTTGAAATGTCATCCAGCTTCCCTTTTATTAATTAATTAAAAAAGAAGAATTAGGACTTACACAGAGCAAACTCTTTTGGATACAGAAAACCTACATTCTAATCCCAGGTCTATTGCTTAATTAGCTGTGTGACCTTGGCAAAAATCACCTGTGGTTGGCAAAATTCTACAGATGCTTCCCCCAGCTTTGCATCCCCTGGTTATTTAACCAAACACTAATCCTGGTATAGCTGTACAGGGACTCTTCTGCTGTAAGTAACGTTGCTAATCAGCTGACCTTATAATAGGAAGATCTGGAGGAAACCTTGGGAGGTGTTGGGTTTCACAAGTTGTGTACTTATCCCCAACCTCATCAAGTTGTATACATCCGTTATGTACAGCTTTTTATATGTCGATCATACCTCTGCTACGTGGTTTAAAGGAAAAACAAAGAGAAGAGGAGATAGAGGGGAGGTCAGAGAGATCTGAAGTGAGTGGAGAAACACCCCACCCACCATAGCTGCCTTTGAAAGTGAAGGAGATCAGCCTCTAGAAATTGAGCAAAGCCCTCAGCTGACAGCCAGCAAAGAAAATGGGACCTCGGTCCTACAATTGGAAGAAATGGAACCCGGCCCACATCATGAAGGAACTTTGAAGCAGATTCATGCCCGTAGCTTCCAGAAAGGAATACAGCCCAACCAACAACTTGATTTCAGCCTTGTGAGACTCTTAAGCAGAGAACCAGGTAAGCTATGCTGTCCGTGGACTTCCAGCCTACAGAACTGTGAGCTAATACGTGTGCCACGTTTTCAGCCACTAGGTGCATGTGGATTATTAATGGCGGCATTAGAAAAGTAACACATCACCTATTTATCTGGAATTTCAGCTTCCTCATATGTAAATGGAGATGGTACAGATTCTTCTGAGGATTAGAGACAATGTGTTTAATGTTACTTTGGCACAGCACCTGACACACAGTAAGCTGTCAATAAATGGTAGATAGTATCTCTTCCAAATGCCTCTCCTACCATCTTGGGCTGATGACACCTAGGCTGATCTCTCCAGTGCAGGTCTTTCTTTTGAAGTCTTCCTCAGGGCTCCAAACGTTCCTTGGCAAGAAGGAAGTTACTGGGACCTTAGTTCTGACCGCGCACTGACCCTGCTGCGTTATGCATTACATCCATGGGGGAAATGGAAGGATATATACAGAGATGTTAATAGTGATGATCTCTGGGACGTAGGACTTTTGTTTTCTTTTTCACAATTTTTTAATGTATTTCACAGATACTCTAGAGGGACAGGTATTCTCTTTATAATAAAAAAATAAACAATTCTTGAATTCTTTGTTCAGAGCAAGAGCAGGGGAGTGGCAGAGAGAGAGGGAGACACAGAATCCGAAGCCAGATCCAGGCTCTGAGCTGTCAGCACAAAGCCTGATTCAGGGCTTGAACTCACAAACTGTGAGATCATGACCTGAGCCGAAGCCAGACGCTCAACTGACTTAGCCACCCAGGCACCTCTTGAATTCTTTTTTTCTTAAGCTTATTTATTTTGAGAGAGAGAGAGGAGGAGGGGAGGGGCAGCGAGAGAGAGAGGGAGACAGAATCTCAAGCAGACTCTGCGCTGTCAACGCAGAGCCCAATGCAAAGCTGGAACTCAGAATCGTGAGATCTTGACCCAAGCAGAAACCAAGAGTTGGATGCTTAAAGCCACCCAGGTGCCCCACTACTCTTGAATTGTAAAATATATATATATATACCATATATAGACTGAGAACTACCTCTGGCTAGGATTGAATGTAAGTTCATGGTCCTGGAACTTTCCACTTCATCCTGGAGCAGCTAGTAATGTTCTTGTGACAAATTGAAGCTTACTTGCGATTGAAACCAGAGACTGTTTTTGGACGATCAAAAATGACAGTGATCATTTTTTAAAAAATTAATGAAGGGTGATGCCATGCAGCCAGCCGTTCCCCACTTGACCTGCTGGATAATGAAAGAATTGCCGAGAAAAGAAAGCCATTGCCAGTGAACCTCAGAATCCAAGCCTCCACACGCCCGGGGATTTATACCAACTTCCTTTTCATTTCTTGGACACCCACACGTATTCTTTCTGAACTCTGTATGTGTGGCTGGTGAGTCCTCCTTTCCTGAGGCCCTGAAAGAATGCAAAACTATTTCTGTTAAGTCTCCCCGGACTTCTTAGGTCAATCGTGGCAATTTAGCAGCACAGCAGTCAGGGGCCTGTAAATTCCTAATTTCCCCTTGCCAGAACCCTCACTGATCTAGCTTACTTTGAGGTCCTGAGACACTGAACCTCCAGAACTGGGGAGGCTGACTCCCTTGGCCAGAGGGGAGCCTGGCGCATTGCCTTCTGGGAACCGACAGGAGCAGCGAGCCTCACTGCCCGTTTCAAAAACCCGAAGGGTGCTTCAAACTGAAGCAAAAGCTTTCTAACCTGCTTCTCACGGAGGACACTCTACGACTGAGAGAGACGAGAAAGCGTTCCTCCTCGCTGCGTGTATGGTCTCACAAGGGACCAGGAAATGCACCTGAAGTCGTGAAGGTTACTTGTCAGGAATACGTACATGATACATGCAATTAGTCCGAGTCTCCTTTGATGCTTCACAAGAACAAGGCCCATGTCTGTTCGGCTCTCTGTGGTACCCCAGTGCCTAGCCCAGGAATGGTTCCTGCAGATGAGCAATAACTATATGACCAATGAATGAACTATGGGAGAATTAAATAATGACACAAATACTTAATTACAATTTTGATGAAATTGCAGGGTGTGATGAGAACTTGGAAGAAGGGCCCTAACCTGTTTCTGTTTTTAATGTTTATTTATTTTTGAGAGAGAGAGAGGGAGAGAGAGAGAGCATGCTTGCTCATGCACAAGTTTCAGAGGGGCAGACAGAGAGAGAGAGAGACGGAGACACAGAATCTGAAGCAGGCTCCAGGCTCTGAGCTGTCAGCACAGAGCCCAACGCGGGGCTCGAACCCACGAACCGTGAGATCATGACCTGAGCCCAAGTCGGACACTCAACTGCATGAGATACCCAGGCTCCCTGTAACCTAACCTGTTTTTGAGAGGCCAGATGGGCACGGAAACCTGCCTGAAAGTGAACATGGGCCTTAGTGAAGGGAAGATATTTTAGTTCATATGCTCCCTTGAAACTTGGAGCCAGCGGAAGGGAAGGCACACGACAGCAGGAGCATAACCAGTCAGGGGGGAGTATGGTAGCTGAGGGGACAGAAGCAGCTTCTAAATGTAATGCTCAGATGGGGCACTACATAGGGCTCCTGAGGACTAACCAGCCATTGCTCCTCTCCATAGTTAAGTGTTGGAGGCTAACCTTGGACCCCGGCATTCGCACATTTTCCTCTAAAACTGTTAGCATCCATTTTCTTGCCTGGATGTGTCCCTTCTAATCAGCTTTTTAAAAAAGTTTATTTATTTATTTTGAGAGAGTGTGTGTGCAAGCAGGGGAGGGGCAGACAGAGAGAATCACAAGCAGGCTTCTCTCTTTCAGAAGCATCAGCCCCATGCGGGGCTCAAACCCATGAGCCACGAGAGCATGACCTATTCCAAAACCAAGAGTCAGTCACTTAACCAATTGAGCCACCCTGACGCCCCCTCCTTTTTAAAATGTTTATTTATATTTGAGAGAAAGAGAGAGAGAGAGTACACGAGTGGGGGAGGGGCAGAGAGAGACGGAGACAGAATCTGGAGCAGGCTCCAGGCTCTGAACTGTCAGCCCAGAGCCCAATGCGGGGCTTGAACCCACGAACTATGAGGTCATGACCTGAGCTGAAGTCAGTCTCTCAACCTACTGAGCCACCCACGTGCCCCCAGACACCCCCCTTCTAATCTGCTTTTTATTTTCCACAGAGTCATCTAGCCGTGGAGGGCCTAAGGTAACACACTGTTTACTCCTGAGAGAAATTATGGGCCTTCCCGCACATGGCTGTAAGCTAGATGGTTGGGTAAGTGTGATATTACTCTATTTTCTTTTTCTAAATTGTGCGGATGTGTTTTTCCACTCTTTCATCCCTGGAAACAGCTTTGAACTCCACTGTGTATTATGCCTTCTACATCATTGTCCAGGCCAATCCCAATTCTTACTCTTAATCTGGGGAAATTCAGATGCTAGGAAGATTGGCACCAAGGGAAATGTATTGTAGCTGCGGCACAACTAGACCTTCCTCGTGTGCAGCACAATTCCAGGGTGCTTGTGGCTGCTGCCTTCTGCCTCTCCTGACATCTATTTTTCTTTTCTTTCTGAGTTTCCCATTCTATTTCTCAGGTATATGTGTATAGGAGATAGAGAGAATCATAAGAAATAGAGGAGAAACAAATTAAAAAATAAGTATTTTGGGGGTGCCTGGTGGCTCAGTAGGTTGAGCATCTGACTTTTGATTTCAGCTCAGGTCATGATCCCAGAGTCATGGGATCGAGCCCTGTGTTGGGCTCCCTGCTGACACAGCTCGTGCTCTCTCTGTGTTGACACAGCTTGGGCTCTCTCACTCTCTCTGGAAAGAAAGAAAGAAAGAAAGAAAGAAAGAAAGAAAGAAAGAAAGAAAGAAAGAAAGAAAGAAAGGAAGGAAGGAAGGAAGGAAGGAAGGAAGAAAGAAAGGAAGAAGAAAGAAAAGAAAAGAAAAAAAAGAAAAGAAAAGAAAAGAAAGAAGAATGGAAGGAAGGAAGAAAAGAAAGTGAGAAAGAAAAGAAGTAAGTATTTTCAATTCATCTCTAAATGCCTAGCTGGACTTGGAATGATACATTTCCATGAATGATCACTAAAAGGAATTGGCTAGATTATAGCTAAGGCACAAATACTGTGCAGAATCCAACCAAATTTTTACATAATAGATTTTTTTTCCGAAAAGGAGGAAATTTGATCTGTGGGACGGGAGGGCATAAATGGTTCAGGCAAATAGCTGACTGGCTGAACTCTGTGTGTGTGTGTGTGTGTGTGTGTGTGTGTGTGTGTGTGTGTGTGTGTCTGGGTGGCTGAGTCAGTTAAGCGCCCGACTCTTGACTTCAGCTCAGGTCACAATCCCACGGTTTGTATGTTCGAACCCTGCATCGGGCTCCTCACTAACAATGTGGAGCCTGCTTGGGATTCTCTCTCTCTCTCTTTCTCTCCGTTCTTCCCCTGCTGATGCATGTGCATACATGCCCATGTGTTCTCTTTCTCTCAAAATAAACAAACATTTTTTAAAATATTAAAATAAATAAATATGGGATTGGCCAGGATTAATCTGAAATCCCAGAGTGTCAAACAGGGTCTCGCGAGAGGAAGATGGTGTATGGTCCCTTAGGTTTGGAGACAAAAGGAGAGTGAGAGGCCTTGATGCCTGTGGGTGTAATTATGTGCTTTCCACAGTGGGAATTGTTCATCTTTCAGAAAGGGACGGATCTCTATTGGCCAGACTCCCACTAAAGTCCAATGTAAATACATCTCCTTTATACCCACTTTCTTGTCCGAGCAATGATTAAGCCCCATAATTCACCTGAACAATTCTTACCGATAACGAGCCTTCCCGATTGGCCTTTCCTCTCTCCAAAAGCCAAGGCCCTGCGATTATTTTTTTATTTAATCGACACTTAATGTGTCACAAAGCACAAAAGGTCAAAATTAATAGAATTTGGAGGGAAAGGCATTTGCATGAAAAGATTTTCACTTCCCCTTCAGCCACAGCCCCCAGGCTCACCAAGGAGAATGTGCTCTCATTGTTCCGTGTGTTGCTTTTGCGAATTGCAACCCCCAATTTTTTTTTATTGTTAAGGCCAATGCAGGTTGAATTGGAGCCTCCCAGGGAATTAACTGTGGCTCTTTCTTTGACTTTATAGAATTCTAATTCTAGACTAGAAGGACCTTCATCAGTAAAATGGAAGCTATTTTTTCCTTTTATTTATTTATTATTAATTATTATCAATTTTTTGCTGTATCTCAATTTTAAGCAACTTTCTTCCCCCTTCACTTTCTCGGGTTTTAAGTAACTTTCCTCCTCTGCTTTCCCTTGCTTGGGATTCCTGATTATTATTATCATCTTGGTGCAGCCTGTCCCTTTATTGGATTCTTGGCCCTGTCTGTCTCCTCCCCTCCCCCCATCTCTCAGCCCCCAAAGGCAGCCTGGCTAAGAAACTGAGTTCCGAGACGAAAGGGGAGCAATGCATGGAAGCGAACTGCTGAATCTTTGGCCGTGTCCACTCTTGACTTATGTGTGTGTGTGTGTGTGTGTGTGTGTGTGTGTGTGTGTGTGTGTTTTAAACACCTCTGGATTTTTACAAAAGCAAATCTGGAAATGCTGTTGAAGACAGTCTTTGGCACCGGCAGCCTCTTCGAAGACGGCGTTTGCGATGACTTCACCCCTTTAAAATGTGGCTCTTATGATAGCACTCACACATGCCTGAGGTCGCTTGAAGGAAACGTCCTCTGATAGTAAACAATACGAGCTTTCTCCGTCTTCCCATCTCCAGACCCTTCTTGGTCCGCATGGTGTGTCTGAAATGAGCTTCAGGCTTTCATGGCTGCAGGGAGAAGGGCTGAGTCGTTGGACTGTTGCGAGGAAAAAGACAATTAGCATGTGTGTGGTTCTTTTTTTTTTTTTTTTAAATTTTTATTTTAGGAACACGCATTAGCAAACTAGACAGCTGCATGGAGGCACATACGGTGGCTTCTGTAACTCTACAGTGTTATCAGAGTGTGTGAAGGTTAATTTGCCAGTTGTTGTTTAGTCGGCCAAGCAATTCTGAGTGTCTGCTCGGATAGCTTTCTTTTCCCACGTATTTCTGGTTGGCTAAGTGCTACTTGGCCGGTTCTGCCAAGCAATCTGAAAGGGGGGAGAAAAAGAATAAACAAATGAAAATGCAGCAATAATTTTGTGCAAATCTTATTAAGTCAGCTGCAAACTCACCCATTTTTGTGTGAGTCACTTTTTGCGTATGCTATGAGGAATCGTAGGATCTGGGGTAACCACAACTGCCTAACAAGGCACAAATGCTGAAATAATATGAAACTACTGCTACTAATAAATGCACGTAAACATGCTTATTTTTCAGGTCTGAAAAAGTCCTGGCTGTATGGAGATTAATTTTATTTTTTGAAGATTATTTTTGAGAGAAAGAGAGAGAGAGAGAGAGACAGAGCGCAAGCAGGGGAGGGGCAGAGGGAGAAGGAGACACAGCATCCGAATCAGGCTCCAGGCTCCGAGCTGCCAGCACAGAGCTCGATGCGGGGCTCGAACCCACCAATCACAAGATCATGACATGTGCCAAAGTCACACGCTTCACCCACTGAGCCAGCCAGGTGCTCCTGTATGGAGACTAATTTTAAATAATGATTCTCAAGGGAAAGGCAAAGGGCACTGATAAAATATGCAGTTCTTGCTATGTGTCAGATACAGGAGAAAGTGTTTTGCATATTTAAACTCATTAGAGGCCCACAGCAATCCTGTGGGGTGGGTACAATTGCCTCATTTTATTTGTTTTTTTAAGTTTATTTATTTATTTTTAGTAATCTCTACGCCCAATGTGGGGCCCAAACGTAGGACCCTGAGATTGACAGTCCCATGCTCCTCTGACTAAGCCAGCCACGCGCCCCTGATTGCCCCATTTTAAAGACAAGTAGACTGAGGCTCAGAGAAGTTATGTACGCTGGCCAGGATCACACAGCTAGGAAGCACCAGAGTTGGGACCCCAGCTGATACCTCTATTGGTATATACTTTACCTCTCAGACGTCTTGATCACATAGCTCGTATTTACATAGTAATTCATCACATCATTATTTTAATTTTTTCATCTACAACATTTCTGAATCAAGTACAAGGTAAATGATTATATATATGTCATGGCTCAAGTTCATGAACTGGCTAATATCACCGCAGCCAACAAATGGATAAACTGTGTCCCAGGTGATACTTCTGTTCTTAACCTTACTGATTTATTTAATGGCTTCTGTCTTCACTAAGGGCTTCTCAGTATCACCCCCCCCCCACCACACACAACTGGTCAGCAACCTTGAGAACAAAAAAGTTATGTTTCTCATGGGCCTTCTGTTTTTGACATATGATTTTGTACATATACTCAAATTATTGCTGCAAAGTGATCCTTTACTCCCTTTTTCATACTCACAGGCTGTGTTGTCTAAATACCGCACAGAAAACCAGAGCTATATAGTGATTGTTTTGGTTCCTTCCCTTAATAGCTATGGGGCTTAAATTACTTAACATTATTAGTCTTCAGTTTTCTTATCCATAAATTGGAATAATGAGTACCTACTTCATAGGTTTTAAAAGTTAAAGGAATAAGGAAAGCAAAGACATCAGCACATTGGTTAGTAGATAATAAACACTCAAGATGGGCCATTGGTGGGGAGTCTGGGTGGCTCGGTTAAGTTAAGTGTCCGAGTCTAGATCTCAGATCAAGTCCTGAACTCAGGGTCATGAGTTTGAGCCCCATGTTGGGTTAAAAAATAGGGTGGGCATAGAGCCTGTTTTTTTAAAAAAAAAGGGGGTGCCTAAGTGGCTCAGTCAGTTAAGCATGCAACTCTTGATTTTGGCTCAGGTCATGATCTCACAGTTCGTGGGTTCAAGCCCCACATTGGGCACTGTGCTGACAGCGTGGAGCCTGCTTGGGATTTTCTGTCTCCCTCTCTCTCTGCCCCTCCCTTGCTCTCTCTCTTTCTCAAATAAATAAATAAATAAATAAATAAATAAATAAACATTTAAAAAATAAAATGAAATAAAAGGATGACTATTGGTATTAATTTAGCTTCAGCTACTAAAAAGTAGTATGCATAGTTGTTAAAAACCCAGACTTTGGAGTCACTTTGATCTCCAGATTCATCATTTGATATCTACAGGTTCTTGGTCCTGTTATTTATTATCTCTGTCAATTTCTTAAATGTAAAGTGGGACAATAGTGTTCTTTTCCTGTTTTGGTACTGAGAGCATTAAATGAGACAATGAACATAATATACCTAGTGTGTAATTAATATTCAATTAGTTCTTTTCCCCCTCTTCTTTCCAAATGTACAAGCAATCCCATTTACAAATTCCTTAAAAATTACTGCTGTGCTAAAAAAAATTATTGCTGTGCTAACATTCAGTGAGGACAATGACCACATACTGAATTTTCAAACATTAGATCAGGAAATTCCAACACCGATGTAATATATGAATGCTTTGACATATACTAATTTCCTATGAAGATCAAAGAACAGGGATATTGTTAATACCAAGATCTCTAAGACCAAAGGGGAATGATAAAATTGTTAGGGATATTTCATAATGATTAAGAAATGAAAACATGAGAGTGCCTGGGTGGCTCAGTCAGTTAAGCATCTGACTTTTGATCTCGGCTCAGGTCATCATCTCACCGTTGCAAGATCCTACCCCATGTTGGGGTTGGCGCTACACATAGGGCCTGCTTGGGATTCTCTCTCTCCCTCTGCCCCTCCCCACTGAAAATAAATAAATAAACATTAAAATTTTTTAATTTTTTTATTTACTTTTGAGATAGAGAGAGACAGACCATGAGCAGGGGAGGGGCAGGGAGAGAGAGACACACAGAATCTGAAGCAGGTTCCAGGCTCTGAGCTGTCAGCGCAGAGCCCAGCGTGGGGCTTAAACTCACGAACCATGAGAACATGACTTGAGCCAAAGTCCGATGCTTAACTGTTTGAGCCACTCAGGCACCCTTAAATAAATAAATATTAAACACATGAAACTATGCCTTGCCTACTTCATAGGGCTACTGGGATGATCAAATAAAATTAAGTATGGAAGAGCATTTGGTAAAGTATGAATGTGAAACAAGGGCTTGGGTTCTTTGTCACCCGTGATTCTGGTTGATTGTGTGGCATTCTTAGCTGCTTTGGCTCACAGCACAGCACCGCAACTTTGTAAAATGCAGTATTCAAAGGGAGATGCACTTCATAGGAAAAGTTCTCCTTGAGACATTTTAAGACAAAACCATCACTCTCTCTGATGGATTGTTGGATTCTGACGAGCTGGGCAGACAGTTCGTATAAAAGATCCTTGTTCTTTGGATGAGAGTAGGGTTTTAATTCCTCTCAAACCAGCTGTCGGGGACCACAGGCTATGATTATCCCTTTAAACCTATCACCTGCTCCAAATGCGCTAGGGTTAACCAAACCTCAGGAAGGCGTTTCTCTTGCTCTTGGCTGCAACCAAAACATCCTTTGTGTGAAGAGACAGAAGCAAGAACTATTTCTGCTCCAGCTCAAATGAGGGCTTATAGACTGAGAAGGACCTCAAGGGGTCTAGGGAAAAGATTGTGAAACATATCCCCTCTCGCAGCCCGGCAGCTGGGGATTAATGCGGGAGATAATTATTCTCTATAGTAGCTGTCTTCTTTTGAGGGGTTCCAGTATCAGATCTGCTACTTGATAGGTGTTCGACCCTGGGTAAACCACTCCATCCTTCCTAAAGCTCTAGTTCTTCATCTGTGACATGGAGCATAATACCAGGCCCATAGGAGGGATTTGATGATCGTGTCATCACGTGAATAACTTCGCTCTGTGCCACAGAGCAAGTGTTCAGAAACATCTTAACTGATTTTAATCACTCTAATTAGTATCATCCTCCTCCTCGTTATCACTATTTTTATATAATTAGGAGGTTCTCGGTTTTGACTTTGGGTTTGTACCTCATTAAATCTCACAGAAACAAAGATGTTGTTAAATATGCCTTTTTCTTACATCAGACCTTTTAGCTCACGTCGCTTTAGAGCACTTTTGGAGGTGTTCCGTCTCTGACCCTCACAAGTCACCCCTTTTGTATCACTAACTAGTACTTACTTGGGGCATGAAGTAATTCACCATGCCTAGGCACTGCCTGGAGTCAACTAATAAGGGGTTGGATTGGACGACCTCTCGGCTTCCTTCCATCCCTGAGAAATCTATGATTCTATGAGTCAGTGTTCAGGAAAAAAATGAAGGGCTGTTTAGTGATGAGTGACAGTTCTGTCCTAAAAGAACAAAGAACTTACTCACTCTGCCAGAAGCCGTGTTGAAGATCACAGGATCGTGAATTATAACTCCACTACCCTCTGGCAGGACAGGAAAGGAATCTCCTAGACAAATTGTATCGGGAGAGATTATGGATTAAAGGCTCCAATACTCACGACTTCCAATCAGCCAGCACAGAAGACCATGAAAAGTGCCAAAGGCCACCCGTTTACATTTGGGGGGGAAAAAAAGTGAAAACATCCCCCAAAGAGAAGCAGGAGAATAAAATTCTGGCCAACACAGTGTTTCTGAATCTTTCTCCTTTCCTGGCTACAGCTATGATAGAGAGCTTAAGAGACAATAGAAGCCATCATCTGTAAAGTTGCGGCTTTCAAGAAAAAAGCCATAATGATGGAATTTAAATGCTACCCTGTCTTATTCCATTTACCATCAACTGGGGGTTGCCCAGCAGGGGAAATGAGATCATTTCCCTCTGAGTGGCTAGCTAAGCTTGCCCACATTTATTCTTCTTCCCACATCATGTTTTAGCAGGCATCAACACGTCAGCTCCTTCTGAAATGTGCCAGATCTAGGGAAGCAGGGCATTGTCACACCAGTCACATTTTCCCTTGTTGGCTTGTCAAATGGCAGGAGGAGGTGACAGGGACCCTTCTGCTTTTCTGCCCACCACACTGCTCGGCTGGCCTTGGGGACTGTAGCCCACCAGCTATCCTTCCCAAGATCGCTTGAAGCACTTCTGTTCTTCTTTGCCTTCTTTGTAAACACCCTTTTTCTTGATTCTATTTCTTAGGTGGCCGTGAGCCTAGGGAGGCTGGTGATCTTGGGTAGAGAGAGGAGGAAGTTGTCCACCATGCAAATAAAAAAAAAAATGCAAGCACTCTAAGACATGACGTCCTCTATCATTGGTGATTCCAGAAACTTTTGCTACTCTAAGCTTTTCAGCTTCTCAGATTTAATAAACAATTGTCTTTAAAATTTTTTTTTATTTTGAGAGAGCGCAAACAGGGGAGAGGGGCAGAAGGGAGAGAGAGAGAGAGAGAGAGAGAGAGAGAATCTTAAGCAGGCTCCATGCTGAGTGTGCGACACAGAACTCAATCCCACAGCCCTGGGATTATGACCGGAGCTGAAATCAAGAGATGGATGCTCAACCTACCAAGCTATCCAGGCACCTCATCACCTGTCTTTTTAAAAAATGCTTATTTACTTTTGAAAGAGAAAGAAGAGGGGCAGAGAGAGGGACATGGAGAATCTGAAGCAGGCTCCATACTGACAGCAGAGATCCCGATGCGGGGCTCAAACTCAAGAACTGCGAGACGATGATCTGAGCTGAAGTTGGACGCTTAACCGACTGAGCCACCCAGGCACCTCACAGCTGTCTTTTTAAAAAAATGAATATCACTTTTATTTCTTTGTATATTACACAAGTAATGCAGGAATCCATTCGCATTGTAAAAGTTCACACACTGAACAACTAGTGTGAAATCTGTCTCCCTTTACTCTCACCCTTTCATTCTGATCTTATTCTGGTCTCCAGAGGGAACTGCTGCTAATTATTCCATGTATAACCCTCCAGACCCTTTTATACCTATGTGCATATTTGCACATCAAATATATATGACAGATAACTCTAGGTTATCCGCATGAGAAGTCTATTCAGTGAAAGTCCTCACTTCATCCACTATACCTTCTCCAGCTCCAGCATTGACCCATCTAGTTGAGTTCAGGAGAGGGTAAAGGAATGGTTGTACTAGAAGGCATGTGTTTGGACATCTATAGCAGACTGCATTTCAAGACCAAAGACTATTATTTCAGGATTGCCCAGTAAGCATATTATCTACTGCTTTGTTTCCAGCTGGACACACTAAGCTGTGCACTGTCTTTTGCACCTTAGGGTGAGTGAGGAATCTGGAAACAGGTTCACATCCCTGAGCCAGTGAACTGAGGCTGTGTTAAGTACAGGAAAATTGGCCACACATTGATTTTTTTAAATATTTATTTATTTTTGAGAGAGAGAGAGAGAGAGCAGGGGAGGGGCAGAGAAAGAGAGGGAGACACAGAATCCGAAGCAGGCTCTGAACTGTCAGTGTGCAGCCCAATGTGGGGCTCAAACTCACAAACCATGAGATCATGACCTGCGCTGAAGTCAAGAGTCAGATGCTTAACTGACTGGGCCACCCAGGTGCCCCACACATTGACTGTTTTTGAGCTGTAAGGGCCCTTTGGGCCCTTCTGGGATTCAGGAGGAGTGGTAGAGGTGAGAGGAGAATCGAGGTTTCTCAACTACTATGTTACATTCTTGCCACGTGACCACGTTGATCCACTAAGATTAGTTTTGCCTACATCACAATATGAACGCGAAGGCAAGTGGGAGGAGATAGGAGCATCAGAGACCCAAGTGGTATGGAAGCAGGCACCACTCAAAGGAAAGAAAAGGATGGCCAAGAGTTGGAGAGCAGCCAGAGGTTTTGGAGGGTCAGGTCCATCAGGGGTTCACACAGGGCCAGCCCTACCTACCAGACCGCATTTGCGTTCTCCCCCTAGCCTCAGAAGCCCTGAGTCAATGCTTTGTTTAACCCGTGTAACCCTTCAGCCTGATGACATTAAAAGTAGCATCTCTTACTTAGACCTCTCTTGCCAGTCACCGATCTCTACTTACTCGAAATCTTTACGGCTTATCTAATTGTCAACTCAAATCTAAACTCATCATCTTCCCATCCTCCAAATGCATCCCATCTCCAAACAATCAAATAAACAAACAAAACTCCAAATCTTGGCTCCTCTCACAATAGCCAGGTTGGAGAACTTAAGATCATCAATGAGGTTTTATTTCTCCTCCCCACCCCCTCGAACCCCATATCTGGCCAATCCCTAAGCCCTGTCAAGTTTCCCCATGAAACGTTTCCTTCATCTGTGCTGCTTCTCTGTCCTCACTGCCACGGTTCTTGTCCTGGTCCATGTGATCTGGATCACTTCCACATCCTCCTTGCTGGTCCCCATGTCCATTCTCACTGCTGTCCAACCCAACTCTACTTTTGCTCATCAGACACATCTTCCCTACACCTGCCTTTCCTCACGCTGGTCTCCAGCTCAAAAATCAGGAACGATTCTCTACTTCTTCCCATACTGAATCTGTCATGTCAAATGGAAGTGGATGTCAGCTTACTCTGTGTTATTCTCAATGGCAGAACCAGGGCCAGTAGGCTAAAGTTATAGAAAGGTTCATTTCTGCCGATCAAAGGAAACTCCTTTAAACAATAAGAGTGATTGCACGATGAAACAGTTTGCTCAAGTCCTGAGCTTCCTGCCCCTGGGGAGATATATAGTGGGGAGCTAGGAACTACCTGTCAAGAATATTGTAAATAGGATTATTGCATTAAGATGTAGGGAAACACTGCTGACATTAAAGATGATGAGAGCCAATCATTTTTTGAATGATGGCTCCATGCCAGTCACTCTCCTTGTAGTTTTCATCCGTGAACTCATTTATTCTCATAACAACCCTGTGGTTGACAACATCTTTATCGCCACTTCATGCTTGGCTCTAGTGATTGCGTAGGTTCTAGAGTGAGACCATGATTCACGTCTTGGCTCTGTCACTTACTGGATGAATGATTTTGCATGAAATGCATAACCTCATTTGAGCTCAGTCTCCTCATCTGTACAATGGAGGTGAATAATAGTACCCACTTCACGGGGGGTCGTGAGGATTATGTTGTAAGATAACACATATGAAGTGCTATTTGGCACATAGTATGTACTCAGTGTTCACTATTCATCTTGTCTGCATTAGATGCTATGTTCTTTGAGGAAAATGGCTACATTTCTTCTATATCCCCCATCTCAACTAGCTCAAACTCACCATATTGTAAATCTTCATTCAACGTGTACTTGTGGCCTATGATGTTGTGGTGAGTACTCCCCAAGTTTTCTCCAATGGCACTCAGCACCTTGCTTCCTCACGAACTGTACTCTTTTATCAACCATCTTTCTCAGTCTACCCAAGGTCAGCCTTCCCTGCCTTTTCCCTTTTGTGAACTCCACTTTCATTGGTCTCTCGGAAACAGTAAGTAGCTGATCAGGATGAATCAAGGCCCATTTCTCTGTCTGCTATTTTTTTAAAAAAAGTTAATGTTTATTTGTTTTTGAGAGACAGAGACAGAGCATGAGCAGGAGAAGGGCAGAAAAAGAGAGAGACACAGAATCTGAAGCAGGCTCCAGGCTCTGGGGTGTCAGCACAGAGCCCAACATGGGGCTCGAACCCACGAACCGTGAGATCATGACCTGAGCTGAAACTGGATGCTCCACTGACTGAGCCACCTAAGTGCCCGTCTGTCTGCTATTTTTTAAGGCACAGAGGTGCCAGGCTTCCTTTCTCCAACCCCAGTTACTAATAAAACTGTCCTCCCTGACAACCTCACCAGGTCGTGAGGCAGACTTCCATTATACTGACGTTCTGCCACACTGCATGCCTCCTTTCCAGACTGAACCTCATAAGTCCTGTTCACAGCTTGTAGATCTCAAAGCCTTTCCTTTGCCAAGCTCATTGTTCGCTTTTTTGAGAAAGTTGGCTGAAGTAAACTGAGAAAGAGATAACTGTCTGTTGGGAAGCCTCTTTTTTTTTTTTTTTTTTAAGAACCCTTTGATATCCTTCTTATTCTGGTTTATAAGCTTTACATGAAAGGGCTGGGGAGGGGGAGACTCTCCTTTTCAGCATGAATAAATTGGTAGCTGTCCTAGAGATCATGCCAGGTGCCGCCACTTAGCTTAATGTTTCATGGTGTGTCACCCAGCAAATTATGAGTTGTTTGAATTGATTTCCTCCAAACAGCTGAGCTACAGCTTTTGTTCTATTGATGTTTGTCTCAATTCCTGACTGTGTGTTGCTTCCAGCCAGAAAAAAAAAATCACATGTCTTATATAGAAATGTCATCAACTCACAGAGCCCAGTCTATAATTAGAAGGTTTGAGGGTATGCTTTTTTCATCCAGTGGAACTACTCTTGATGGTTTAAACTCTTTCACCGTTCTTAACTCTTTTCTACCTTCTTTGAATAGACAGACTATGCCATACCCTTATCCTCATATCTATCAAACCAGGTTCTGTTGAGTTTCAAAAATAATTACTTTATTATTATTTTTAAAGTAGGCTCTATGCCCAGTGTGGGGCTTGAACTCACGATCCCAAATTCAAGAGTCACACGTTCTACTGACTCGTGCCAGCCAGGAGACCCAAGATTTATTTTTACATTAAATCATATACCTATTGACTGGGCACTTACTACGTGTCTCAGTTAAGCCCTGTAGAAAATAGAAATGGTCTAGATCTCAGCCTGGCTCTCAGTGAGTGAATTCCTAATCTTTCTGGGGATTTTAAGGTAATAAGAGACCACCCCAGGTTATAAGATGTGCATTACACTGAATATATTCAAATGCTTCCCCAAGTAATTATGGCCTTTAGAGGTTGCTCTCTCTGCTGGTTAATAGAGTAACTGAGTGACGTGGGGTCTTTCCCTTCCATAAGAGCGTAAGGGCAGCTCTGAGGAAGCTGAGCTGTCTGTCTGTCTGGCAGTTGCATGTGGCTACATAAGAGCCACAAGTCATGCTCATCTAGGAATCGTACACCAACCCAGTGCCCCCAACACATGCCTATCTATGCATTGCATCATAGGAGTATGTGTTTTTCATCTGTTATTTCATGGGCATGTTTGGCCTTTCCTCAACTGAAGTGTTAAGATTTGAAATGGGTTTTGGGATAGAGAGAGAAGTAAAACGGTCTCCCTCCACCCACTTTTTGATTGTTCTGTTATTTCCTAGAAAGGCAAGCTTTACTTCAAAGCAGCCTCCAAAGTAACAGTCATTAGCACCACAATACAAACCAGTAGAAAAGAATAACCGTGCATACATATTTGATAAGCTATCGGCAGGAGTCACGTCAATTACTGTTATTCTTTCCACTCCCTGTACAGCCCTTTTGAAGATGAAAATGTAGACTTGAAATTGCTTGTATCTGTTTGACTCAAACATGAACCTCGTTCAAGAAAGGAGACATCTAGATTTAAGGGATTAGCTACATTATTAAAATACATTTCTTCTTTTACTGTTTATTCTTGAGACAGAGCAAGAGAGAGAGCGGGGGAGGGGCAGAGAGAGAGAGGGAGAGAGAATCCCGAGCAGCCTCCTCATGGTCAGCCCAGAGGCCGACATGGGGCTTGATCCCACAAACCGTGAAATCATGACCTGAGCTGAAATCATGAGTCATCCCAGACGCGTTACTGACTGAGCCACCCAGGTGCCCAAAACACATTTCTGTAGTATTGTGATGGTTAATTTAGTAGCTTTCTTTCTGTCTTCGCATTTTTAAATAGGCTGCAGATGTTTCTCATGTTGAAGGTAATGGAGATGTTAAAAGCCTCATCTCCCTGACTTAGGAGACATACTTTCAAGTATTATTTACAATTGCCATCAAGATGGATTGATCCCCTGTTTTCAGAAGCCCTGGCTGGGTGTGGGAATTCTGGGCAGCATATGCTGGTATGGGGTGCCATGGGCAGCCGGGTGCTTGTTTCCTTCTATGTTTACCCTACTCCACAGAAGAGCTGCTAGATAGTCTCCAGATTGCCTTGCACCTTGTCCCAAAACCACTCCTGCAGGAATGCCGCCATCATATCCGTGCAGCCCGGTGATTTAAGCATCGCTATGTTCTCTCACCAACTGCCAGTCCACGCCATATTGATCAATGCCGAATCCTCTGCACACAATGAGTCTAAGGAGATGGAAGGAGGAAATATCAGTGAGCATTGGAGTGAGTCAGCAAAGACAACTTGAAAGAGGCAAGGAGGCCTTAAAAGCATCAGGGGGATTGGGCTGGAGAGAAGAGATGGGGGGGGGCAGTCTGTGAATGGGTGGGAACGGGTCAATGTATTCGCTGATGTAAATATCCGTGTTTATTGCTACGATACTACAGAGTCTTGGGACTCGCGTCCTTTTGGATACTGACGTCAAGCCAAGAAAACTCAAGACCGCGTGTTTTCCACAGCTGAATTGTAACTTATTACTAATGAAAAAGACGCAGAGAGGAGGGACAGCATTTGGAATAAGGATAACAATGCCCGAGGTTATTGGTTAAGGTTATACAGTCTGCATCTGGCACAAAGGGGCTGGGTGGATGGGCAGGAAGTGGGGAAGTCCCACTGGCACAGGTGCTTCCAGAAGCTTGGGCTGAGAAGGGACTCTTTTTTTTTACCTTTTCCTCAATTCATCTGCCTACAGGAAGGGCCATTTTGTAATGTGCCAGTGACGCATGATATGCCAGTAGTGACCCTGGAGGGGCTATAGGCTTATAGAAGATTGCTTTAGAAAAGATTAATTTGGGGGCACCTGGATGACTCAGTCAGTGGAACATGAAACTCTTGGTCTCCAGGTTGTCAGTTCAGGTCCCACAATGGGTGTAGAAATTGCCAAAACAAAAGAAAGGAAGGAAGAAAAGATTAATTTTTCCTGCTATCTTTAGGCCCAAAAGTTAACACTTATTTTTTTCCCTATTAAAACTTCTCTGTAGAAGTTACTCTGACTTCACTGGGCAACACATTTTAGTCTTTTAATATTTTTCCCCTCCTTTCATTCTGTTGGGATTAATCATAACAACCCTAAAAATCAATAGCTTATGCCATACTGGTGGAAAAATTAAAGCCCAAAGGGAAACTAAGGAGCATCCAACTAAAGTCAATTATGGTTTCAGTAACTGGTTTCACATTTAGTAGTTGGACCTCTTAGAGAAAGAAGGAAAATTCAAATGGTACTACTTCTAAGAACTTCTCATGTCATATGACGTGAAATCTAAGTGATGAAATAGTCATTGCTGTAATAAGACACAGAAGACGAGATTTCTAGTCTCAATATTTACTACGTGTTCCCCTTGGGCAACTCACTTTCTTTTTCTGTGCCTCAGTTTACTTGCCTTGGTTAGTTCTAATACCCTTTCTGGCTCCAGGGCTCCCTATTCTATTCTTATACTGAATTCAGTTGATGCCAAAAAAAAAGAATAGAAATTGTAATCACCAGGTCTAACTACCCTTCAATATACAAATATACAATATTTACAACAGTATATAATATGCACACTAAATGCATCCTAGATTTTTTTCTGGTAGAACAACTTTGAATAAAAGAAATGCTGCTTTACTACTATCTTCTTATCGCTGAAGATATATATCTTGGGCATCACATTTTTTTTAATTTCTTTTTTTTTAATGTTTTATTTATTTCTAGGAGAGAGAGAGAGACAGCGTGAGCAGGAGGGTCAGAGAGAGAGGGAGACACAGACTCTGAAACAGGCTCCAGGCTCTGAGCTGGCAGTCAGCACAGAGCCCGACACGGGGCTCGAACCCACGAACCGTGAGATAATGACCTAAGCGAAAGTCGGACGCTTAACCGACTAAGCCACCCAGGCGCCCCTTGGGCATCACATTTTTAAAGGTCACATTCCCAGACTTGAAAAAAAAAGGTTGCCCCCAAAAGAACAGCTTGGTTTATAGCCCAGCTGGTAAAACCCCCAGGTATTCTGATAATCGTACTGGATTGTTACACTTCGGTTATGCTTCTGAAGCTTCGGTTACACTCTCAGAGGTGCAGATAATGGACCCTTGCCCCTCCTCTTACTAGAAAACCTTCAGTTATTGGGGCGCCTGGGTGGCTCAGTCAGTTAAGCGTCCAACTCTTGACTGTGGCTCAGATCAGGATCTCGTAGTTCGTGGGATTGAGCCCTGTGTCGAGATCTGTGCTGATGGTGTGGAGCCTGTTTGGGATTCTCTCTCTTGCTTGTTCTCTCTGCCCCGCCCCCCTCTAGAGTGCACTCTCTCTCTCCCTCAAAATAAATAAATAACGTTAAAGAAAACCTCAATTATTGTTTCCCTGTTGTATTCAGGTAGGACGTCCCTCTGGTCAATAGTGTCATCACCGTGGATGTCCCCAGTGCGGCCAACGGTTGGCAATTCTCATTCCTTTGCCAATAAAGTCACAGAAGGAAGAACTAGAAGAAAGGAGGGGAAGGAGGGAGAGTAACTGTAAATCTTTGTTCTCACTGTCTCCTTTTCCCCCCATCACTGCCCCTCAGACCTCACCTAAGGACATAACAGCCATACATTCCCACTGCTATTCTAGAGTTTGCCATTAGCTCTATGTCTGCTGGTGCCATTAGGCAGTGGGGCTTTGAAGCATTTCGAATGAGTGATTCTTCAACTAATGCATTTTACATTTATTCTTTACTTGATAAATCATGCTATGGAAAAATGTGGCATTGGAGTTTTCTTATAATGAGGCCTAATTGCACCCTCTGGGGTAGAGTGATAGTAAATGACTTGCTCAAGGTCAGGAAAGGTATGAGTTGTCCAAAGAAAGGCCAGAAATAGACCTGAAGTCTGCTCGCTTTCAGTTTAGTTTAGCATCCAACAAACCACATTCTCTTCCCTCTGCACATTTGATCTCCTGTGGTTTGCCATAGGCACAGATATTAGACAGCCTCCAATCCTCAAAACAGGCTCCACTGGGAACAAAATGCATGTGTTGTTGTCAGTAACAGAACACAACTATCAAGTTCACATCAGCAGGAGAGGTATTCTATCTTTCTCCCTTCCTTGAGCATCTTTTCCTGACAGAGAGCATGGTTTTTTGTTTGTTGCAGTAAATAAAAAAACAAACCCATATTTTGAATGAAAAATCCATATTGCCTTTATATTTGTGCCTGCGATGGAGGTAATGAAGTATGGAGTTCATTTGCGAATGTTTTGAATGGCAATGTCTCCTTGAAATTCTTTTGGCTGGGAACTCAAATGAACATTCTTTCAAAAGAGTCACACTGTTGTAATTGGCAAACCTCTGAGACAGTATCGTGGGAGGGAGACAACATGCAGTTGGAAAGGAATATGAAATTCATAGCCTTGCAACCTGAATTATCCATTTCATTTACTGTATTTTTATGTTAAGTCCATCTCCGCATGGAAAGACACCATCGCCAAATCTTTAATTGTGAAAACTGGCTATTAATGTTAGACACTGGAAGGACATTACAATTTTATTACATCTTTTGTGTGCCTGTATCTTATTACCTATTTATTCAGACTGGGTCCCATTATTTTTATTACAGGACACACTTGACTATTTTTAAAATTTCTGTAAAAGTCTTTTGGAGGAAATAATGTGCTTGTTCCCCATAGAAAGTTCCCCATGACATACTTCCTGGTTGTGGCTCAGGATTCAAGTCTATTTAGGGACACTTGCATCACTAAATCCTAAAATTGCTGCCTGACTCCAGATCAACTTGAGAGATTTTTAAAAAAATTTTTTAACGTCTATTTATTTCTGAGAGACAGGGAGACAGAATGCAAGCAGGGGAAGGGTAGAGAGAGGGAGACACAGAATCTGAAGCAGGCTCCAGGCTCTGAGCTGTCAGCACAGTGCCCCACGCCGGGCTCGAACCCATAAACCGTGAGATGATGCTCTGAGCTGAAGTTGGATGCTTAACTTACTGAGCCACCCAGGAGCCCCTACTTAAGAGGTTTGAAATAATTGATTTCAATAACTAGCCTCAAGCCTCATCTTCTAACAGCAAATGTGCCCCTCTGGGAACAATCTCTGCTAATGAGAGAAGTCTTTTAGTTATTGGGGCACTGGGCTGGCTCATTTGGTAGAGCGTATGACTTTTGATGTCAGGATTGTGAGTTCGAGCCCCACACTGGTGTAGAGATTACTTTAAAATATAATCTTTAAAAATTAAAAAAAAAACAAACGCCAAATACACATTAAAACTTCATACACTTTCCAGTGATGCCTCATTTAAGCCAAGTAATAGTTGATAGAATATTGAACATAGTACAATGTTTATGTGGAAACTTAAGCATTTATTAGTTTTATTTAAAAAATCTAAAGTTGAAGGGAGGTGGAGCCACTCAGTTGGTTAAGTATATGACTCCTGATTTCGGCTCAGGTCATCATCTCCCGGGTCGTGGGATGGAGCCTTTCTTGGGATCCTCTCTCCCTCTGCCCCTCACCTGCTCTCTCCGTCTCTCTCTCTCAAAATTAATAAATAAACTTTAAAGTGTTCAGTCTTTGCAAATACTTTCATGAATTTTTTCCCTCTCTTTTTTACAAAATGCTATCAGTTCCTCAGAAAATGTCTTTCTTCTAACCTTTGGAAATATGCCTTACTGGGATCCCAGGGCTGATTGCCTGGACCAGACCAAACCAACCTACAGGCGGTGCTGCTGTGAGTTTTTCTAATCGTGTAAGGCCTGAGGAAGAGTATGATTACCTCCAGAGTCAAGTAATAGGGACACACAAAATAAATCCAATTTGGGGCGCTGGGTGGCTTAGTCAGTTGAGTGTCCAACTCTTGATCTCGTCTCAGGTCATGATCTCATGGGATTTTTTAATGTTTATTTATATATTTTGAGGTGGGGAAGGAGCAGAGAGAGAGAAGGAGAGAGAGAGAGAGAAAGAGAGAGAGAGAGAGAGAGAGAGAATCCCATGCAGGCTCCACGCTGTCAGTGCAGAGCCCGACGCACAGCTCAATCTCACGAACTATGAGATCATGACCTGAGCTGAAATGAAGAGTCAGGCACTCAACCAACTGAGCCACTCAAGAGCCCAGAGTTTGTTTTTTTCCAAATTAATTTTCATAACCCGCAGTACATGAATCAAAGTGGGATATGATATTTTCACAACAGCTCTGGTGTGTCAAAGACCATGAGTCCTTTGTTTTCTCATGCTTCAGAGAAAATAGTGTCTATAGTTCATATCAAACTCAGCAAGGTACTTATTCTCAATAATGTGCTCAGTTTTCTTCCTTGAAACTGAATTTGGGGCGCCTGGGTGGCTCAGTCGGTTTAGAATCCAACTCTTGGTTTCAGCTCAGGTCATGATCTCACAGTTCATGAGTTCACGGGGCTCCACACTGACAACGCAAAGCCTGCTTGGGATTCTTTCTCTCCCTCTCTGCCTTTCTCTCTCTCTCACACACATAATAAATAAACTTTGAGGGGAAAAAAAAGAAGCTGAATTCTGTAGATAAGTTTCTTTCTTCCATGTTTTATTTTTCATGATTTGTATCTTCTGTTTGTAATAACACATTTCATCCCAAAGCACCACAATATTTTTGGTCTGCCAGTCATTGTCATATTAACTATGTTTAAAAAAAAACAGTGCAAGGCTGATCAAATTCTTCACCCACTTTAAACAATTTTAGAAAGGTTGATGTAGGAAAGAGTTATGCTACTCAGAAATATTTCTCAAAGTTTTAGTCATATGGGACTGCTAGCCGATCAAAAGAAAACTTGTCAAACTTAGCAAATCATAAACTGTGCTTAAGTTTACTCCTATAGTCCAGGAACCAAATTTCAACAGGGCAATGATATTTGAAGATTCACTGATGAGAGAGTTTAATGGCTATAGGTTGATAAGAGTCATGCCAATCAGACAAATACTAAATTGTTAAGTATCACTAGCTATTAGCTGGCGTTCACTGACATTAGTTTATTGCTATCTATATTGTGGAAACATATAACAGCGTGTATTCTTCTTTTGAGAGAGAGAGCGAGAGCGCACAAACTTGAGCAGCAAGGAGGGGAAGAGGGAAAGAAAGAATCTCAAGCCGGCTCTATGCTCAGCACAGAACCCGACATGGGGCTCGATCCCATGACCCTGGGATCATGACCAGAGCCAAAATCAAGAGTCAGATACCCCCGTTGATTCTTCTCTTTTGATTTTCTACTCCCTCTTCTCTGCCTTCTTTAAATGCTCATCTAATAACCATTAATGGTCTGAACTTCTTCCTCAGGTTTTCCGACTCACCTTGATTATCAAAATCAACAAATAGCCAGACACTGTGTTTGGCACTTCACATGCATCAGTTCCTGTAATCGTCACAACAAACCTGGATGGCAGGTCCTACAATTATCTTCACTGTACAGTCAAGGAAACTGAGTCACAAGGCAGTTAAACAATAGGCCCAATGTCACATAACCAGTCAGTGGCAGAGAAAGTTTCAAACCCAGGTCCGACAGATGCTAAAGACAGGTCTTTCTCCATCATTGCAATTACTCTTCCCTTAGTTCCAATGGTGCCACAATCTGCACTATGCAATTTTTTTTAATGTTTTATTTATTTCTAGGAGAGAGAGAGACAGCGTGAGCAGGGGAGGGTCAGAGAGAGAGGGAGTCACAGACTGAAACAGGCTCAAGGCTCTGAGCTGGCAGTCAGCACAGAGCCCGACGCGGGGCTCGAACCCACGAACCGCGAGATCATGACCTAAGCGAAAGTCGGACGCTTAACCGACTAAGCCACCCAGGCACCCCTGCACTATGCAATTTTATATTGAACTGTTTAAAAATCATCCTCTGCGAATTTAGTCCTTATCTACCTACTTGTGTGCCAATTAGGTGGTGGGTAGAGGGGGGGAGGAGGGGTGGGCAGCATATGTAGAGCTTCATTTTTAAGTCCTGTAACTGCTTGAAGGGGCTAGAGGTGTAGGAGAGACTCAGTAATGTGTGATTGGCTTTTTGTATTCAACATTAAAAATTTTGTTTTTAATATTTATTTTAGAGAGAGAGAGACACACAGAGTATAAGCTGGGGAGGGGCAGAGAGAGAGGGAGACACAGAATCCAAAGCAGGCTCCAGGCTCTGAGCTGTCAGCACAGAGCCCGACGCAGGGCTCAAACTCATGAACTGTGAGATCATGACTTGGGCCAAAGTTGGACATTTAACAGACTGAGCCATCAAGCTGCCCTGAAAAAATGTAACTAATTTTTAAAAGTTACTTTTGTTTTCTCTTGCTGATTTGTTAAAGAGTATGAACTCTTTCTGCAAAATGTCATTTTTCTATTTCCCTGTGATTGAGGCCCTAAATCATTCAGTTGGACTTTCCTAACTTTCTCATTGATATAGGAGGTAATGCTAAAGAAGAAACCCCTTTAATAAATAATGATAATATCTCTATTTTGGGAAGAGAAGACTTTTCTCTATGAAAAATTAATTGTAGGGGCGCCTGGGTGGCTCAGTCAGTTAGGTGTCCAACTCTTGATTTTGGCTCAGGTCATGATCCCAAAAGCCTTGGGGATTGAGCCCTGTATCAGGCTCTGCACTGGCAGCATGGAGCCTGCTTCAGATTTTCTCTCTCCCTCTCGCTGCCTCTCCCGCTCTCTGTCTCTCAAAATAAACATAAGAAAAAGGAAAATTAATTATAAATCATACAATGTTGAAACTGAAGGGAGATAATTACATACTTTCTTGGTACATATTTTGTGGTTCGTAGGCATGTCTGCCTTGTCTTTCAGTCCTTTGAGTACGTACCTTCTGCCTTCCAGACTTATAATCTTCTCAAGGACAGAAATTCACGTCTGGTTCATCGTGCTGTTCCTTAAAGTGTCTTGTACCATGCCTGTCATGTATTCGGTAACCATCAAAGATTTGCAAAATGAATGAATCAAACCACCACTCCTTTGTCTGACAGGTGTGGAAATAGATTCACAGCATGCATTTATATGACTCTGAGAGTATATTGTTAATTCCTGGCAAAATCAAGTCTGGAACCCCGTTACTCTGATTGCTAAGCCAGTGATTTTTCCATGCCATCTTGTTTCCCAGCTTGTTAAAAGTGAGTATGGAATTTCTCTGAGTGAGCGTAATCTATCATTTGCCTTTGGCTAAACTTCTGTTGACTCCCTGTGGATCCGTTGGGAATATACCTACCGTGGAAACGAGTACAAAGAGCAAACACGAAGCACAAAGAGAAGGCAGATTGTTTGTTCCTTCCTAGTATTCTTGCCCAGAGTGGGTTGTATATTAGTAGTGATAAGACAAATTTAAGCTTAAACGAAAGACAAGTCAAATCCTAACAGTGTAGGTGCTTGGGATATATATGAAGGAATTAGGTAAGTCTCTGCCAAAGCTTGACTTAACTCTTCGTGAATGTGAGTATGTGTAAAAATAGAAACAGTATGAAATACTGTTCTGGAAATTAATGGTAAAAGATTAAATTAAATAAGCAACAACATGAGCCTTCAGCAAGTGCAGAGATGTCATCTATAAATTTGATTATGAGACATTTAAAGAAAATATCTTTTTAATGGTTACGATTTATTATTGTGGGGGAGAGAGAGAGAGAGCTGGGGACGGGCAGAGGGAGGGGGAGAGAGAGAATCCCAAGCAGGCTCCGTGCTGTTAGTGCAGAGCCCGATGAGGAGCTTGATCCCACGGACCTGGGAACATGACCCGAGCTGAAATCAAGAGTTAGAGATCAACTGATTGAGCCACCCAGGAGCTCCCTGTTGGTTTTATTTCTAGCTCAACCAAGAACTAGTTCTGTGACCTTGGGAAAGTCATTTAACCTTTCTATCTCTCTACCTCCTATTGTCATTAAGGAGGTGTAATAATCTATCTACCTCTCATAGCCTACGACTTGATGATTCTAAATTCATCAAATTCTTTGCTATACCTGTGCTTTGCTTCTGGCCCCTACCTCACCTGAGACCAGGATCTGCCCTGAGCTGCCAGGCTGGATTTTCCCTCTAGTTCTGCATTCTCCAAAACATTCGCTCTCTCTTGATTGGGCACCTTCTCATCCTCCCATCTTTTTAGAAAAAAAAATTTTTCAACCTCAGGGCTAATCTCAGCTAGGTGTTAAAAGTAGAGCAACCCGATTCAGCAATTTCATACTAAGACATGAAACATTGATCATGTGGAAGGTCCTCAAGGAAACTCCAACGTTACAAAAGGGATCTCATTATCCTGAGATTTCGGGCAAAATGACAGAATAGAATAATGAAGTTTAGGAGACATTTAGCAAGATGGGCTTCTTCTATTTTTTTCTTTTTAAAATTTTTAAATGTTTATTTAATTTTGAGAGAGAGAGACAGCATGAACAGGGGAGGGGCAGAGAGAGAGGGAGACACAGAACCCGAAGCAGGCTCCAGGCTCTGAGCTGTCAGTACAGAGCCCTACGTGGGGTGCAAACTCACAAGCTGCGAGATCATGACTTGAGCAGAAGTTGGTCGCTCAACCGACCGAGCCACCCAGGTGTCCCCAAGATGGGCTTCTTAATCCTCTTATAGAAACCTGGCCCTGTCATGAAGATCCAGGTGTACACATTTAAAAAATTTTCTTAAATGTTTATTTATCTTTGAGAGACAGACAGAGCATGAGCAGGGGAGGGGTGGGGGACACAGAGAATCCAAAGCAGCTCCAGGCTCTGAGCTGTCAGCACAGAGCCCGATGCAGGGCTCAAACTCATGAACTATGAGATCATGACCTGAGCCAAAGCCGGTCTCTTCACCAACTGAGCCACCCAGGCACCTCGGGAGTATACATTTTTATACAAATCATGGAAATCAAAGTAGAAAGTGGGTCATTTAAAAAATGTTTTAATCTTTATTTATTTTTGAGAGAGAGAGAGCATGAGGAGGAGAGGGGCAGAAGGAGAGGGAGACACAGCATCTGAAGCAGGCTCTAGACTCTGAGCTGTCAGCACAGAGCCTGACACAGTGCTCAAACTCACAGACCACGAGATCACGACTTGAGCCAAATTCAGACTCTTAACTGACTTAGCCACCCAAGTGCCCCAGAAAGTGGGCTATATTTTTAGTGTTAGTTTTAGACCACTCCCTTGCCCAATTTTCCTTTGTCCCATTGCCTGATTTCAATCAACTGCTCAACAATTATTTATTTAGCACCTACTCTATATCATGCAGGAGGTAGGTGACCATGTTTTAAATGAGTAGAATATGGTCTCTGCCCTCAAGGACTTCACAGTGTACTATGAATGACAGACACCTAAACAGGTAAATACTTAGGAATCTATTGACAGACATTTTACCCAACTTGAGGGGTGGTTCTGGGAAGGCATTATTCCCAGACTCCAGCCTCACCAACCTTTTTATTTTTATTTTTTAATTTTTTTTAAATGTCTTATTCATTTCTAGGAGAGAGAGAGAGAGAGAGACAGCGCGAGCAGGGGAGGGTCAGAGAGAGAGGGAGTCACAGTCTGAAACAGGCTCCAGGCTCTGAGCTGTCAGTCAGCACAGAGCCCGACGCTGGGCCCGAACCCACGAACTGCGAGATCATGACCTAAGCGAAAGTCGGACGCTTAACCGACTGAGCCACCCAGGCGCTCCTCACCAACCTTTTTAAAGGTCTGTAAACCAGGGCCAGTGGGTATTGTCATGACTGCCGTAAGGTATGCATTTGGGACTTCTAAAATGTCTGTCTTGAACACAGGACATAGACGATTTACTTTTCCAAACCATACTGGTGCCTGCAACTTGCTGAAAATGCTTTCAATGGCATAGATCACCAAAGCCGGTCACTTAATTGTTTTCACAAGGAAGTGCGAAAGGACATGCCTTTATTCTCTGTTTCATGGGGTAGTTTTTAAGAACCTGGCTCTGGATAAATAGTTCTGTCTGATTCGGTTTGTCTCCAAAAGGCAAAACCATTAATTTCCATTAATTCTAGCCTTCGTTCCTGACCTTCTCTAAACCCTGGCTTTAGTTCATTCAAACTGTACATCCGTTGAAGAATTAAAGAGATTTTATAGTCTAGTAGGGAAAAAATCCTGCAAGCCTTCTTATTTAGTGGTTACCTCCCCGTTAGGAGCAAAATTGTCAGCTGAACTACGATTATAAGAAAAGCCCTGCGTGTTTGGGGAGGCTGCAAAATGCATGGGAAACCAGCCTCCAATTTCAATGTACTCTGCTAGGGACTATCCAATTCCAAGGGCAAATATGTGTGAGCTGCACGTGCACAGAAAGTACGGTAGCCAAGGCTGCAGCCACCATAGCCCTCTAGCCTAGCAGGCCTTGGGCCCAGGCCAAGCAGACGCTCATCGGGGAATAAATGGGCTGATCTGTGAACAGTTTGCACTATGTAACTGAACCTGTTGAAAGAGAAAGCCAGGAATGGACTTAGCCTTCTTACATCATTTTCATGAAAATTGCCAGTTACTGAAAGATTTCTGGGCCCAAGTGGGTTCCTTGGATGCACATATGCACATAATCAAAGACATAAGCCTTAGGGCCTCCGTACTGATACCACCGCGTGAACTGTTTTAAGCGCCAACTGGCTGTAATTGGTACCAGACACTTACGCATGGAGGTGTTTTATGTTTGTCAGTGTTTCCTTTACACACCAGCCTGGGCTACTTGCTGGCACTCGGATGCCTCGCTGGCTGGCTGGCGGTCACATGAGCAGCAAAGGTGCAGAGGACTATACCATGAAATGTCTTGAGGGCACTGGAGTAGATGTCCCTGTATACGAGTGACAGTACAGATAGCAGGGAACAAAGCTGCTGGCAGGTGCGCTGAGTCAGGCAGGAATGAAACTCCACTTTCCTTGTGAGATGTGATGTGCTCCAGAAGCTTCTAGGAGATGTTGGACATAGTGCCAGACCCCTCTCTGTCTCCCACCATTCCTTTGCAAAAATTCTCTTCTCTCGCTTTCCGTCTTCAAACTCCTTTCTGTTTCTGTCGACCTCTCTCTTTCTCTTTCCTCCACCCTCAGTTTCTCGATTCCTCCCTCCCCCTCACACACACTTATATCCTAGGCTCTCCACACACTAACATGCCTCCAATAAATCTACCGACTTCGAAACCCTGCCAAAATCCCCAAATATTACCCATCAGCAAATTCTGCAAAGCCAGTCCCTGAGTATAATTTCTTTTTTTTTTTAATGTTTCTTTATTTATTTTGAGAGGGAGACAGAGAGAGCGGGAGCAGGGGAAGGGCAGAGAGAGAGAGAATCCCAAGCAGGCTCTGCGCTGTCAGCACAGATCTGTGCTGCACATGATCTGTGAGATCATGACTTGAGCCAAAATCAAGGCCAGTCACTTAACCAACTGAGCCACCCAGGCGCCCCCCTGAGTATAACTTCTATAACTAGCCACACGCCACTCTGTGCTGTACCCTGGGGCTGTGTCCCCATAGACCTTCCTAAGACTCTTAAAGGAGCCTCAGTCCCTTGGTAACTCCATCATCACCATCATCATCACCATCATCGTCACCATCAGCATCCTTCATCGTGTATGGAGCAGTCTTGAGATAGAAATGTTAATGCGAGAACAATAGCAATGCACTGCGGTGTTTTGAATGTATATTGTGCTGTATACAACGCTGAGCGCATTTATGTGAAATTCCATGGAATAATCTTTTTACTGTTTACGTATTTTGACAGGGAGAGTGCTAGGGGGGAGGCACAGAGAGAGAGGGGAGGAGAGACCATTCAAAGCAGGCTCTGAGCTGTCAGCACAGAGCCCGATGTGGGGCTCAACCCCACAAGCTGTGAGATCATGACCTGAGCTGAAATCAAGAGTCAGACGCTTAACTGACTGAGCCACCCGGGCGCCCCTCCACTGAATAATTTTCAAGAGGAGAGAAAAAGTATTGTGTTTGGTGGTCAAATATCTCTTTGCTCTGTAGTGCTGCCACAGAAAACACCTGAAGCCCTGTAGGTCATCAGGATTCATCTGTTAATCTGGAAAAGGGATTTAGTGCATGGCCATAATATTGGCATCTGTGGCTTTTCAGAGCACCTCTGTTTCCGCGCTTACTGAGGCACAGGCATGAAAACCACAGAAATGATTAATTCTAGGCACAAGCCATCCCTTATTAATTGCAGCTCAGCAATGACTCAGGGAAACTGTAATTAACATAATACTATTACCTCTTGCCAGATGTCACCATTGTTCTAAATGGTGTGCATACATTAGGTCGTTTAGTGCCTACAGCAATCCTATATGTAGTAATTTTATCTTCATTGTGCAGATAAGGAAACTGAGGCATGGAAAATTTCAGCGACTTGCCCAAGGTTATACAGCTAATAATTGACAGAGGTACTATTTAAATCCTACCAACTGTGTTAAAAAAAAAAAAAAAAGACCTGGGTCGCAAGTACATCTATCATGCTTACCTAGAGCCACTCTTGCGCCGTATTCTCAAACTTCCTTTCTTTGGCCATTGGCCAAATGTCTAGGGGCCGGCTTGCAAGATATCCTTATCTTCAAAGCTTCCTTTGATGTTCATTTGACTTCACCTTCATATGCAAAAGGGGGTTTGGGAAGAAGGGAATTGGGGCAGTAAGTGTACTTTGTCAAAGACAACGTCCGTTCTCCTCTACAGCCTCATCTCATGGTCCTCTTAAGAGTAGCTCTCTTAGGGATCTCTTTTGCGCCGCTGGTGGGAATGCAAACTGGTGCAGCCACGCTGGAAAACAGTGTGGAGGTTCCTCAAAAAATTAAAAATAGAACTACCCTGCGACCCAGCAATTGCACTACTAGGTATCTATGCACGGGATACAGGTGTGCTGTTTCGAAGGGGCACATGCACCCCAGTGTTTATAGCTGCACTACCGACAATAGCCAAAGCATGGAAAGAGCCCAAATGGCCATCGAAGGATGAATGGATAAAGAAGATGTGGAATATATATACAATGGAGTGTTATTCAGCAATCAAAAAAATGAAATCTTGCCATTTGCAACTACATGGATGGAACTAGACGGTATTATGCTAAGCGAAATTAGTCAGAGAAAGACAACTATCATATGACTTCACTCAGATGAGGACTTTACGATATAAAACAGATGAACATAAGGGAAGGGAAGCAAAAATAATATAAAAACAGGGAGGGGGATAAAATATAAGAGGCTCTTAAATATAGAGAACAGAGGGTTGCTGGAGGGGTTGTGGGAGGAGGGATGGGCTAAATGGGTAAGGGGCTTAAGGAATCTTCTCCTGAAATCATTGTTGCGCTATATGCTAACTTGGATGCAAATTAAAAAAAAAAAAAACCCAGAAAATAAAAAACGCATAGCTCTCTTAGGAGGTGCTTGGTGGGCTTGGTTGGTGGAGCATGTGACTCTTGATCTCGGGGTCAGGAGTTCGAGCCCCATGTTGGGAGTAAAAATTATATAAAAAAATAAAAATATAAAATCTTAAAAAAAGAATAGCTCTCTTAATTTTCTTCTATTCCTGTGTGAATTTTTAATTAAAAATATTATCTATAGAGATTTACATTCCAGGGCTTATAGATTTGCTTTCATTTGACGTATGGCCCAAAGACCATTTGCATCAGAAGCATTTGGGGTCCTTTTTTAAAAATGCAGGTTCCTGGGCACCTGGTGGCTCAGTCAGTTAAGTGTCTGACTTCAGCTCAGGTCATGATCTCACGGTTTGTGAGTTGGAGTTCTGCAGCGGGCCCTGTGCTGACAGCTCAGAGCCTGGAGCCTGCTTTGAATTCTGTGTCTCTCTCTCTCTCTGCTCCACTCCCACTCCCACTCTGTCTCTGTCTCTCTTAAAAATAAACATTTTTTTTAAAAGGCAGTTTCCTAACTATAGAGCACAAACTGGTGGTTGCCAGAGGGGAGGTAGGTGGGGAGAATAGGTGAAATAGGTGAGAGGGATTAAGAGTATACTATTCATGGGGCATCTGAGTGGCTCAGTCAGTTAAGCATCCGACACTTGGTTTCAGCTCAGGTCATGATCTCACGGCTTATGGATTCGAGCCCCACATTGGGCTTAAAGCTGACAGCATGGAGCCTGCTTGGGATTCTCTCTCTTTCCCTTTCTCGCTGCCTCTTCCCTGCTTGTGCTCTCTCTCACCAAAATAAATAAATAAACTCTAAAAATTTTTAAAAACTATACTTATTGTGATAAGCACTGAGTGATGTATAGAATTGTTGAATCATTATATTATACACCTGAAATTAATATAACACTGTATGCTAATTATACTTGAATTAAAAATAAGAATAAAATTGAGGCACCTGTGTGGCTCATTCCATTAAGCGCCTACTTCAGCTCAGGTCATGATCTCACAGTTCGTGGGTTCAAGTCTGCTTCTGATGCTGTGTGTGCGTCTCTCTCTCTCTGTCCCTCCTCTGTTTGCGCTCTGTCTTTCTCTGTTTGTCAACAATTAATAAACGCTAAAAATTTTTTTAATTTAAAAATTAAATTAAAATATAGATTCCGGATATCTATCCCAGACCTACCTTGTGTATGAGAGTAGAGCCTATAAATCTGCATTTGTGAAATGCTTCCCAGGTGATTCTGAGACACTTGAAAGTTTGAGAACCAGCACTGCAAACCATTATGGGTTGGTGTAGAAAAGGAGTCACAGCATCAGGAACTGATGACCCAGCAGACCTGCCCGTACAACTCATTTCCTATGTGACTTTGGGCAAATCAAATCATTTCTCTGGACCTCAGTGTTCTCATCTGTGCAAAGGGAAAGATCTCTTCTTTCCATCCTCTTGAAGTTATACAGATCAAATGCAGACGTGTGTGAAACTTATTTAGAATTTTATAAAAATAACACACATTATTATTATTACGGGTGGGGTCAGGGAGAACAGACCGGAGGAAGAATGTGGTTGGCGAGAACCGAAGGGAGGAGAATCCAGTTTCTTTCTTTTTCCCATCAGAGTCCAGACAATGGATTATAGTTTGGTGGAATTTCAAGGTTCTTTCCAAGTCACAACCTCACTACCCCCAGCCCCACCCGCCTTCATGCATTCACAGTTTACTGCTAACAGTGAAGAAGCAGGCTCCTGTCTTCCACAATATTCCTTGAGGTGAAAAAGCCATCTGAGCAAGCTGATGTCGGCTCAAAATTGTGAGCAGTACCCAACACGGCACTGTTGGTTAGCGAGACACTGAATCTTTCCCCTTACCTATTCCTTACTATAGCCACATATTTATTGCTTACTTTCTTTCCTCTTACTTATTAGGGACAAATGTAATTAAGCAAGTTGCATGCACATTAGCAGAGACGGAGCCACAAAACACATATTTTTGTGCTCATTCATAACTAGGCTCAGGATGGGGAGACCGCAGGTAGTCGTCTTAAAAGACACAGAAAAGATCGTGCATTCTTCATGCTTAATGAGTCCAAACATTTGTTTTGCTTCTCCTACAAAGGGAGGGATCTATTTCTTTTCAAGGAGCATTACCCTCCTTGGGCCCCCTTCCTTACCTTCCACTCTCTGAAGCTTTAGTCAAAGGGTTTCCTAAGGGATTTCAACACTTTGAAGATTGAAATTGGGTCTAGGGTTTTGTCCAAACATCTGGCTTTCAATTTCTGTACGCCTAGGTCATTCCTGCCTCTCGGAAAAGAATGTCTGCCCATTCTTGTCCAGTCCCTGAGCGCTCCGTCTCAGGGACTTTCTCCCTCCCGCTATTTTGACTTTCCGACCAGGAAATGGATTTCATTAACGTCAGCTTGCCGAGCCCAGGCCGTACCTGGGGTGACCCCAAAAGTCATTTAGACGTTCCATCCCCGGGCAGGCAAAGGCGGGCTGGGAAATCACGACGAGGAGGAAAATAAAGAGAGAGAGAGGAGATGCAGTCAGGCTTTGACGGGGCGGTTGGGCCAGGCCAGCCCCCCCTGGGAGGGAGCCAGCGTTGGTAAAGCAGCAGCAGCCCTGGCCTTCACAGTCCGTCTGGAATGCGCTCCGTCCGATGCAGCCCAGCCTCCATCTCGTTAGAGGCCGGGCGTTTGATGATTCAGCTGCTTCCCGGCTGCCAGGAGAGATTTGGCCAACTGTTTGAAAAACACTGTCTGCCCCAGACCACACTTGTTTTTCTTCTCTGCCTGTTGTCAGGGGCCTCTTCTGAAATGGAACACCTCAGGAAATCAGACCCAAACTCTGAGGCGAGTGCGCTGCTGCTTCGTGTTCCCCCTTTTCAAAGGCAGTTATGGCAAAATAGGGATCGTCTGCCGTCGAGTGCTTTCCTTCGTGACGTTGGGAGCAGACAGTGTGTTATCAGGAAATGACCTCTCATTAGGTCTCCCTTAGATCGAATGAAAGACGGAGGACGCTAACAGACTCGTCAGACATTAAAGGCACAGCTGACACCTGCCATTGCCGAACCCCCACCCCCCTCGGTAACTCAGTTGTTCAAAGGTGCCAGTTAAAGGCGAATGGAGATGCGCATTTGGGGAAGGAATCTGAGCCAGAGCAAGAGACTCAGGTTGCAGGCTGGACTCCGGAACTCTACTCTTTGCTCCTGAGAAGTTAAGTTACAGGCCCAACAGTCTCATAAGAAAGCCGATGCGCAAAGTGGAGTAGGCTGGCTCGTGCAGAAATGAACATAACACCCTGGTTGGCGAGCGGAGGTCGTTCCAGAAACATGTTTTTCATCCAAAGCGAATTTCAAGAACCACAGGCGCAGCTGTGATCACGTGACATTCGGCGTCAGGTATGACTGGTATTGCAAGACATCGCTCATTGATCAAGTTAAAATTGATTAGAAGTGTTTGCTCGTCTAGTGAAACACTCGCAGAACACGTTACTCGAAATCCAAGCTTTTACTGTGTTACCTTCAATACAACTTGGGGGTTAAGAGGATGGCCTTTGGAGTCAGACTGCCTCAGTGTTAGCCCAGTGCCATTTCCCAGGTCTGTGAACATAAGAGATTTTGTTCTCCGTACGTCCCTTTCCTTACCTATAAAATAATAGTCCTATCTTCATGGGCTTGTGAGATCTACAGGATACATGAGTTGATGCATATAGTGTTCAGGCCTAGCATCTGAGAAGCCCTTAATAAGTGTTAAGTATTGATGTTATTAAGGTCAGGAAGGTATTCCAGCCAACATTTCTCAAGTACTATGATGAGAACAACATTTTTGCTATGTCAGTCTCGGGTTTGAATCCTGATTCCACTACTTACTAGGTCTTTGGACTTGGGTAAGTCATCTAACCTTTGTTAGCCTCAGTTTTCCCATCTGTAAAATGGGGTAATAATTGCAGCTACTTCAGAGAGTTGTTGTGAGGATTAATGAGTTATCAAATGTCTAGTGCAGTGGCTGGCCCATAGCAAGAGCTCAATAAATGATAAATAATCATATAATACACCTACAATTCTGTGACTCTAGAAAGCCCATATCTGTTTTTTTTTTTTCCCTAGTCTTGGCTCTATTTATATACTGGATAAGTTTTTATTTTTTTTTTAATGTTTTATTTATTTCCAGGAGAGAGAGAGACAGGGGAGTGTCAGAGAGAGAGAGGGAGTCACAGACTCTGAAACAGGCTCCAGGCTCCGAGCTGGCAGTCAGCACAGAGTCGGATGCGGGGCTCGAACCCACGAACTGAGAGATCATGACCTAAGCGAAAGTCGGACGCTTAACCGACTAAGCCACCCAGGCGCCCCATACTGGATAAGTTTTTAAAGATTCAGTCTCTGCAAAGAGGTTCTTATACATAAGAAACAAATTGAAAAGCTATTATCTTTCTCCACTAAAAAAAAAAAAAATCGCGATGGGGGCACCTGGGTGGCTCAGTCAGTTAAGCGTCTGACTCTTGATTTCAGCTCAGGTCATGATCTCATGGTTTATGAGATCAAGCCCCAAGTGGGGCTCTGTTCTGACAGTGTGGAGCCTGCACGGGATTCTCTCTCTCTCTCTCTCTCTCTCTCTCTCTCTCTCTCTGTCTCTCCTACCCCATGCACACAAACTCTCTCAAAGTAAATAAATATTTTATTTTTTAAAGTTTATTTATTTTTGAGATAGAGAGACAAAGCATGAGCAGGGGAGGGGTAGAGAGAGACGGCGACACAGGATCCAAAGCAGGCTCCGAGCTGTCAGCACACAGCCCGATGCAGCGCTCCAACCCACCAACCGTGAGATCATGACCTGAGCTGAAGTTGGACGCTTAACCGACTGAACCACCCAGGCGCCCTAATAAATAAATATTTTAAAAAAATACTGATGAGGGGAGCCTGGGTGGCTCAGTCGGTTAAGCAGCCAACTTCAGCTCAGGTCATGATCTTGAGGTCCGTGAGTTCAAGCCCTGCATTGGTCTCTGTGCTGACAGCTCGGAGCCTAGAGCCTGCTTTGAATTCTGTGTCTCCCTCTCTCTGCCCTTCCCCTGTTCACACACTCTCTCTCTCTCTCTCAAAATAAACATTTAAAAAATTAAAAAAATAATAAATTTAAAAATACCAATTGAAAAATAAATTTAAAAATACCAATGAGGTCTTTGTGAGCTCCTTGCTGAGGGGGAAGCAGAGCTACCCCAGCAAGTAGGAAATAGGAAATCGAACTAACTCCTCCCTTCTCAATCCTTAAATGCTTTATTCTCAATAGGCACTTGAGGCAGCCAGCTGAAAAGGGCAGCAGCTGGAAGCAAAACCAATTGTAAATTGCAATTACCAAACCTGTGCATTTAATGAAAATGTCTGGTTATTTGTCAGACTCCTGGCCCACTCAGTACTTCTCAGTCTATCCTTTCTTCCTCTTGAATGGTGAAAACCTGGGCTGCAGGGATAACAAGGGAGAGAAAGAAACCCCTGGCCCTGAAAACCTCACCTGTGACCTGACATGGACAATGGGCCTGCCTTTCCGGAGAACCCAGTGGGGCCTTGCTGAGGAAAGAAGCCAGCCCGAACAGTTGCAATGATTCTGTGCTTCTCTCATCCCCAGCATGGTTCTAGGCTGGGAAACACCATGCTTTCCAAGAAGAAAACACGATGCCTCCCTTCTCGTGCACTGGCTGTGTGAAGATGCGGAAGGTCCCCTAATTGCTCCTGTTCTGCAGGCGGTAAATACGGGGAGTTTCAGGAGGGCTGCATCGCTGTAGCTCCATCTTGGGGCATAAAAAGAAACTAGATCCAAATCGACAGATTCTCAAAGGATGATTTCGTGTGCCACGGGAGAACTTGTCTACACAGTACACAGCGTGACTCTTTGCCCGAATCTACAGGATGGCACCTGTGAGTCCTGGCATGGAACACCCTTCCGTGTGGCTGTGCTTCTGTGAAATCCAAAGCAATTCTCTCCTTGCTCTTCCTTGAGGTCCACTGGGGTTTCAAAGCAGCTTCAAGAGAATTCCTGACGTCTGATAACGTTGACCTCCTTGGGCCCTTCTTGACGTTCGGCTCCCCTGCCCCCTTCATCTTTAACATCTTCATGAGGTCTAAGAAGATACACAGATAGTTAACCTCTTTTGGAAACCTTGCCTTGCTTCTTACCGACACAGTCCTTAAGAACCACTTTTTCTTTTTTTTTTTTAATTTTCAAGAAGGAAACAGATACAAATATATGTGGGAGCCATTTTCTATTATTATGTAAGAGCAGTAAAATACTATAAAGGGGCTCTCAGCGTTTTAACAAAAGCAGCGGACAATACTTGAATAGTGTCTAAAAACGGCAGCCCACTGGCCTGTAATTCTTAATAGTTATTTATTGGGCACAACAGAAGACAGAACAGACTATCCTGGTAGAGAGATATCTGTAAGAGTCCATTGCAAAAACCAGTCTGGGGTGCAAAGGAAAGCTCGCTGGGCAGTGGGTAAGCGGGTCCTGTTAAGGAAGAGCAAGGCGTCTGGACAGAAGCTTTATAGACATTTACGCTTGTCCACGTGGGGTAGGAAACGGAAAGGAGACGGATCCTCCAGGCTCTGTGGGTCCCAAACGATGAGAGTCAACTTACTCAAGTATGATTAAGCCACACATCCTGCCTTATATTCTTCCCAATCTGAACTGCGCTAAAACCCAAGCCCGAACAACCTGTTTTCTGCATAGGTATCTCCTTGGTCGGAAGATCCACTCAGAGAAACCATGTACTGCATAGGTTTTATATCACAGTATAATTTAATAGTATAAGATCAGAAGAAACAAAGGTAGCGCTAAGCGGTCTTCATCTCCCTAATGGAATAACCTCTGCCACGGAAGTATTTCTTGCCAGAGCTGTGCCCAGTTACCTCAGGTCAAGTGAGAAGATCCTTTCCCTGGAACGTACTGGAGATACTTAATGTAAACAAGCATATAGGATAACCAAGCAAACAGGGTTCTTTTTTTTTTTTTTGTGCCTATGCCTGATTCAACTTGAGAAGAAGACAAAGATGGAGTGTCTAGTAGGGACGCTTGAGAGGGGGCAACAGCAATATAAGGGAGTTGAATGTTTCCGGTCCATGTAGCGCTGCCTATGCAGCAGGTCTTTTTTTTTTTTTTTTTTTTTTTTTTAACTTTGGGTGGGCTGGTCAACCAGTTGACTTCTTAATTGCTCTTCTGAAGCATTTCCACACCAACCACACAGTACTCATCACGTCTTCTCACCAGCCCCTTCCTTCCTCGACTATTTGTTGACTATAGTACTAGGTGCTATTTTAGTTAGTCATTTTTTGTGAATCTTTTTTTTCTTACTATTTCCAACTCTGTCTATATCTTTCTTAAAGTTTATTTATGTATTTTGGGAGAGAGAGAGAGCGCGCGCACAGGAGAGGCGCAGAGAGAGAGGGAGAGAATGAATCCCAAGCAGGCTCTGTGCTGTCAGTGCAGAGCCTGACCCAGGGCTCGATCTCATGAACTGTGAGATCATGGCCTGAACTGAAATCAAGAATCAGATGCTTAACTGACTGAGCCACCCAGGCAACCCTATATCCTTTTTAAAGTTTTTTTTGTTTTTTTGTTTTGTTTTGTTTTGTTTTGTTTTTAGTAATCTCTACACTCAACGTGGGAATTGAACCCATGACCCCAAGATCCAGAGTTGCAAGCTCCTCTGACTGAGCCAGTCAAGCACCCTTGTTTATATCTTTTAAAGCCAGGCCTAGGTCTGGACTGGGCTCTTTTCTAAGAGACATAAATCTTTTCACACGGCAAAAGGACCTTTTCCTCAAAGATGAGCCGAGTGGACTCACTGGTAGTCTATGGTAGCTTCTCAAGATGTCTACCTTCCTCTCCCAACGTTCCTTAGAATAGTTAGTATGGCCACTTGGATGGTGAATTTCAAATCATTGGTGCATAAAATTGAATACACTGAAAGGTCAAGTCTTTATTTTATTTTATTTTTAAATACGCTCCACGCCCAGCATGGGGCTTGAACTCATGACCCTGAGATCAAGACATGAGCTGAGATCAAGAGTTGGACACCTAACTGACTGAGCCACTCAGGCACCCCTGAAAAGTCAAGACTTTAAAATCTGATCAAGTGGCACCTGGGTGGCTCAGTCAGTTGAGCATCTGACTTCGGCTCAGGTCATGATTTCACGGTTTGTGGGTTCGAGCCCTGCATCAGGCTCTGTGCTGACAGCCAGCTCAGATCCTGGATCCTACCTTCAGATTCTATGTCTCCTTCTCTCTCTGACCCTCCGCTGCTCACACTGTCTCTCTCTCCCTCCCTCTTTCAGAAACAATAAATAAAGCATTAAAAATAACATAAAATAAAATCTGATCAAATAAGGAGCCCAAATAAAATTATTAAATGAGGAAGACAGTTTATGTAATTCACATGAGGGAGAAACTAGACTCTTCTGCTTAAGTAGCCAGATGTGACAGAAAGAGGACTAAAAGTAAGAGCAGGAAGAAAAGGAGACATAAATATGATTCATTACATATCCATCATGTTCCATGTCATTTAATTTAATTTCCTCACAAAGGCTAATATTTGGCCATATGGCCATTATGCATTGGTATGATGCAACCACATCATTTTCAGCAGGTGTTGTTTTGATTGGTCGGTGCCCATGCTCTACCGTCATTAATTACTTGGAATGTCATTTAAAAGTACACCAAGCCTACAAAATAGGTATGATTCCTACAAAGTAGTTGTTTCTGTCGACTTTTCAAAGAAAGTCTCAGAGAAATTAAGTGAGTCTACTACAAGCAGTGGAACTATCTGCAAATGATCTCCTTTGCTTTCTTTGAATGCCCCTTAAGAGGCATCACCCCAATTCTACAGATGAGGAGGCTGAAGCTCAGAGAGAGTACGTGAGCTGTCTGCAGGCTGCAGACACAGAGCGAGAGCTCCAGATCAAGCCTAGATCTGTCTGACTTGGAGGTCCACTTTTTTCGTTATGCCACGCTGCCACCTCCCAAGGTCTCTGTCCTAACTTGCCACTGGGCCAGCTCTATATCCATGGGTAAAATGTTCTGGGTTCCTAGGTCTCCGTGATCTGGAAGTTTCCTCCCAGTCATAGCCATCTATGTAAAGCTGTAAGTCAAGGTCTTTGTTGAATGAGTCGGTGCAGCGTTTGTGTGTCCTCTGATCGTTCTCTGATGGAGAATGCTTTCCTTAGATGATGGGTTGTCTCAGTTTCCTTGATCAGTTCTCCTCTGTACAAAAGAGGAGGAACAGCTCAACAACCCTGGCTGGGCACTTATAATTGTGGGCCTGCAGGATTTGAGCATCTTGAATTTTCCAGGATACTAAAGAACTTTCTGACTTCAGTGTCCATGGTGCCCAACATTGCTTCTGAGGGACGTTTCATTGTTTTGTGCTAGAACCAATTTTTGAGAAGTGGCATAGTAGTGAGTGCAGTGGAGACTGGATTAGCCTCAACATCAGAAGATGTGGGTTTCAGTCATGGTTCTTCCATTCTCTAGCTGCCTGTGCTGAGGTAAGGAGTTCCTCTTCTCTGGGGTGCCTGGCTGGCTTAGTGACTGAAGCGTGCGACTCTCAATCTTGGAGTTGTCGGTTTGAGCCCCACGTTGGGTGTAGAGATTACTTAAAAATAAAATTTTAAAAAAGGAATTCCTTCTCTCTTTTCCTATTCTTTTTATAATTAAACACTACATCCAAGGTGGGACTCGAACTCACAACATCAAGATCAAGAGCCGCAAACTGCACTGAGTCAGCCAGGTGCCCCAAGAATTCCTCTTCTCTTGATCTCTCCTTCTTTAGCCCTCATATTGTTATTCTGGGTATCAAATGGGATAATGATGTCAAAGTGATTTTTAAGCTATTTTCCTTGAGAAATGTATTATTGTGGTCAATACTTGACAACTTACAGTATTCCTTTAAAGCCATAGAACTATAGCATGGAAATAGGTATCTACTTTAGATATTTACTTCAGGGATTAAAAAAATATTTCAGGGGCACCTGGGTGGCTCAGTTGGTTGAACATCCCCAACTCTTGATTTCTGCTCAGGCTGGGATCCCAGGGTTGTGGGATCAAGCCCTGCATTGGGCTCTGAGCTGAGCGCTGAGCGTGGAGCCTGCTGGTGATCCTCTCGCTTTCTCTCCCACTGCCCCTCTCACGCAGTCTCTCTCTCTCAAATAAAAAACAGAAAAACATTTCAAATATATAAAATCCTTATTTCAGTAGAAATCTTATTAGAAAAAGCAGTAAATAAAAGATGGGAGCAGGATTTAGCTGCTCTGGTTGAAGCAAAGGTGGATGTTCTCAGTTCCCTGCCAATTCTGCTCCCCGTACCCTCACGAAGTCCCATGAGGCCTTTGCTCAGAATCCTAGTTTCCCACAGAAACTCAGTTTGAAAATATATAAATTACTTATATAATCCATACCTTCATATTCAGATGGGCCTAAGATCCAGAGAAAGAAAAGAATTTGCCTCACACCATCCAACTCATAGAAGGGAGAGCTGGGACTACAATGCACACAACACATATACAACATGGCAATATATTTCCCTTCTGTACAGGAGACAGGTAAGGATACTGTATTCGATATAAAGTATCTGAACTAGAGTAAATACACTAAATAGGTTGTCTTGATTCCACTGTTTTGATGTGAAAATATTTGGGCCGTTACAACAAAGAAACAATCTTTTAAGCTTAAATAAGATATTGTCAAGCAGTTGAGCCAATAAATATCTTTTTTTTTTTTTTTTTTTCCGCTCTACATCTCCTCTCCTAAGCCTTACCTCATCGCAAACACTCGTTGTATCAAATGGCTGGTCAAAATGGAAATGGGAAGGGTTAGGTTCTGGTCTTTTGGAGTTAGTTTCATATTTTACTAATTGTGTTATGAACTTTATCAAAGTAAGGTCAAAGTAATAGATGCACACAGTAACAAATCAAGGCATGCTGAGGAATTTATGACGGAAAGCAAGTCTCATTTCCCATTCCCCCTCCTTAGAAGCAATTTATTTTCATAGTTTCTATTTGTATTTCCTGAATGGAGCCAACGCCAGTGTCAAACTACCTTGGATCACTATGTTCCTTACGTGCTGGAGTGCAAGGACTTGCAAGCAACAGTTGCTGGCTGTATACCAGAGTGTTCTTTCTGTTTCTACCTCTTTTTGGCCTCCCACATGGAGATCCTTGAGGTTAAAGGCTACGGTCCTCTATGAGACCCCGGATAGAGCCCCACCTTTAACTCTGAGAAGCAACAGTTGTACTGAGCCCCAGACTATCTCATATTTATTCTTTGATTCTAAGACGTAGCACATAGTAGGCACTCAATAGTATTTCACAGTAGGTCCTTGGGCGTTTGTTGAAGATTTAATTAATTAGTCAAGCAGCAAGGGTCTTAAGGGGCCAATACAGTATCACCTCAGTAAATGATGTGCCTCAACTCCATGACGACAGCACTGTTGGTGATCAGTGGGAGTAACCAAGGCAGTCCACACATATATTATTATCCCTATGGGCCTAAGCAACCAGCCTGTAAGGAAACACGTAGAAACCTGTGCATAGAAGAAAGTCCTGACACTGACCTGGGCACAACCCAGGAATCATTCCACAAGTAATAGCTACCATAACAACACTCGTTTATTGACGATCTATACTCAATAAATATTATATAGAATACTTACCTGAGTCCGAGTCACAACTCTACAAGAGATTATCCCCATCGCTGATGAGGAAACTAGATTCACAGAGAGAGTGCATTCATACTAAGGTAATACAGTTAGCATAAAACGATGGGGTGGGGTGGGGTTCAAGGCTAGACAGTTTGACTCAGGAGCCTGTGTTCTACATACCTTAGAAGCACATACTAGCATGGAGGAGGGCACTTGTTGGGATGAGTACTGGATGTTATATGGAAACCAACCTGACAATAAGCTATATTAAATAAATAAATAGAAGAAGAAGCACCTACTATGGTGTCTTTCACACAGCAGATACTAAATATATATTAATTCTCCTCTGGACTTGCTGGAAACAGGGAATATTTGGAGAGCCATAAGTTAGGGAAGTAAAGGAAAGGAACTCAAACACTTAAATACAGAATCCAATCATATTGAGGGGCAAAAACAAAATTAGTACTATTTTTTTAATGTTTTATTTTATTTTTGAGAGAAAGAGAAACAGAGCGTGAGCAGGGGCCAGGCAGAGAGAGAGGGAGACACAGAATCTGAGGCAGGTTCCAGACTCCAAGCTGTCAGCACAGAGCCTGACGTGGGGCTCGAACTCGCAAACTGGGAGATCATGACCTGAGCCAAAGTCGGACACTTAACTGACTGAGCCACACAGACGCCCCTCATTAGTACTACTTTTTAAGTGTATTTATTTATTGTTGAGAGCAACAGAGAGAGAGCGCAAGCAGGAGAGGGGAGGAGATAGAGGAAGACAGAAGATCCCAAGTGGGCTCTGCACTGACAGCAGAGCCCAATGCTGGGCTTGAACTCACGAACCATGAGATAATGCCCTGAACTGAAATCAAGAATCAGATGCTTAACCGACTGAGACACCTGGGTGCCCCGCATTAATACTATTCTTAAGCACCTTCCCCACTTCCCACTGCCCTTAGCATCCCCCCTCTGCCCCTGAAGGCCATCCAGTCTGATCTTCAAGTCCATGCACTAGAGCTGGCTGCCTTCCTGCCAGTAGGACTCCATCCAAAAACTACACCCACACAAGCCATGAGTCTACTCCCTCCTGTATCTTATTAAAGGCCATGTTGATGATCCAAACAGAATGGGAAAATTCTGTTTGGGGAGAAGATTGTATGCCTGAATACACTTGGCTGAGGCAGAACTTGCTGGTTTGTAGATGTTTTCTAAGGCTCCCTCCAGTAGATGAGTGAATTCTGCTTCCTAAACTCTCAAGATAGAATCGGTAATAAAATTGCATTTTGTTGCATTTCATAGTCTCCAAAGAACTTTGGCAGATGTTACCACCCTGAGCTAGGCTGCACATTCAGTAAGTATTTATGCATCCTACTATGTGCCGGGCCTCATACTGGGTGTCAGCCTAAGCATATGAATAAAGTTAATGCCTACTCAGCCTTTCAACCTCAATGTAAACGTCACTTTTCCAGGAAGGACTTTGCTTCCCCCACCCCTTATCATATCCTGCTCTGTATCCATTATAAGACTTATCACAATTTAATTATAAAGTTCCTTGTGTATTGTCTCATTTCCTTCCTGCACTGTAAACTTCAAGAGGGTTGAGACTTGGGGCACCTGGTTGGCCCAGTGGGTTAAGTGTTCAACCTCGGCTAGGGTCACGGTCTCACGGTTTGTGAGTTCGAGCCCCGCGTCGGGCTCTGTGCTGACAGCCAGCTCAGAGCCTGGCGCCTGCTTCGGATTCTGTGTCTCCCTCTCTCTCTGCCCCTCCCCTGCTTGCGCGCGCGCTCTCTCTCTTTCTCAAGAATAAATACATTTTTTTTTTTAAAAGAGGCTTGAGACTTTGTCCTCTTTCCCACAGAATCTGCACACAGGGCACAGTGGGGCTAGAGTTCACAGCTGGGAAAGGGACACAAACACATAACCACAATAAACTCGTGCTGATGCCTTCGGAAAAGGCAGTTTAGCGCAGGAGCCTAACTACGGAAGGAACAGAACAGGCTTCCGTGATGGGGTTACACACGTGAGTGGACTGTTGAAAGATTATAAGGAAACAAAGATGGGTAAATAGCCCCCAAAAGAGAAAGCAACCTGGACAGCAGTCTGGAGGCATAAGACAGCATGCTGCATCCTAGGACCCGTAAGTGCCTATGCCCTTTCTGCATTGCTGCTGTACACTAGGGAGCCCCGGAGGGATTTTAAATAGGGAAGTAATAAAATCAACTTGGCCTACTGAAAAGATCTACCTAGTCTCAATGTAGAAGGTCGATTGGAAGGGGCCAGAGCAGAGATGGAGAGACCGGCTAAGACGCTGTACTAAACTTAGAACACTGCTTCTCAGGTTTTGATGTGCATATGAATCACCTAAAAAGTCTTGTTAACAGGGGCGCCTGGGTGGTTCAGTCGCTTAGGCATCTGATTCTTGGTTTCAGCTCGGGTCATGATCTTGCAGTGTGTGAGTTCGAGTCCCACATCAGGCTCTCTGCTGACAGCGTGGAGCCTGGCTGAGATTCTCTCTCCCTCTCTCTCTCTCCTCCTCCCCTGCTCATGCTCTCACTCTCAAAAATCAATAAATAAACTTAAAAAAAAAAAAAAAAGGAGGGCGCCTGAGTGGCTTAGTCGGTTAAGCGTCCGACTTTCGCTTAGGTCATGATCTCGCGGTTCGTGGGTTCGAGCCCCGCGTCGGGCTCTGTGCTGACTGACAGCTCGGAGCCTGGAGCCTGTTTCAGTCTGTGACTCCCTCTCTCTCTGACCCTCCCCTGCTCACGCTGTCTCTCTCTCTCCTAAAAATAAATAAAACATTAAAAAAAAAAAAAAAAGGAGCTTGCTAAGATGCAAATTCTGTTGTAGTAGGTTTGGAGTGGAGCCCGGGATTCTGAATGTCTGTCATGCTGCTGCTTGACCACAGACTATATTTTGAGTAACAAGGACCTAGGCTGGGGTTGATGACAGCCTGGCCTGGGGAAGTTAAAGTGGAGCAAAGAGGTAGTAGAAAAAAAAAAAAAAGAATCCATAGGAATTGCTTATTGATAGGTATATCATCCCCATTTTACAATTGCTTCTTACGAGGGGTTAGGTAGCTCAGATTACATACCTGGGGCACCTGGGTGGCTCAGTCTGTTGAACGTCCGACTTTAGCTCAGGCCATGGTCTCATGGTTTGTGGGTTCGAGCCCCATTTCGGGGCTTGGATTCTGCCTTAGATTCTCTCTCTCCCTCTCTCTCTGCCCTTCCCAGACTTGTTTGCATACACACACACACACTCTCTCTCTCTTTCAAAAAAAAAACTTAAAAAAAATGGGAAAAAAAAAAGATCACATACCTAGTTAGCAACTAAAACTATGACCAGGACCCAACCCTGCCAATTTTTCACCCCACTTATTTGGCTACCCAAAGGAAGTGACACAATACAGCCACCCACAAAGCATTAGCGATCCAAGTAAAATCAAGCAATTCCAAGTAAAATTAAAAAAAAAAAACCTAGTTCACATTTGCTCTATCTTAAATTTACCCAGCTGAACGATTTCTTCCATCTTTTGTACCTGCCACAGTGTCTCTCACAAAAGGTAGAATTGCATGTACCAAAGAATGATGTATTCAACTCTACTAGGTTAAAATACAACAGCATTTTGTGGTGTGTTTGGTTAAGAGTACTATGACATCGAGGAGTTATGTTAGTGAGACACTGGGCACTTCTCTCCTGAGTATGACTGAGAGACAAATGTTTACAAGGACGGCAGGGATGGGGCCCGACCCAGCTCCCATAAGGTGGGAAGGATCTAGACAGGCTGAAAGGAACAAGAGACGCATTTGCATAGGTAGAAGAGTGGAAATAAGATCCAAAAGCAGGACAGAGCACCCGACTGGGTCAGTCGGAAAAGGACGTGACTCTTGATCTCAGGGTGGTGAGTTTGAGCCCCACGTTGGGTGCAGAGGTGACTTAAATAAATAAAACTTGGGCGGGAAAAGATCCAGAAGCAGGAAAATACATCATGTGAATTGCATCTATGAATTTCATGGTAATTCTCTGCTCACTCTTCCAAAAAAAAAAAAAAAAAAAATCAGTCATCCCCAGAAAGAAAAACCACAAGTAGCCTTCTCTGTACCACTTGTTTAGGAGAAAAGAATTCCTATGGCAATAGAATGCTGCCATTGAAGAAGCGAGAGGCGGAGGTAGGCCTGGAGGGTATGATGTGAGATGACACCAAAGAGATGAATATCATATCCATATATCTACCCATCTATCTGAATGGGCACATGTTTAAGGACTATCCCACCGCGGGGGGAAGGGAGGGGTTCTCTATTCTGTTCACACCCTGAACACTGCCCCGTCCCCATGCCGGAGAAACATTCACAAATGCCAGGGCTCTATGTTTAACCATTTCCGGAACTGCTGAACTGTTTTCTGAAGCATCTGCACCATATTACAATCCCACCAGCAAAGTATGAGGGCTCCCATTTGTCCACCTTCCCATAAACATTGGTTATCGTCTTTTTCCCCCTTAAGTTTATTTCTTTATTTTGAGAGAGAAAGAGGGTATGTGTGCACACACGTAAGACTTAGGGAGGGGCAGAGGGAGAGGGAGAGAGAGAGAGAATCCCAAGCAGGCTCCACTCTGTTAGCGCAGAGCCCCGTGTGGGGCTCGAACTCACAAACCACGAGATGGTGACCTGAGCTGAAATCAGGAGTCGGAGGCTTAAATGACTGTGCCACCCAGGCGCCCCTGTCTTTTTAATTATACCCATCCTAGTGGTTGTGAAGTGGTATCTCACTGTGGTTTGGGCTTGCATTTCCCTGCCGGCTAATGATGCTCTGTACCCTTTCATGGGCTTCTTTTCAGCTGGCTCTTGAAAGCCGATCATAGGCATCTTTTTCAAACCCTGGTAACAGGGTTACCCTATGACCCAGCAGTTCTTCTCCTAGGTACATACACAAGAGCATTGAAAACATGTTCACGCACGTGCACACACACACACACACACACACACACACACAATTATACAGGAATGTTCATGGTAGCATTATTCATATTAACCAAAAAGTGGAAACCACTCAAATATCTGTCAGCTGATGAATGGATAAACACAATGTGGTATGTGGTGCCTGTGTACAAGGGAATATTATTCTGCCATAAAACGGAATGAAGTACTGATAGACACTACTGGATGGATTAATCTTGAAAACATTATGCTTAGTGACAGAAACCAGACACAAAGGTCACATGATTCCATTTATATGGAATGTCCAGAATAGGTGAATCCATAGAAACGGAAAGCAGATTGGTGGTTGCTGGGGTCGGGGGGGATGGTGAATGGGGAGTAACTGCTTGATGGGTATGGGGTTTTATTCTGGACTGATGGAAATATTTTGGCTTTGATTTAGATGTATGCCACTGAACTGTTCACTTTAAAATGGTTAATTATACATTAATTACGCCTCAAAGATGAAAAGATAGACCTATGTAAAGCTGGCTCCAGCACACCACTGCCCGGACACTTTGTTCCTCCAAAGTCAGGAAGATCCCACTGCTACCACTGAGGCAATGACTAGCAACTTGAATGGAAAGGGAGTGAACCCTAAAGGACCAAAGTTTAATAGCATCTCAAATGTGTTTTTTTTTTTTTTAATATTTTTATTTATTTCTAGGAGAGAGAGAGACAGCGTGAGCAGGGGAGGGTCAGAGAGAGAGGGAGTCACAGACTGAAACAGGCTCCAGGCCCTGAGCTGGCCGTCAGCACAGAGCCCGACGCGGGGCTCGAACCCACGAACCGCGAGATCATGACCCAAGCGAAAGTCGGACGCTTAACCGACTAAGCCACCCAGGCGCCCCTCAAATGTGTTCTTCTATATCACCTCTCTATCTACTTTCCTACTCACATTTAATCTTTTTAAAGTTTATTTATTTAATTTTGAGAGAGAGAGAGAGAGAGAGAGAGAGAAAATCCCAATCAGGTTCTGTGCCGTCAGTCTGGAGCCTGACACGGGGCTCGAACCCATGAACTGAAGATCATGACCTGAGCCGAAATCAAGAGTTGGAGCCTTAACCGACTGAGCCACCCAGGTGCTCCCACATTTATTCTTATCTTCCTTCTCACAACAATTTTATAGAGAGAGAAATTGAGAAATAGGAATAACCTAAGCAAGATCACACAGAGCTAGGAAGAGGCAGAGATGGGATTTCAACTTTGGTCTACCACATATTATATATTATATTTGAATATGTCATATTCAAATAGAAGCTGGGGATAGCCGTGGGAGTGGTATATAGCCATTTTCCTTGGGTACCTCCTATCCCTAGGGAGACCTCAATGGTGAGTAGTCGGCTTGCCAAAGACTTCAGTCCCATTCCAGAACTGGTGGCTTTAGGCCTTCTGAGGAACTAAGGGGCTGTAGGGCTGCTTAGCTATAAGAAATATGGCCAGGGGTACCTGAGTGGTTCAGTCAGTTAAGTGTCCAGCTCTTGATTTAGGCTCAGGTCATGATCTCACAGTTCATCAGATCAAGCCCCACACCGGGCTCCCAGCTGTTAGCTCAGAGGCTGCTTGGAGAGTTCTCTCTCTCTCTCTGCCCCTCCCCTGTGCAGGCATGCTCTCTCTCCCTCTCTCAAAATAAATAATAAATATACTTTTAAAAAAATGATATGGGGGCACCTGGGTGGCTCAATCAGTTAAGCATCCAACTCTAGATTTTGGCTCAGGTCATGATCTCACGGGTGTGTGAGTTTGAGCCCTGCGTCATCCGGCTCCATGCTGCCTGTGTGGAGCCTGCTTGGGATTCTCCCTCTCTCCCTTTCTCTGCCCCTCCCCGGCTTGCTCTCGCTCTCTTAGTAAATAAATAAACTTAAACAAATAAATAAATAAATAATGATATGGCTAAGACCATGGGACATCTGCTCTGAGGTTTCCTTTGGCATTGTCTCCAGAAAATTCAAAGAGGAATTTAAATATTTCAGGGTTTTGTAGAGAGCTGAGATATGGATTGCTTTCAGGGACCTGAAAGGCCGTCTTTTGTACAGACCTCACCAGAGAACTGAAACTTCCACAAGGAAGTAATTTGCCTAAGATCCCACAGCTGGTTCAGTCAAGAACCAAGACCGGGTGAGGAAGTAACTACAAGTTTGTCCTTGGCCTCGGCCTCTCCATTTCCCACTCTGCTTTTTCCTGTATATTACTTATTTACAAATTACATATAATTATATTTTACCAACTTATTTACTTAATGCTGGAGTACTCTATTTTTTAATTTTTAATATATATATTTAATGTTTATTTATTTATTTAGAGAGAGAGTGTGTGCACAAACAGGGAGGAGCAGACAGAGAGGGAGAGAGAGAATCCACTGAGAGTGCAGAGCCCAATGCAGGGCTCCAACCTATGAAACTCAAGATAATGACCTGAGCCAAAATCAAGAGTCGAATGTTTAACCAACTGGGTCACCCAGGTGCCACTATTGCTACAATATTTTAAAGGCAGTCCTAGATACCAAAGGTATATATTCTTTTCTTAAAAACATTTTTTTAATGTTTATTTTTGAGAGAGAGACAGAGCATGAGCAGGGGAGGGGCAGAGAGAGAGAGGGAGACACAGAATCCGAAGCAGGCTCCAGGCTCCGTGCTGTCAGCCCAGAGCCCAACGTGGGGCTTAAACTCACGAACTGTGAGATCATGACCTGAGCCGAAGTCAGATGCTTACCCGACTGAGCCACCCAGGCGCCCGGCAAAGGTATATATTCTTAAAGCAAAGCAGCATGATATAGCAAAACACAACCATAAAGTAGAAGACCAACACCTTGTTTACGTCTTAGCTCTGCACTTAGTGGCTATAGGATCAAGGCCAAGTTGTTTAAGCCCTTAGTCTCAGACCTCTTTCCCTAAGAAAGAAAAAAACAACAGGGGCACCTGGGTGGCTCAGTTGGTTAAGCATCTGACTTGGGCTCAGGCCATGATCTCGCACTTCATGAGTTTGAGCCCCACATCAGGCTCTCTGCTGTTAGCGTGGAGCCTGCTTTGAATCCTCTGTCTCCCTCTCACTCTGCTTTTCCCCCGTTCTCCAGCACTCTCTCTCTCTCTCGCTCCCGCTCTCAAAAATAAATAAATATTTAAAAAAGGAAAGAATGGGCACCTGGGTGGCTCAGTTGGTTAAGCATCCGACTCTTGGTTTCAGCCCAGGTCATGATCTCACGGCTTGTGAGTTCGAGCCCCACATCGGGCTCTCTGCTTTCAGCATGGACCCGGCTTCACAGATCCTCTGTCCCCCTCTCTCTCTGCCCCTCCTCCCCAAATAAATAAACATTAAAAAAGTAAACAGATAGGAGTGCCTGGTGGCTCAGTCAGTAGAGCATGTGACTCTTGATCTGGGGGTTGTAAATTCAAGCCCTACTTTGGGTGTAGAGATTAAGAATAAAATCTTTAAAAAAAAAAAACAGATAAATAAACAGCCTGAAGATCATCTGTCTGAACTACACTGAGAAACTGCTGTAAGGCTGTTTTTTAGAAATATCCATTTTCTGAAGGATCCAAACTCCAAACACTCCAGAACTTGTTTAACCATAAAGTAGCTTTCTTCTTCCCTTCCCTCTCCTCCCTTTCTCTTCTCCCCTCCCCTTCTCTTCTCCCCTCCCCTTCCTTCCCTTTCCTTTCCCTTCCCTCCTTCCTTTTTGTTCATGGGGGTTTGCAGTTCCAAGGAAGGCTATAGTTTAGAAGTTTTATGCTGCCATCTGCTGGCTGAGAAAGCAGCACTCAGGTGGTGCAAGGAACTTTCTACCAGACCCACACAGCAACCAACCAACAGAAAACCCGCACAACTGAAGGCACTAGGCACAAAACCCAAAAGGCAACTTAGTACTTTTATGGCTCATTAGTTTACTCACCAAAGTATTTATGTTTTCTGATATGAGTGACATGTGATTATTTCCGAAAATTTGTAAACTCTGGAAAAGTAGTAACACCAACTTCCTGTAGTTCCCAAATTCTAAAAGATGATGGTGCATTTTCTTCCCAAGTTTTTATACATTTTTTTGGCAATACTCTTAGTCAACAAAGGTTTATTAGCACCTTCTATATACGAGGCACTTTGTTAGGCACTGGAGATTAAAACAGTGAAGAAAAGAGGCGCCTGGGTGGCTCAGTCGGTTGAGTGTCTGACTTCAGCTCAGGTCATGATCTAAGTTCCTGAGTTCAAGGCCTGTGTCGGGCTCTGTGCTGACAGCATGGCCTGGAGCCTGCTTTGGATTTTGTGCCTCCCTTTCTCTCTGCCCCTCCTCCGCTCTTTCTCCTCTCTCTCTCTCTCTGTCTTGCTCTCTCAAAAGTGAAATAAAAATATTTTAAAAATTAAAACAGTAAAGAAAAAAATCAAGAAAGTCCCTGCCCTCATTGTGCTTACATTCAAGAGTAGGGGCAGCAATACACAAATGAAGATATCATCACATGCTATATAACAATAAATGCTGTAAAGAAAAAGAAAACATGATAAGGGCAGGGGGGAGTCTGGGTGGCTCAGTGGTTTAAGTGTCTGACTCTTGATCTCAGCTCAAGGCTTGATCTCAGGGTCTTAAGTTCAAGCCCCACATTGGGATCCTCTGAGCATGGAACCTACTTAAAAAATTGTTTTTAAGAAAGAAAGCATGATGAGTGGGGCAAAATGATTACAGTGCCGTTTTAGATAGGGTGGTCATGGAAGGGCCCCCTGAGGTGGTAGAAAAAGGGGTTTCGAACCTCTCAAATGATCAGAGGGAGGGAGCCATGCAAATGTCTGGAGGAAGAGTCTTGTAGGGCGAAAAGTGTCCTAGGCTGAAGGAAATGCACGTGCAAATGGTCTGGGGCAGAGAGCATCCTACTGTGTTAGAGGCATAACAAGGAAGCTAGTACGGCTAGAAAGGTATGTGGGGGAAGAAAACTGGAAGGGAAAAAGATTAGAGAGCAAAGCCAGGGACCAAATCACAAAGGGGCCAAATCACGTACAGATAACTTTGTAGGGTTTCCCCCCACTTAAACCCATTTAACATAGCAGAGCTGTAGCTTGAACGATGGACAGGATCCAAAGTCAGCAAGGAAGCCCAAGGACATCCCAGAAAGAGACATTAATGACTCAAAGGCATGAATGCTATAATGGCTAAGAGCATGGCCTCTGGGACTTGAGAGATTTCGGTTCAAATGGCACATCTGCCATGTCTAGTTGTTCCATGATCGCTACCCCCCTCACCCCAAACCAATTAATAGAGTGTGATCTGTTGGTAAATCCTGAGCCCTATCTCTAAGAAACCTATCGATCTCGGTTCAGGTCGTGATCTTACAGTTGATGAGTTCGAGCCCTGCGCGGGGCTCTGCACGGACAGTGAGGAGTCTGCTTGGAATTCTCTCTCTCCCTCTCTGCCCCTCCCCACCTCTCCCTCTCTTTCTCTCTCAAAATAAATAAATAAACTTCAGAAAAGTAACAAGCAGAAAGATCGAAACAGAAGAGAGGGAGACGGGGTAGGCTCTACGATTTCCACATGGTAGGAATTTGAGCTACCGCTGAGTAGCAGTACACTCGCACAACTGAGCATGTGTCACCCAGATTGCTGAGGCCCGCACCTGGAGTTTCACATTCCGTATGTCTGGGGGTGAGACTGGAGACCCTCCTACCTCCCAAGTGATGTTGACGACGCAGGTCTGAGGACCTCCCTCCAAAACTTAATGCTACGGGGGCACCTGGGTGGCTCAGTCTGTTAAGGGTCCAACTTTTGATTTCAGCTCAGGTCATGATCTTCAGTTCATGGGATCGAGCCCCACATCCTGCTTGAGGTTGTCTCTCCCTTCTTCTCTATCCTTCCCCTTCTCCTACTGTGTCTCAAAATAAATAAACATTAAAAAATTAATGCCATGATTGGGGCCATCAACCTGTTTCTTGGTTCATGTACTGACAAATAGCCAGAGTGTTTATCTCTTGGCATTGACCAAACTGGTTGTTTATGCTCCTGTATTTCTACCGTTCGTTATTCAAGATATAAAGGGAGTGATGTGTGAATTATATGACTGCTGTTAAATACAGAAAAGAGACCATGGCTACTGGTTAATATAGAAAAGAGACCATTTTGGAGCCTGGAAGGTATTACTAGGTTCGTTGACTTCTGCTGTTTCTCTTCACCTGGTATTATCCTTCAGCAAGCAAGACACTGAAAACAGTGCATCTATCCCACATTCTCTGTTGACGAGGGTATGAGGAAACAAGCCTTTTCATATTCTGTACATGTTCTGCACAGCAATTTATCAATATGTGTAACAGTCTAAATAAGTACTCTCTCATCTAGCAATTCTACTTCTAGAATGATCATATGGAACAAACTGGAGATCTACGGCAAAGATACAGCTCCAAGGATGGTCGTTACAAGTTTCACATACAAAACCTCAAACTAGATGCAGCCTGAATGTCTAGCAATGGGAAACTGGATACATACTGTGGAAAGAAAGCTTTGCTGTGGAAGAAATCTTCGTGTCAACAAAATAAATATGGAGGTAGAGATCACAGTTGTTATGCACGTGGGGATTTTTTTGGTATTTTGCGCTTTCTAAAATTTCTTCAACGAATGTGTATTGTTTTTGTGATCTGAAGAAACATTCCCTCCCAAATCACTTGCTGCAAATTATGTTACGAAGCTTCATGCACATTGTTATTCTCCATATTTAAGACTAGAACCTGGGAGGAAAGCTACAGGAAAGTGTACACACCTTGAGTCAAACTGTTAATGGTTCTGGTTTTCAACTCAATGTTTCAACCATTTGTTAATTGGGTTCAGAAAACAACGGCATAAATGAGTCAGACTAGAATCCGACTATTCCTATATTTCTATAGTGCATTTCATTTTTCTTGCACAAATAACATAAATGTGAGGACAAGATTTATTAAATGAGGCTAAAAGTCTTACATAAGTAAGTAGCACATAATAATGAACCAGTATTTTTAGTGTATTGTATGTATTGTAACAACAGGCTTAGCTGGACACGGTTGACATCCAGATTACACTGTGATAATCTGTATGTATCAGGATCATTGTTACTTTGGACCCCAAGTAAGAATGGAAAGGCAAAAAGTCACATTTCTATTTAACCTTTATTAACTTAATGCATTCACAGAAAATTACAGTAGGACAGTTTGAAATTCTTATAAGTTCATATCAAAAGCAAAAATGAAAAGCTTTGGATACAAATTTATCCTCTTAATAAAGAGTAGAATTCAATCTTACTAACTTTTGAAGCAGAGAATATTTCATTCTCAAAGATACTTATCAAGAATCTTGCTCTACTGTTGAAATATTTTCTCTAGGATTCACATGTGGGTTCTTGAGCTCAACAAAGAAAACAAACAACAAAAAATAAAATAAAATAAAATAAAAAAATAAAACAAAAAATAAAATAAAATAAAATAAAATAAAGCAAAATAAAGCAAAATAAAGCAAAATAAAATAAAATAAAATAAAATAAAAACAATTCTCTGCTATTGTGTGTAATTCTGAAAAACTTGGTGTCTTTCTAACATCTCTCATGCCGAATCACCTTTCCCACTTCTTACTAATTTCTCCATTCTTTTATGCAAACAAAGTAACCTTTTTTTTCTCTTATGCAAACAAAGGAAAAATTGTTTTCTCTTATGTAAACACTTTTGACAGGTTATGCACATCAAAGCACACGTAAGAAAAAATACATTGACAAGAGTAGCACAGAGTTAAACACTGAAAGTATACTCTTGAGCATTAATTCATTACAATATCCCTGTTAACAGCAAGCCTTTAAGAGGGAAGGACTTTCTGGTCCTCAGAATTGACAACTGATTTTGGTACTTTCTTCTCTGTCAGCTTAGAGAATCTTTCATTGAGTGAAAGCTTCGTCTGCAAAGGAAAGAAAAGCTACGGTTTCAGCGGTTGAGTAATATTTAAAAATACTCATGAAACTTGGTTATTAAAGTAGACAGGGGGGGTAGTTGGAGAAGACTGCGAGTGACCAGAGACAGACTGCGAGTCTGAAGACACTACACAGCACTCTTCTCGATGGCCCTAAAAACATGAGACTTTGCCTGATCTGTGGTATACCACCGAGGCCACCTCTTGGGTTCTTACGGGCTAAATAGTGTCATCAAAGGGGTTTAATTGAAGAGGTAACGAAGAAAGCATACTATTAGCCAGAGAGTAAGTGGGTAAGCTTCCATAGTGGGATGACGGTCAGGCTTGCTTCTACGCAGTGGAGACTAAATGCCTCGACTGTGCCCAGCAACTTGGTAATCTGCGTTGTGAAGACATCCCTCGGGTTAAGTGACTCCAATTAGTATTATTCGTCTATAACCAGCTGGGATACATCAAAGATCTCCCAAGACTTCCAGTTTCTTCCTTATATAGACTGTCACTGAGCCGACATTTCTTTCTCCATTTTCAAGAAATGGCCTTTTAACACCATCCCAAAACCTAAACCAGAAGCCAGACTGATACTGCTCTGAGGCACAGGCAGTCTACCCATTACTATGTATTGCCCATTTTCCAATTCCGAGTCATATGCTTTTATGCAGAACCGAATTAATTAGAATATGAGTAGAATAGGGCGCTCTGGTTAATTTCTCCTGTTGCTAACTAAAAGTGGGCAGATAATTCTTCTGATTGCAATCTCTGCTGTGAAAATCTTAAAAAAAAATACATTAGCCTTTTTGTTTTTGCTGTAGTATACAGTCTGGTAAATACAGTGTCTCCTTAGAAAATGAGAACCATGTTGAGCCTTAAGGCCACTACAGATGTGAACTCACAGTAGACTGAGCTAAATCCATGGCTGACTTGAAGTTCATTTTGAAAATGAGTAATTGAGGTCAGCTTATTTTCTTGACCTTTGTGTCCTCAGCAAAAGTGAAATACAGGGAAGAAACTTCTTGTGTATTAAAGGGCTCCAGATAGGCTTTGGTTAGCCACTTTTTTTTTCCTATACCTAAAAGATAACCCTTGTATATCCTTAAACTACACATGGATTCTTTAACATCTCATGGGCAAAGCTTATGGTGCAATTCTATTACATTTACCTGATGACCGGTTGCTTGAAAGTTGAATTTCACTTCTATTTCTTTGGACTGCTGTGGAGAATTCTTGGTTGAAGTATTTTTATTTCTTAGCAGTAAAGCTTTAGCAGCACGTCTCATGTTTCTGTCAATTAAGTATAATATTTACTAAAAACGTATCTGACAGGCATTAATTAGATGAGCAACTTTGGGCCATTCAATTTAACCTCTCTAGGTCTCATTTCCACCAGCTACATAATGAAGAAGTTTTACTCAAGAAGCTTCAAAGTTCCTTTCAGCATTAAGATTCCAAGTATTGAATCCAGGAATGTTTGCATAGCATCTAATAAAATCACTTGCATGCATTAATCTAGCCTTTTTTATATTGTTACTTCAAAACCACGAAGTGAGTTTTTCTACCCTTAAATGCCAAATCAGCTTTGCTATTATTTCAGTATGGTCATACCTAGAAGCATTTTGGAACAAAAGTAGCCACAGCCTCTACATATAAAGAAAATGGATTAGTAGGCACCTTGGGCTGGGGTGGGGAGGGAGGTAAGGGAGTTAATGGGGAGTGACTACTCATGGGTACAAGGAGTTTCTTTAGGGTCTAATGAAAATGTTCTAACATTAGATTATCGTGATGGTGACACACTCTGTTAATATACTACAAGCCATTGCATTGTATACTTTAAGTGGATGGGCTTTATGGCACGAAAATTATACCTCAGTAAAGTTATTTAAAAAGTAGCTGGAGGCACCTAGGTGGCTCAGTCAGTTAAGCGTCCAACTCCTGCTTTCAGCTCAGATCATGATCTTACAGTTCGGTTCTTGAGTTCCAGTCCTGCACTGGGTTCTCCACTGACAGCCTGGAGCCTGTTTGGGATTCTCTCTCTCCCCCACCCCGCCCTTCCCTTGCCCCTCCCCTGCTTGTGCTCTCTCTCTCTCTCTTTCTCTCAAATAAACTTAAAAAAAGGTTTTTTTAAGTAGGTGAAACATGTGGATACACAGAAATTGACAGAAGCAGCAGCCTGGCAATCCTGAAATTTTTATTCTGCCACACTGCGGGTGTGGCCTCTACCTAGGGCCTCCTGAATGGCTGATGGTAGATCTGGTTCTTATCGTAATGGCTCTTCATGAAAATAAACAGCACAGATTTTTTTGTAATGGGTGGCTATAGAGTTCAAGGGAAGATGTCTGCCACCTGTAGTGTCTTTGTCCGTTTGGGTTGCTATAAGAAAATCACTGGATGGCTCATAAGCAACAAAAATTTCTTTCTCGTGGTTCTGGAGGCTGCTAAGTCCAAGATCAAGGTGCCAGCATGATCAGATTCTAATGAATGCTCTCTTCTGGATCACAGACTGCCAACTTCCGGCTATGTCCTCACATGGAGGAAGGGCTCAGGGAGCTCTGTGGGGTCTCTTTATGAAAACACTAATCCCACTGGCTCCAACCTTGTGATCTAATCACCCCCCAAAGGTCCTGCTCCTGACGCCATCACACTGGGCATCAGGGTTTCAACATATGAATATTGGGGGGAGGGGACACAGACATTGAGACCATATGTAGTCACCCTCTGTAAGAGGCAGAGAATAATGAAAGCCTAACTGCTATGGGGTTATCTTGATATTGTCAGTTAAGTTGTTGTAGTCAGTGGTTTTAAACAAGTCAAGTCTTTTTTTCACTGTAGCTTTTTTTTCTGGTTATAAATACTGCTCCTGCTGGGACCCAATTGACCAAAACCAGGGTTTGACTTGGAAAAAAGAGAGACTGCTCTGAGGAATTAAATAGATATTGGTTTCCTAATTAACTTTTAGACACATGTTCTCTTTCCTTTGACAGGATGCCACAGAATATGTACGTTTTATTTATTTACTGAACACAATATATTACATTGTTAATTATTTTTAAGTTTATTCAGTTTAGAGAGAGAGAAAGAGAGAGAGACAGACCATGAGCAGGGGAGGCACAGAGAGAGAAGGAAACACAGAATCCGAAGCAGGCTCCAGGCTCTGAGCTGTCAGCACAGAGCCTGACACGGGGTTCGAACTCACGAACGGTGAGACCATGACCGGAGCCGAAGTCGGACGCACAACCGACTGAGCCACTCAGGTGCCCTTACATTGTTAACTTTGAAAGAAGATAATTATAACATTCTAGATGTGGCAGGCAGAATTCCAAAAAGAGTTCCCCAAAGAATTACATCAAAACTGTGACTATGATGAGATAGCACATCCATGAATATACTACCTTATCTAGCAAAAGAGACCTTATACATGTAATTCAAGTTACAGGTCCACAAACTATATTTTTAAATTTTACTTATTTATTTTTTAGTTAACTCAGTGGACTTTCAAATAAGGAGATTATCCTGGTTTATTTGGGCTGGCCTAATCTAATCACATGATAAAAGCAAAAGAGAGGAGAAAGAGTAAGAAGGAGGGGCACCTGGCTGGCTCTGTCAGTAGAGCATGAGACTATTTTTTTTTTAATTTTTTAATGTTTTTTATTTATTTCTGAGAGAGAGAGAGAGAGAGACAGCATCAGCAAGGGACAGTCAGAGAGAGAGGGAGGCACCGAATCTGAAACAGGCTCCAGGCTCTGAGCTGCCAATACAGAGCCTGACGCGGAGCTCGAACCCACGAACCATGAGATCATGACCTGAGCCGAAGCCAGATGCTTAACTGACTGAGCCACCCAGGCGTCCAGAGCATGAGACTCTTGATCTCCTGGTTGTGAGTTCAAGCCCCATGTTGGGTGTAGAGATCACTTTAAAACAAAAATCTTAAAATGAATGAAAGAAAGAAAGAAAGAAAGAAAGAAAGAGAGAGAGAGGGAGGGAGGGAGGGAGGGAGGGAGGGAAAGAAATAGGGAGAAGGACATGACATGCTGTTGCTGGTTTGAAGATGGAGGGGGCCGCATGAACAGGAATTCAGGCTCCCTCTAGAAACAGAGTGACACCTGACTGATAACCAGCAAGGAAATGGAAAACCTCACTCCTACAGCCTCAAGGAACAACTAGAAAGAGGTTGGAAGCAGATTCTTCCCCAGAGCCTCCAGACAGGAGTCCATCCCAGGGCCAGCCTGATTTCAGCCCCACAAGGCCCTAGGTAGAAAACCAGCCCGGCATGCCTGGGTGCCTGAGCTACAGAACCCTGAGACAATACAGGAGTGTGGTTTTCAGCGGTTTGTGGTGATGTGGTTAAGCAGCAACAGAAAACTAATAACCTAGGCTTTTAAACAAGTTAACCTCGTCCACTTGTACTTGTGGAGGGACAAAATACAAGAGTAGAAAGCCCACAGCTTCATAGCCACACAAACCAATGCTGAATACATTATTCAAAATCTGAGTTATGTTATTAGTCGTATTGCTTCAAGGAAGTTAATATACTCTCTGGAGCTTATTTTATGCATCTGTAACATGGAAATGTTCATACCAACCTCACGGGATTGCTTAGTGCAGGGCCGAGCACATAATAGGCACTCGGTAAATGCTATCTATTCCCATGAATCTGCTCCTATGTCCACAGCTCTTTGAGCCCTTCCATGGATGCCTGTGGTGAGGCCCATTTTAAAGGGAGTGTAACAAGACTCCTTCTTTCATGGCTGTGGTTCTGAAGGGTTACACAAATGCACCTGACAATTTCACCCGGCAAAGTCCTCCATGCTTGAGGACTTTGGAACACTGAAATTTACTTAGTATATATGGTATATATTATAAGGAGCAGAGGGTTTTAATCTTAAGATTAAATAATGAAAATTCTTCATGGTACCAAATTCTTCAGGGTGACAATTCCTACCCACTTTAAGGAGACAGGAAACCCGGAAATCTCAAGCATAACCACTAAATCAAGCCTGGCCATTTTAATCGTGAATTTTCTGGTTCAATATTAGGATTATTAACATAAATTGGTATGGATTCTTCAGGATCATTCTAGAAGCCTCCCCCTGTAAGTTACCTTTGTTTTTGTTTCACTTTTCTCCTAAGAAGAATGAAATCTATTGTACTGATGTCTATCTGCAATTACCTTTTACGTCTTCGATCAATTTCGCGGAATCTGTGGCCATTTTCTAGTGACATCTAAATGTAAAAAGTGGAAACAAATTATGCAAAAGCCGTCCTTACTCAGCACAAGATGCTTATTTTCTTTATTTTAAATTGACTAACATTTTCAGTGACAATATTCTCTTTGCTTGATCCTTCATCTAACATTCAATTTCAGATTTTTCTCCCCTATTCACAATTGCAAGAATGTCAAAGCCAGTGGGTCCTTAGAGATGAAGCAGTCCAACCCCCTCACATAACAAATTAGGAAATGGGGACTCAGAAAAGTCAAATACCACAGTACTTCCTGGATCTAGAGGAAAGATAATAACTGTAGATAAAATCCACAAAGTGTGTCCTTATAACTTTTATGTAATAAACTTGTGATACTGATTGTATTTAAGATAGGGGGTGCCTGGCTGGCTCAGTCAAAAGACTGTACAACTCTTGACCTTCGGGTTGTGAGTTCAAGCTCCATGTTGGGAGTAGAGATTACTTAAACTTTTTTTTTTAAAAAGATAGCTAAAACCAGACAAAGACCCCACTAAAAAGGAAAATTACAGGTCAGTATCCCTGATGAGGCTGAATGCAAAAATTCTCAACAATATACTAGCACATTGAATTCAACAGTACATTAAAAGAACTATTCACCATGATCAAGTGGGATTTATTCCTGGGCTTCAGGGCTGGTTCAATATTTGCAAATCAATCAACCTGATACACCACATTGATAAAAGGAAAGATAAGAGCCATATGATCCTTTCGTGGAAAAAAAGCATTTGACAAAATGAGGCATCCTTTCTTGATAATAGCCCTGAAGAAAGTTGGGATAGAAGGAACATAACATCACAAAGGTCATATATGAAAGGCCCACAGCTAATATCATCCCCAATGGGGAAAAACAGAACTTTCCTCATAAGATCAGGAATATGACAGGGATGTCCACTCTCACCACTGTTATTCAACATAGTGTTGGAAGTCTTAGCCTCAGCAATCAGACAACAAAAAGACATCCAAATTGGCAAGGAAGAAGTTGAACTTTCCCTTTTCACAGATGACATGATACTCTAACATGGAAAACCAGAAAGATTCCACTGGAAAACTGCTAGAACTGATATGTGAATTCAGCAGTCACAGGATTTAAAATCAATGTACAGAGATCAGCTACATTCCTATACACCAATAATGAAGCAGCAGAAAGAGAAATCATGGAATCGATTCCATTTACAATTGCACCCAAAACCATAAGATACCTAAGAGTAAACCTAAACCAAAGAGGTAAAAGATCTGTATGCTGAAAACTATAGAAAGCCTATGAAAGAAACTGAAGGAGACACAAAGAAATGGAAAGACATTCCATGCTCATGAACTGGAAGAACAAATATTGTTAAAATGTCGATACTACCCAAAGCAATGTATACATTCAATGCAGTCCCAATCAAAATACCAACAGCAGTCTTCCCAGAGCTAGAACAAATGATCCCAAAATTTGTATGGAACCAGACGAGCCCCCGAATAGCCAAAGCAACCCTGAAAAAGAAAACCAAAGCTGGAGATGTTACAGTTACAGACTTCAAGCTGTATTACAAAGCTGTAATCATCAAGACAGTATGGTACTGGCAACAAAAACAGACACATAGATTGGTGGAGTAGAACAGAGATCCCAGAAATGGACTCACAAATATATGGCCAACTAATCTTCCACAAAGCAGGAAAGAGTATCCAATGGAAAAAAACAGTCTCTTCAGCAAATGGTGCTGGGAAAACTGGATAGTGACATGCAGAAGAATGAAACTGGACCACTTTCTTACACCACACACAAAAATAAACTCAAAATGGATGAAACGCCTAAATCCTACAGGAGAAAACAGGCAGCAACTTCTTTGACCTCGGCCACAGCAACTTTTTTTTTTTTTTAATTTTTAAAATGTTTTATTTCTGAGAGAGAGAAAGCGTGAGCAAGGGACGGTCAGAGAGAGAGGGAGACACAGAATCTGAAGCAGGCTCCAGGTTCCGAGCTGTCAGCACAGAGCCTGACGCAGGGCTTGAACCCACGAACTGTGAGATCATGACTTGAGCCGAAGTCGGACGCTTAACCGTCTGAGCCACCCAGGTGCCCCAGCAACTTCTTACTTGACATGTCTCCGGAGGCAAGGGAAATAAAAGCAAAAATGAGCTATTGGGACGTCATCAAGATAAAAACTTTTGTACAGCGAAGGAAACGGTCAACGAAACTAAAAGGCAACGGATGGAATGGGAGAAGATATTTGCAAATGACATATCAGATAAAGGGTTAGTATCCAAAATCTATAAGGAAGTTATCACACTCAACACCCAAAAAACAAATAATCCAGTGAAGAAGTGTGAGCAAAAGACAGAAACAGACACTTTTCCAAAGAAGACATCCAGATGGCTAACAGACGCAGGCAGGAAAAGACGCTCAACATCACTCACTATCAGGGAAATACAAATCAAAACCACAATGATACCACCTCACACCTGTCAGAATGGCTAAAACTAATGACTCAGGCAAAAACAGATGTTGATGAGGATGAGAAGGAAGAGGATCTCTTTTGCGCCGCTGCTGGGAATGCGAACTGGTGCAGCCACTGTGGAAAACAGTATGGAGGTTCCTCAAAAAATTAAAAATAGGGGGCGCCTCGGTGGCTCAGTCGGTTAAGCGGCTGACTTCGGCTCAGGTCATGATCTGTTGGTTCGTGGGTTCAAGCCCTGCGTCGCGCTCTGTGCTGACAGCTCAGAGCCTGGAGCCTGCTTCGGATTCTGTGCCTCCCTCTCTCTCTGACCCTCCCTTGTTCATGCTATCTCTCTCTCTCTCAAAAATAAATAATAACTTTAAAAAAAAAGCACCGAGGCGCCTGGGTGGCTTAGTCGGTTAAGCATCTGACTTTCGCTTAGGTCATGATCTCGCGATTCGTGGGTTCGAGCCCACGTCGGGATCTGTGCTGACTGCCAGCTCAGAGCCTGGAGCCTGTTTCAGTCTGTGACTCCCTCTCTCTCTGACCCTCCCCTGCTCACGCTGTCTCTCTCTCTCTCTTAGAAATAAATAAAACATTAAAAAAAAATTAAAAAAAAATAAAAAAATAAAAAAAAAGCACCGTAACACATGCAGGTATTCTTCAAAGTTAATGGGTACAGATCAAATAGCCTTTTATTGGAAAGTTCATGTTTAGGCTGGAAGCACATCTTAGTGTTTACATGGAAACATGCTACTTACTGACGGCAGCCCTGAATTCGAGACAGATGAAGCCAAAGTAGAAGAAAAGAATACGATGAAATGGGGGGAAAGGAACAGGAATTGGAACTTGATACTATTGTTAAGAAAGGTATTTGAGATTACATGCGATTATTTCTAACGATAAATTGGTCAATGCCAGTTCCTTCCTTAAGGTCTTTCCATACTTCTACACTGCCCTCGATATAAAATCCATACTCCAGCGTGACTGTCTCCTGACACACTACCTCTTCACACTCACCTCTCGTCAGCTCTGCCCACACACATTACACTTGGGCTCGGTGATTTTTCAAACTGTTTTTTTTTTAAGGGTAGAATACCTAGTTCTAACAAAATCTTAATTTGGTATCCCAGGATGCAAAATATTGAAAAGCAAAACTGCCTTCATGGGCTCCTAAGGCACCTCTTCAAAACCCCTCGAACTCTGCAGTACAAAGTTAGAAAACTACTGCAGCCTGGTCACACCAAGCTAATTGCAGTTTACCAAACATGCCATGCTTTGTTTCGCTTCTGTAACTTTAGTTTTTTCTAGAAAGTTGGGGAGAGGTGCAGAGAGAGAGGGAGAGAGAGAGAATCTTAAGTAGGTTCCACACTCAGCACAGAGCCTGCTGCGGGGCTCAATCCCATAACTCTGAGATCATGACCTGAACCGAAATTAAGAGTCAGATGCTCAACCGACTGAGCCACCCAGGCGCCCCACTTCTGTAACTTTAATCATGTCGTTTCCTCTGGCTGGAATGCCTTTCCCATCTCTTCTGCTTTGCTTACTTCTACTCAGCCTCTACAATTCAACTCTCTCCCCTCAGATGATTTCCTTAGCTGGTTTGTACCTTGGGCCCACCTCTAAGTATTTTTGCCATGCTTCTGTGTGTGTGTGTGTGTGTGTGTGTGTATGTGTGTCTGTCTGTCTCCCTCCCTCATTCTTTCCTTCTCTCCCTTCCTTCCTTGTCTCTCTTTCTTTCTTTCCTTCCTTCCTTTTCTTTCTTTCTGGCATGTAATAAGAGCTAGAAGGTGTCAAATAAGAAATGAAATACTACAAGGAAGTGGAGAAAGAAAAGACTAAGAAAAGTACATTGACTTTGACCACAAAGCAGTACTAAAAATCTTTTGACAGCAAAATTTGTTAGAATGCTAGGAATTGAAGTCAGATTCAAGAAACGAATGGCAAACAGAAACACTTATGAGGTTGTAGCTGTATCCATGTGGAAGCCTATTAGAGATTTTGTTCCTATTTTAAAAATGTTCATATTTGGGGCACCTGGGTGGCTTAGTCGGTTAAGCATCCGACTTTCGCTTAGGTCATGATCTCGCGGTTCATGGGTTCAAGTCCCGCGTCGGGCTCTGTGCTGACTGCCAGCTCAGAGCCTGGAGCCTGTTTCAGTCTGTGACTCCCTCTCTCTCTGACCCTCCCCTGCTCACGCTGTCTCTCTCTCTTTCTCTCCTAGAAATAAATAAAACAGTTTAAAAAAATGTTCATATTTGCCCCTATATTCTCAAGGGGAAGTTTTATTTCACACTGAAAATCTCTTGAATATGTATGTATGTATGTATGTATGTATGTATGTATCTACCTATCGATTCTACGAAATTAATTAGAATGTAAAGACTTTTATTTATTTATTTTGAGAGAGAGAGCATGAAAGCAAGGGGGGAGAGGGAAAGGGAGAGAGAGAATCCCAAGCAGCCTCCATGCCCAGCACAGAGCTTGATGCAGGGCTCAGTCTCATGACTGTGAGATCATGATCTGAGCTGAAATCAAGAGTCAGATGCTTAACCGACTGAGCCACCCAGGTGCCCCAGCATATAAAGACTTTTAAAAACCCATGGAAGGCACCTGGGTGGCTCAGTCGGTTAACTGGCCAATTTTGGGTCAGGTCAAGATCTCGCGGTTCGTGAGTTCGGGCCCTGTGTCGGGCTCTGGGCTAACAGCTTGGAGCCTGGAGACTGCTTCAGATTCTGTGTCTCCCTCTTTTTCTGCCCTCCTCCACTCATACTCTGTCTCTCAAAAATGAATAAGTTAAAAAAAATTTTTTTAAGCCATTGATTTTTAAAGTAACCATATCTATATGGCCATAATGAACATTTTATAATTATAATAAATAATTTGATATGATCATCATGGTAATAATAAAATAATAACTCCAATTTATAGAATGCTCACCATAATCCCTAAAATGTTAACACATATTTCAATCAATCATCACAACAGCCTTTAAGATCAATATTCTTGCCATTTTATAGCTGAGAAAACAAGCTCAAAGGGACTTGCCTAGGGTTCCTCAGCTACTATACTTCATCAAATCTAAGATACCATGATTATAAAATGTACTGTTATTTTGCCTATCACTGAAAAGGCATTTATTTATTTATTTATTTATTTATTTATTTATTTATTTGAGGGAGAGAGCGAGCAGGGGAGCAGGGCAGAGGAAGTGAGAGAGAGAACCTTAAGCAAGCTGTACACTCAGCGTGGAGCCTGATGCATGTTGGATCCCATGACCCTGGGATCATGACCTGAGCCGAAATCAAGAGTCACACACTCAGCTGACTGAGCCACCCAGGTGCGATGAAAAAGTTTTTAAGCTTCTCAATTTAACTATGGTATACCATAGTGAATGTAACGTACTTCCTGATTTCGGCGATATTAAAACTGACAAAAGCATGTGTATCTTGAAATTGATTAGACTGGTAGGAAGTGGTAGAAATATGATTCCATTCACATGTGAGTAAAAGGCTTTGTCATTAGTCACTTCACTGTACCACTTAGATCTCTTTAGATGTCCTGTCGATGTCCTTCATTCTAATCTTATTTATAGGGGAAAGAAAACTGATACGGAGAGCAGGGGAAGGGACTTGTTCAAGGTCATACACATAGCTAGTACGTAGATTAGCCAGGACACGAAGTCTCTCTGACTCAGACTGGTACAGTTTACATTATACCACATTGCCATCTAAGCTACCCTGTGTTTTGCTACAGGTGAAGAGGTACTGGGAAGGTACCAGAGTGGCATGTGTAGGAATAAGTATTAGGTATCTCATGTAAGAGCTCCATCTACTCAAGAGAACTTTTCACTTAAATACTTAGGTCAAACACATGAGTCCTGTATTAAAGATGGAAGTTTCCAGGAAAATAGTTACAAGAACTGCTGTATATTGACTCAGCCAGTTAAATCTGTTATTCATAGCACTTGAGTAAGTTATAAATAAAATAAAGACAATGCCCTGGGAATTCGATGATTGTACAAGATTGTTTTAAGATAACATATGCTACTGGGGCATCTGGTTAGCTCAGTCGGTGGAGCATGTGACTCTGGATCTCAGGGCCATGAGTTCAAGCCCCCCATTGGGTGTGGAGCCTACTTACAAATAATAATATATGCTATTAATACGTTTTATTTGTACCACCCAACTCATTTTTGTCTCATGCCCACTTAGAAGCTAAATAATATAAAGTAGGAGGAGGGTAACGGGTGGGAAGGGGGAACCTTTTCAAGCCATTGTACTATATGGGTGGAAACACGTAGACATGTTTGACAAATGTGGCTTCTTCTTCCACTGATGTTGGTATATTGAAGTAATTGTCACTGTAAGCAGATGCCAAAACTAATGAGAAGAAAAATGGCTACAAAAAAAGAAAGCCTATTCAAATGAAAATGACATTTAAAAAACTATATAGAATCTGTGCTATAAAAATGAAAAGGCTGCTACTTACCTTTCGGTTCCTGTTCATTTGATCATATCTCCACCACATCTGTTTCTGGGAGTGCGGGTTCCTTCTTTTCATTGTTAGAAACCTGGCACAAGTCATAAATGGTGATATTTTAAAACAGCTACTTTTTATACGGAATGAAATTATGTAAAAGGTATGTCTTCAAGCAATATTATTTTATTATACATATTTAAACATCTGACTTAAGACTGAATACTAGATGCGATTAAAATACAGAATAGTGTTTTGATAAGTGATTTCGATAAGTAATAGGAAGAGGAAGAGCCCAGACTCTGCTCTCCCTCCACCAGGTGAGAGCACAGAGAGAAGGCGGCGGCTGTGTGCAAGACAGGAAGAGAGCTCCCGCCAGAACCCGACCCCGCCTGCACCCCGACGTCAGACTTCTGGGCGCCAGAACTGGGAGAAACCAATGCCTGTTGTTTCAACTACCCAGTCCGTGCTATTTTGTCATGGCAGCCCAAGCAGACAAAGACAGCAGCAGGCTGGGAAGTTGCAGGCCCGTTTTGCCCAAGAGAGACAGTCTCTTAAAAATAACATATAGGGGCGCCTGGGTGGCTCAGTCGGTGAAGCATCCGACTATGCTCAGGTCATGATCTTGCGGTTTCATGAGTTCAAGTCCCACGTTGGGCTCTGTGCTGACAGCTTGGGGCCTGCTTTGGATTCTGTGTCTCCCTGCCCCTCCCCCGCTCACACTCAGACTCTCTCCCTCTCAAAAATAAACAAAGATTAAAAAAAATTTTTTAGTTACAAATAAATGAGTAAAAACAATATATAGACTAGACTACCTCTGTAAGAACTCCAGAGACCAGCTGAGAACCTATGGCACTCGAGCCATCGTAAAACCAAGAAGGGGTTCCAGACAATGGGGGAGGAATAGGCCCCGCATTTAGTGTGCCCAGGTTTGTTCCTCCCCATGTGCAGTGAGCACAGAGCAGCCGGGAGGAAACCCCCGGACTAGGGCTCCTCCCTTGGGATAGAACCGAAAGAGGGGACCACGTATCGAATGTTCTGGTTTCTCCGGGAGCTGCCTGTGGGGCCAGCCTTTTGTCTCACCAGACTCAGGGCATCAGTGGGACCGGGGCCAGAGTTTGGAAGCTACTGGAAAGAGAGGCAAGCAGCACGTCAGAGCTGCAGCTCTGTAGGCAGATGCCAAGGGGAACAAGAGATTATAGAAGATCTGAGAGGTGCTAGAACTCCCAGACAGTAGATGGGCGGTCTTCCCCTGCACGAGGCCACAATGTAAAGACTGGGAAAGGTGTTTATTTTTTCTAGATGTGCAAATCCCAGCAGAAACTATAAGACAAACAAAGAAACAGAGACTTGGTCCAATCAACCAAAATAAAACTCCAGAAATCAACCTTAACGGAATGCAGATCCACGAGCCACCCGACAAAGGATTTAAAATAATGGTCATAGAGATGTTCAATGAGCTACAAGAGAACGCAGATGCATGGCTAAAGGAGATCAGGAAAATGATGCACAAGCAAAACAGGGTTAGCAGCAAGGAAACAGAAACTATAAAAAAGAACGAAACAAATTCTGGAGCTGAAAAATACAAGAACTGAAATGAAAAATTCATTAGAGGGGTTCAACAGAAGATTGGATTAGGCAGAAAAAAGAATCAGCAAACTTGAAGAGGTCACTGGAAATCATTTCAAGGTCATTTGAAATCATTGAGTTGGAGAAGCAAAAATAAAAATGAACAAAGAAAAATGAAGAGAGACTAAGGGATTTATAGTTTATTATCAAGCAGGCCCATATATGCATTATGAGAATCCTAGAAGGGGATGGAGGAGCAGAGAGGGTATTTGAAGAGGTAGAAGCAACCCAAATGTCCATCAAAAGATAAATAAAGTCTGGTATATACACACAATGGAATATCATTCAGCCTTTCAAAGGAAGGAAATCTTGCCCCAGGCTACAACATAGATTAACCTTGAGACTATTATGCTAAGTGAAATAAACTACTCACAAAAAACCCCCACGAATAGTACATGATTCCACTTACAGGAGGTGTCTAAAGTAGTCAAACTCACAGAAACAGAGAAACAGAAAGGAAAATGGTAGTTATCAAGGATTGGGGTGAAGGGAAAATGGGAAGTTATTTAACGGGTTTAGAGTTTCAGCTTTGTGAGATGAAGTTCTATAGATCTGTTTCACAGCACTGTGAATATACTTAACATCACTGAAGTGTACGCTTGAAAATGATTAAGATGGTCATTTTCTGTTGCTTTTTATAATGTTTTAAATGAAAAAAACAAAATTCATGAATTCTTAAGATGTTTCCAGTTGGGCTGGATCTTTAGTCACGTAGTCCAAATCTCCCCTTGCACTTATTAGGAAATTGAGATCTAGAAACATTCAGTAATTTGCCCAATACACTTAGTGACAGAATTGGGACATAAAGCTGTGTTTCTATATTCTTATGTTGTTTCCACTCACTCATGCTACTTATACGCCATGAGGGGCCGTTTCCTTAAAAATCACGGACCAGATTCTCACTGGCATCATCTTCCAAGAAATAAGAAAAATACTAACAGTTGAGTAACAAATGAGGCCAGGGAATAGTGAAGAATCTCGGAAGAAAAATCGGGAAATCAAGTAATCAGTCTGAAAGGACTTCTGTTTTTCAAAGTGAGACATAGTAAATTAGGGATTTTAGACTCAAAGATCTGACTTGTCCGTTATCATCAGGTTTGAATCTGTTCCAAGAATGACTTGGAATGGTGGAGTGGTAATAAGATGTCAGTTGTCACTCTGTAATTGGAGTTTAATTGGCAAGGAGTTTGAAACGAAGAGGCCCACTTCCTCTGAAGCTATTATCTGTGTTTACAAAAGCTTTCATCAGGTGGACCAGCCCAGCCAAGGTAAAGATAGGTGCACGTTGCCAGTTGCCAGTTCATTTCATGTAAATTACTGAGTGGAGGGTACAAAAGACAGCTTTTGTTCTGGTGCTTCTCCATTTACATATCACTTCAGCCAAGAAAGGCATCTGCCTATGGATGTAATTACCAGATCAGAAAAGGATCCGGTATTTTTGGGTGTTAAAAATCCAAATCCACACCTTGCTTACAAGAAATTCTCTTTAGAGTTTTTGAGAATCATATTGGTTTTTCAGAATTGAAAAGCATTATTGCGAATCTCCAATAAATAATGTCCTGCATAGGCTATCCTTCTTTATCATTGTTTATTCCTTATTATATAAGAGGCTACCTTTTATCCAGACCACACTGGGCTTGTACATTGGTGACTTATTTAAGGCAGAAATGTACTTAACACTTCTGGTTTGTCTTTATCTTCTGGTGAAGTTGGCCTGAGAGAAAAATTTCACGTGAGGGCATGAAATTCCTAAAGTTTTCATTTTATACTTGGTGCAAAAGCCAACTCTAGGTTTGAAGAGTATTCTTACACCTAACTGGTCCACTTATGTGTAGTATTAGACTGGAAAATGATGGAGTAGAAGAATTAATCTCCAGGGGATCAATTATAAGACTATGTTAATTTTCTGTACTTTATATGTTCTTTTATAATAAATAGTTCTGCATTTGAGAACTTTAATGTTAACCAAGCGAGAACTACTTATTTGTGCTGAGAATACAAATAATTACAATAATAGAAGATAAAGGAGAAACAACTGAACACAATTGTTCATTATCTTTCAAGATGGAAAGTGACAGAGATACGGCGTTGTAAATGGAATGGTGGCACCTCAGTGGAAGTATTATGCCACTCGACCGACAAAAATTACTGTATAAAATAAAGTAAAACATAAAAATCTTGAAGGAATGCAGAAATATTAATTACCTGTCATCAGTGTTAAGCATGTTTCAATTTTGATAGCAAATTATTTGTGTACTGTTAATATAAATGGGATGAGGCCTTTAGCATTAAAATAGTGACTACATCAGACATCGTCTATATACACAATAACCCACACCTACATTTTGGGGGGGAAAATGCAGCTGAAACTAGCAATTTTGTGCAATTGTTAATATGTGCTAAAATACCTGACTAGACATTTATAGGCAATGCAAACTGAAGGCAATCACTGAGAAGTCTGAACTGGAAATAAACCTTTACTCAATTACCTAAGCACAATACAAGTGACTTGTGGTTTTTAAAACTCAAACAATCTGCAAGACTATTAAATTTCTCTCTCTCTCTCTTCCCCCTCCTCTTTCTTATTTTTGCTAGGGCAGACAGATCTAACCTAACAGTTTTATGAGGCAAGTAAACATACACACTATATTCTAAATATATTCAGAAGGTTAGTGTTGTATCTTACACAAAGAATAGCATCCTCTCCTATGGTCTGAGTCAAAGGAAAGTAGAAAAGTTCAGCTGCTCAAAGAGGCACCTATCATCTATGTGCTAAGGACTCTCTGAGGACTCTTGGGGAAGGAGACAGAGAAAGGAAACATAGAAATTCATTATCGGAGATTATATATTATCAGTCTAGCATAGTTTGTTGTTAGATTAGCTAGCCTAGAAAGCTGGCAGTTTCAAAGGGTATGGGACACCAAGTCTATGTCTTTTCATTGTCGGGAAGGCTCAGTAGGAAAGGCTGAGCACATGGGATGCTGCCAGGAAAAGCCAACCTAGAGGAAACAAGTTAATGAGGGCACACTGGGAATCTGGATGATACTAGAGATGGTCAGCAAGTGGAAAGAATACTGATGCCATGTATGTGTTACCTCCAATCTATTAATATCTTAGTCCCAATACAACATCTGTTACAAACACTTATCTACCCATTAAAATAAAAGTAAGCATGCCCTTCCATTTCCATATTATTCAACACATTGTACTAATGATTAAGTATTTATGTATTTACCTGTTAAATTGAGACTCAAACTCGGGTGATGTTCTGAATCTTTCTACTGGTGAGTATCTTCCATATCTCCCTGATTGGCCATAATAACTCCCTGATGGGAGATAAGATCTCTCTGAGGGGACAGGAGATCTCCTTGATGAGTAATAAGATCTCCCTGATGGGACAGGAGATCTCCTTGATGAGTAATAAGATCTCCCTGATGGGACAGGAGATCTCTTTGACAGGAAATACGATCTCCCTGATGGGGCAGGAGATCTCCTTGACGGCAAATATGATCTCCCTGATGAGTAATAAGATCTCCCTGAGGGGACAGGAGATCTCCCTGATGAGAAACGAGATCTCCCTGACCGGACGGGAGATCTCCCTGACCGGATGGGAGATCTCCTTGACTGGACAGGAGATCTCCCTGAAGAGTAATAAGATCTCCCTGATGGGATAGGAGATCTCCGTGATGGGAAATGAGATCTCCCTGATGGAACTGGAGATCTCCCTGATGGGACATGAGATCTTCTTGATGGGACATGAGATCTCCCTGACGGGATATGAGATCTCTTTGAATGATCACGAGATCTCTCTGAGTGACCATGAAATCTCTCAGTGTGGCCACGAGATCTCTCTAACTGGCTATGGGATCTTTCTGGGTAGCCATGAGCTCGTTTTATCTGGGTATGAGATCTCTCCTGCTGGTCATGAGCTCTCTCTAGTTGGCCACGAGATCTTTCTGTTTGGGCCCAAGATCTCTCCGATTGGTCACAAGATGTATCAGATTGGTCATGAGAACTCTCTGACTGGCCACGAGATCTCTCTGACTGATCATAAGAACTCTCCAACTGGCCTTGAGATCTCTCTGAACGATTGTTTTTTGACGCTTGGCCTTGAGGTCCTTCCAACTGCTGCTGGTTCTCCTCCGACAGGCTTCCACTCTTCTCTGCCTGGGAGTTGGAACTGTCATTGCACTTCTGCAAAAAAAACCCCACAATTTTGCAAAACAAATATAATGTTATTTTGTCAAAGCCAGTTCTATGGACAATTTCTTTTTTAAGAACTTCATTGCCTCTACTTTTATAAAGTTTTCAGAACTAATTTGCAGAGAAAACTCAGATCCCATGTCACTGGCACAAAGAATATCATACATGTAAGTGTTTAGTATAATTAGGGGCACCTGGGTGGCTCAGTCGGTGAAGCGTCTAACTTCAGCTCAGGTCACAATCTCATGGTTTGTGAGTTCGAGTCCCAGCTGTCAGCTCAGAGCCTGGAGCCTGCTTCGGATTCTGTGTCTCCTTTGCTCTCTGCCTCTCCCCTGCTCATGCTTTGTCTGTCTCACTGTTTCTCAAAAATAAACATTTAAAACTTTTTAAAAAATAAAAATAAAAAAATAAAGTTTAATAAAATGTTTTAAATGTAGGAGCACCTAGGTGGCTCAGTTAGTTAAATGTCCAACTCTTGATTTCAGCTCAGGTCACGCTCTCACTTTTGTGAGATCGAGCCCCGCATCAGGCTCTGTGCTGGATGTGGAGCCTGCTTGGGATTCTCTCTCTGCCTCTCTCTCTACCCCTCTCCCATGCTCACTCTCTCTCTCAAAAAAAAAAAAAGTTTTAAATATAGAAAATGGGTTGCTTTGCAAATCTGAATATATCCCAAGGTGTTTTAAGTAAAGAAACAACAGATTCTGTGACTTTATAGCTGAGGAGAGAATATTTAATATTTTGTAGTACAAATCCCTAGAACCAAAGGAAAGTATTCAAAATCATACTATTTACCCCTCACCTGCTTGGGATCATTAAAAAGAGACTGTCTCTTCAACATAAATTAATACTTAATTCTAGAAAGAAAGACAAATAAATGAGGGGAAAGATAGCAATAAAGAAAGCAGAAGGTTGACTTAATCCCGTTCAATAAATAAATTGACCTGGCAACAACGCAGCCTTTCGGCCTTTTCAAGTTTTAAAACAAAAGGGCAATAGAGCAACCAGCCAAATGGAAATGGTGAAACCTTTGACAGATCTCTATGATGTTACATAAATGCAAGGGGACGAAAGGATACAGACCACGGTGAGAAATCAAGCTTTCCGCTAGTAAATATTGCCTGGCAAACAAAACATGCCCTACCATTGTGACTTTCCTTAGAACACTGGCAGACGCAGAAAGCAACTGTTAAAAGGCAGGGAAGTACTGATATAAAGAATATGAATCACATAAAACGTGTAAAATGAAAAATATGACAGGGGCGCCTGGGTGGCTACAGTCGGTTAAGTGTCTGACTCTTGGTTTCGGCTCAGATCATGATCTCACTGTTCTTTGTGAGTTTGAGCCCCACATCAGGCTGTGCGCTGACGGTGCGGAGCCTGCTTGGAGTTTCTCTCTCTCCCTCTCTTTCTCTGCCCCTCCCTGGCTTGCTCTCTCTCCCTCTTAAAAAATAAACATAAATTTTTACAAAATTTTTTAATGTTTTATTTATTTCTGAGAGAGAGAGAGAGAGAAGCAGCGTGAGCAGGGCATGGTCAGAGAGAGAGGGAGACACAGAATCGGAAGCAGGCTCCAGGCTCTGAGCTCCCTGTCAGCACAGAGCTCGACGCGGGGCTTGAACCCACTAACTGTGAAATCATGACCTGAACCAAAGTCAGACGCTTAACCAACTGGGCCACCCAGATGCCCCCTGAAGAGATATTTTAAAAAAAATTTCAGGGGCGTCTGGGTGGCTCAGTCGGTTGAGCGTCCGACTTTGGCTCAGGTCATGATCTCGCACTCTAGGAGTTCAAGCCCCGCATCGGGCTCTGTGCTGACAGCTCAGAGCTTGGAGCCTGTTTCAGATTCTGTGTCTCCCTCTCTCTCTGGCCCTCCCTCACTCACACTCTGGTCTCTCTCTCTCAAAAATAAATAAACATTAAAAAATATCTCTTTGCTTTCATTTAAAAAAGAAAAACACTATGACAAATTTGTTACTTTGCTAAAGCACAAAGCCACAGTTACTCTCCAGCCTTTCTACCATAAAACATAAGGACACTAGGTGGAAGGCACAAGTACCTCTTCCCTTTTCTAAGTGATTAGTGTTGGCTGCATAAAGAGTCAGCAGGAAGGATTGAGACCCATCTCCTAAAGGCCCATATGGAAGCAAGTACCCTTCCAAAGGAGCTTGCGCTATTTTTACAAATGTCTATATAAAAAATATTTTCATCCACTTGGATACGACAAATTCCTCCTTTTCGAAAATGAAACGTACGTTAGTTTTCTGATAAACAACAGAGACGATAAAAAAGAACTGTATTGAATAAATACAATTGTATTCTACTGATATTGAGACTAAATCTTGTGCAGTATCAAACCAGGTTATTAGAATTTAGAAACATGATTGAAAACTATAATTGTTATCCAATGTATCGGTGAAATACTTGTGCTTACATTTTAATAGATTTCTTGAGCTCAGAGTACTTTGTTTTTCTGGTGAGTTCTGCTATAACGACAGTCTCAAAAGTCTCAAAAGTATGAGAGAGGAGTGCCTCAGTGGCTCAGTCGGTTAAGGGTCCGACTTCGGCTCAGGTCATGATCTTGCAGTTTGTGGGTTCGAGCCCCACGTCGGGCTCTGTGCTGACAGCTCAGAGCCTGGAGCCTGCTTCGGATTCTGGGTCTCATTCTCTCTCTGTCCCTCCCCAACTCATGCTCTGTCTCTCCCTGTCTCTCAAAAATAAATAAATATAAAAAATTTAAAAATTAAAAAAATTAAGTATGAGAGATAGAAAGGTGCTTAAGGGGCACTTGGGGGACTCGGTTGGGCATCAGACTCTTGATTTCGGCTCAGGTCATGATCTCATGGTTTGTGGGTCCGAGCCCAGGATCGGGCTCTATACTTGACAGTGTGGAGCCTGCTTGGGATTCTCTGTCTCCCTCTCTGTCTCTCTGTGCCTTTCAAAAGTAAATAAATAAGCATTATAAAACAGGCTTTAAATTTGAAATACTGAGAATTTTTGAATCACTATATTGTGCACTTGAAATTAGTGTGTTAACTATATTAGTGTTAAAACTTTTTTAAAAAGGGGGGGTGCCTTTGTGGCTCAGTCGGTTAAGTGTTCGACTTGGGCTCAGGACCTGATTCCATGGTTCATGAATTTGAGCCCCCGAGTCTGGCTCTGTGCTGACAGCTCAGAGCCTGGAGCCTGCTTCGGATTCTGTGCCTCCCTCTTTCTCTCTGCCCCTCCCCCACCCCTGCTCACGCTCTGTCTCTTTTCTCTCTCAAAAATAAACGTTACAAAAGAAGCAAATACTATTTTACAATAATTCTCAGTTCATTTATGCATCTCAGACTATACAGCTGATATAAACTCATATCCTTCTTTCCAAACTTTATGAAAAAACCTCCTGATCCTACAGATCATAGGTCACTTGTTAAATCAAACTTTCCCAAGTCCTCCCAATCAGAATGATTACTGCCCCCTCACAATATATAATGTGTATACATTAGAACATATATTGCAACTTGCCTGGCACTAAATTCTTTTATCTTTTTCTGCTATGGCCACATATAATATGTGAAGCAGGACTTCTCTAGTATCTTGCATAGTACCTGCATAGGGTAGACATTTAATCAATATTTGCTAAATCAATTCAAATTAGTCCTCTATTTGAAAATGCAACATGTTGCCCTCCAAAAAAGAAAAAGATTGGCGTTTATATAATTTGACCAAAACGGTTTACTTTCCCAAAACCGCCATGCTTTTTACTAAACGACCACATAATGCCTTAGGAAGAATCAGTTTATAGGCCCAGCTGAAAGAGCAGCATCAATGTTAGCTTATGAATCTGGACATGAGGACCTCTCCAATTCTTGTCTGGTGACTGGCTCACTTACACAAGTTCAGAAGTGATGTCTTTGTACAATTATAGCATGTCCTACCAGTTGGACCCAGAGTATATTTCATATCCTATATCACCTGACTTCTAGGGTTTTTTTTAAGTAGAATTTTTTCTTCTTTTTTTCTTAATGTTTTTATTTATTTTCAACAAAGAGAGAGAGAGGGCATGCATGAGCTGGGGAGCCGGAAGAGAGAGAGGGAGACAGAATCCGAATTGGGCTCTGCGCTGCCAGGGGAGAGCTCGATGTGGGGCTCAAACTCACAAACTGAGTCGAAGTTGGATGTTTAACCGAACAAGTTAAAGTCGCCCCTGACTTCTGGTTTATACAATTCACTCCCAAGTCTACTAAAGCTGTTTTATACTATACCTTAAGATCAAAGACTCTATATGAGGGCAAAAATGAGAATGATTATGCAAGACAAATCACAAAACCAATCATCTATTTTGGCATTTTATAAATTCAACATTTCTAGCAACGACTGAAAACAGCAACAATTAAATGTTTATTAAAATGGTTACAGAGTGAAAATAATCAATGAACAAATATTGGGTTTAAATTATGTCCAAGGCGCCCTGAGGGGGGACTAAGAAGCAATCTCTGCTCTCAATGAAATTGAAGATAATCTTTAATAGTAAGAATTACATTAAATTTAGGACCTTTTATATTGGTTAACTCTCAGTGTTTACATTTACCTGATTATCCACGGGCTGCTTGTCTGAAGAGCTGTGGTCAGACTTGAATTCAGAAGGTTCTTGGTGTGGTCTCTTATCTTGATTTCCTTTTGCGACGTTGTTTCTGGATCGTGAGAATCCTTGAAAAATTATTATTTTCTGTATTTTCAGTCAGGAAATTCAACAATCGTTCAGAAATATTACCTGTGACCTCACCGTTTTAAGGCTCTGCCCTGGGCTTTGCAAAACTTAACATTTCATTAGTCTGATATCATCTGAGACTCTCACCGAATTCTAGAACAGCCTTTGCCCTCCTGTTCCATTTGCATAGCTTAATATAGTAGTCTTCTTTCTATATGACACCTCAATTTTGTTTTCGTATGACAACGAAATTGGGGCACACTATCTGAAATAAGCTGGAAGAACACCCTACTAGAAAAAGGAGATGGGGAAAAACAGTCTGCTTTGTATCAGTCATGTGACTATTTCCCTTGGTCACCTGCTGTGCTTTGGGTGTAAAGATAGTTTAAGAAACAGAGAATATGGATCTCCAAAAGGCTCATTTAGAAACAGAATGGGCCACCTCCCCATTCTTAGCAGGTAATAACCTGTAATAACCACCATGCCTCCTTTTCTCAGAACCTGCTAAGGTTCAAAGGTTCAAACAAAGACTATAAGAGGCTGGGTCGAACTGGCTTCGGGCACGCACACACTCAAGACGGCTCCAGGCTGCTGACTGATCCATGGAGATCCTTAACCGCTGAACAGACTTCTCTACAGCGGCGATCTGCAGCTCGTGCTTATTAAACTGTGTGCACTGCCCTGACCCACGGGATTGGAAACCCAAAAAGAAGCCTTTCTTCCTGCTCTGCTGTATGAGCATTCATTTTTTTTTTTCAGACTGTGGTGGCCATCGTGCTCGGGTGACTAACCAGGCTTTTAAGCCTCCTGTGTTACCTCCTGAAGGTGGACTTGGACCTACACGCCAGGCCTGTGAACAGGTGCAAAACATTTCTCATTCTCATCCTGCTCTCCCTTAAGGAAGTGCCACACAGAAATGAGAAATTCCTTTTCATTTGTCATGGCATAAATTCTTACCGAACGGATACGCCTACATTTCCAAGAAAAAAAATCAAACGAGCAACGTGATGCAATTTTAGAATACGCTCCACGTTTGTGAATTTGCTTACCTAGCTATTCACAAATATTTCAGATTCTTTAGAATGTCTGAGTTTTAGGAAACGTTTACCTTTATGCTGGCGATGTCTATGAACATTTGATCGCTGTCTTGAAGCTTGGTCCTTTTCCTTATGTTTCCGTTCCTCTTCATTGCCTGAGTCAGTGTTTATATTTTCTAGCTTATTAAATAATTTGTCATCTGTATTAGAAAACACATAAAAAAATGAAGACAATAGAAAAAGCCGAATTACAATGTGTCTCAAGTGAATAATCTATATTCTACCTCATATGTTAGAACATTATAAAAACTGGTCACCCTGAAACATGATACCTGTATAATAATAATGAACTTGTAAAACCGTAACAAAAAACAAACCATGCAGACGTTTTAGGGTCAGTTTCCTGGAACAACAAAGAGAAAGATTCCTGTTAAATAGATTTATAGTAACATCACACAGGCAAAAATAAAATGCTTTCAGAGTAATGTAACCTCAAGGGGAAAGCATTTAAATGAATGATTTTTCAAGTGTTGTTTTAGTTTCAGAGAAACATAGAGCAATCGTGTCATTTCTGGTTAAGTGTCAGTGCTAGGCAATTAGTTGCATTTATTTTTGTGAATTATAAGAAAGGGAACAATAGTGATGGACGTTCACAGGAGACAGCAAAGAGCAAGGAGCCAAGGTTAGTGTCAACAGCAGGGAGCAATCAGACTGCCTTATAGTTGGGCACGTTCTTACTGCTCTCATACAGACAGCACTTACATGGCATGATTTGAAGGATGAGAGACACGTACAACCCGCTTTAAAATAGCTCTCCTAGAAACGGGCACCCTCCTGCACTGTTGGTGGGAATGTAAATTGGTGCAGCCCCTCGGGAAAACAGTGTGGAGGTTCCTTAAAATAGGAAACTCCCCTATGACCCAGCAATAGCACTGCTAGGAATTCACCGAAGGGATACAGGAGTGCTGATGCATAGGAGCACATGTACCCCAGTGTTCATAGCAGCACTCTCCACAATAGCTAAAACATGGAAAGAGCCTAAGTGTCCATCGACGGACGAATGGATCAAGAAGATGTGGTTTATCTATACCATGGAATCCTACATGGCAATGAGAAACAGTGAAATCTGGCCACGTGTAGCAACATGGATGGACCTTGAGGGTGTTATGCTGAGCGAAATAAGTCAGGCAGAGAAGCACAGATACCATATGTTTTCACATATAAGTGGAAAAGGAGAAACTTAACAGAGGACCATAGGGGAGGGGAAGGGGAAAAACTAGTTGGGGAGAGGATGGGAGACAAACCATGAGAGACTTTTGGATACGGAGAACAAACTGAGGGCTGATGGGGGTGGGGGAGAAGGGAAGGAGGGTGATAGGCATGGAGGAGGGCACTTGGGTTGAGCACTGGGTGTTATATGGAAACCAACTTGGCAATGAACTATAAAAGAAAAAAAAATCTCTCCTAATACCTGAGATGGTAAGATTTAAAAGTTCAATGTTCTATCAGTGGATGAAAGCTTACTTAGGTCATGATACCTTTAAAATGAGCACAAGCTGGGGCACCTGGGGGGGCTCAGTTGGTTGGGGGTCCAACTCGTGATTTTGGCTCAGGTCATCATCTCACAGTTTGTGAGTTCGAGCCCTGCATCAGGCTCTGCGCTGCCAGCGTGGAGCCTGCTTGGGATTCTCTCTCCCTCTCCCTCTCCCTCTGTCCCTCCCCTGCTTGCTCTGTATCTCTCTCTCAAAAATAAATTTTAAAAACCTTTAAAAAATGTTAAAAAAAAATAAGCACAAGCTAGGCATTTGGATGGAACTAGAGATACTAGAAGAAAGAGGGGGAGCTGGGAAGGGTGCAAAAAAGGAGGCAGTTCAATACCAAAGATTACTCGTTCCTTAAATAGGGACGTTTATTCTGCTTAGTGCTAGTCCTGCCTCGGGCCTATGCAAATCTGATTCTGATGTGGTTTTTTCTTTTTGAAATGGCTGACATTTTCAGAGGTAAAAGCCAGGAGAAGGCTCAACGATCCAGTACCATCTCTTGACAAGCTCATTTTAAGCCTTTGTTCTGTCTGCCTGTCACCAGCCAATGGTTGTTAACATCTTGCAAAGACGCAGCCTTTAATTTTCAGTTCCTTGTATTCCTGGTGCATTCTCTTACCTCCTCAGTGTTTCCCCCTCAGTTCTTTCCGCTGTATCCTACATGTAAAGTCTGTACAAATCTCCGTGCAGAGTTTTTTCTCGTTACAGAATAAGCAAGTGCATGAATCGGAACATCTTAGAGGACACCACAGGAAGAAGTTTCTCATCTCCAACCCCTCGCCCTCATCAGCCCTAAAATGGCTGCCACCCAGCTCACAGGGACCCAGTGGGCTGGGTGACTTGCTAAACAGGAGAGCAAAACTTCAGAGCAGAGAAAAGGAAGAGCAAGCTCCTTCCTGAGTCACAGGTACGTTTCACAATGACACGAGAGAGCGCTATGGAACCTGTCTGTCTTGTGGCCCTCCTGGATGATTTTCAGTGACCCAATTTTTCCTGATCTCCCAGTCACCGAAAACAATGGCCAGCTCCATGTCAGAGTCACAGAAGGATTAAATAAGGTAGAAAATGTTGTTTCTACAGGGAAATTCATCACGCATCCAACAGCTGGCCTACAAATGAGGTATCGGACATAACAGCACTTTGCCAGCTGGGACTTGCCTATATATGATTAAGTACCAACTGAATAACACAAAGACAAAATACTCCAAGACCGCAGAAAAAAGTCAGATTGCTGTGGACTGGGACAGCTGTGAAATCTTTGTGGCAGAGTTGGGTAAGATGGATAAGACGGGAATGAGGGCTAAGATCCGGGCACTCTAAGAAAGTGAAACAACGCAGGAAAAGGCTTGGAGCTGGGAATTAATATTGTATGTCCAGGGAGAAGACCAAAATGGCTAGAACGGGAGATTAGTACTGGAGAGTTATGGGGGCGAAGTTAGATAAGGCAGACGATGAAAAGGGGCGCCTGGGGGGCTCAGTAGGTTGAGGGCCCAACTTCGGCTCAGGTCATGATTTCTCACCTCGTGAGTTCAAGCCCCACATCGGGGTCCCTGCTGTGAGCACAGAGCCCACTTCGGATCTTCTGTCCCCCTCTCTCTTTGCCCTTCTCCTGCTCACTCTCTCTCCCAAAAATTAACATTAAAAAAAACAAGGTAGGGGTGCTTGGGTGGCTCAGTCGGTTAAGCATCTGACTTCGGCTCAGGTCATGATCTTGCTGTGCAGGAGTTCAAGTCCCGCTCTGGGCTCTGGGCTGACAGCTTGGAGCCTGGAACCCGCTTCGGATTCTGTGCCTACCTTTCTCTCTGCTGCTCCCACACTCACACTCTGTCTCTCTCTCAAAAACAAATAAATTTTTAAAAAGGAAAAGGGGGCACCTGGTGGCTCAGCCAGTTAAGCACCCGGCTTTGGCCCAGGTCGTGATCCCATGCTTCATGGGCTCAAGTCCCGCGTCGGGCTCTGTGCTGACAGCTCAGAGTCTGGAGCCTGTTTCAGATCCTGTGTGTGTGTGTGTGTGTGTGTGTGTGTGTGTGTGTGTCTCTGCCTCTCCCCTGCTTGTGCTCTCTCTGTCTCCCCAAAATAAATAAACATTTAAAAAACATAAAAAACTTAAAATTAAAAAAATAAAAGGGAAAAAGAAGGTAGACGATGAAAAGCCTTGAGTATTAGTATCTCGATAAACAAGAAAGGGTAGGAGCCTTCCTAACAGCCTGGTTAACCCGCTGAGCCACCCAGGTGCCACTAAAAAGCGTAATTATATTCCCTTGTATTTTAGAACGTGTTGAAATCACTATTTTGTTATTTATGAACATTTTTTAAAAAGTAATGTTGATTTATTTTTGAGAGACAGACAGAGAGAGCAAGCAGGGGAAGGACAGGGAGAGAGGAAGGCAGAATCCCAAGCAGGCTCTGTACCATCAGCACAGAGCCTGATGCGGGGCTTGAAACCAAGAACCGTAAGATGATGACCTGAGCTGAAACCAAGAGTCAGACGCTTAACCGACTGAGCCACCCAGGCGCCCCTATTTATGAACATTTAAAATATACTCTAATTTTTGGGGTGCCTGGGTGGCTCAGTCGGTTAAGCGTCCGACACCGGCTCAGGTCATGATCTCAGTTCGTGCATTCTGACCCTCCCCTGCTCATGCTCTCTCTCTCTCTCAGAAATAAATAAAACATTAAAAATTTAAAAATATATATACTCTAATTTTTGTAAACACTGTTCTGTCATTTTTTAAATACTTTAAAATTTTTTTAATGTTTATTTTTTTTTGAGAGAGAGAGTGACAGACTGTGAGTGGGGTAGAGGCAGAGAGAGAGGGAGACACGGAATCCAAGGCAGGCTCCAGGCTCTGAGCCGTCAACACGGAGTCCGACGCCGGGCTTGAACCCATGAAGTATGAGATCATGACGTGAGCCGAAGTCGGACGCTTAACCGACTGAGCCCAGGTGCCCCTTAAATACAGAAACTACTAAAAACCTCAAAAAGTGTGACCTAGTTCCCGTCCATTTCTGACAGACTCTGACCATATACACTTCCAGAACACTCAACACAACACAGAATTGCACGTATTTACTTAGCCGCCGCTGCAACTGCATTATGAGCCACTTGAGAGAAGGCCATTGCTTATTTACCAGCGTACCATGTGCCTAGCACTGTGCTTCATACAGAGCGGATGCTTTATACTCATGTATGGGTCTATGACGCAATGCACCCAGCAAGCAGAAAGCAGTCGTTTTTCCCTCACGCTACGGTACTTTAGACAGACTGGTGAACAAGGAAGTGTGGTTCCCATTAAGTTCTTGCTGTTGCCAGTTCCAATTGTGGTCTTAGTTTTGCCTTTTATTTCTTTTTAAAAATATTTTAATCTCTACCCCTAACATGGGGCTCGAACTCACAACCCCAAGATCAAGAGTTACGTGCCTGGGGTGCCTGAGTGGCTCAGTCGGTTAAGCATCTGACTTTGGCTCAGGTCAGAGGAGCTTCGCGGTGCTTGAGTTCGAGCTCTGTGCTGACAGCTCAGAGCCTGGAGCCTGCTTCGGATTTTGTGTCTCCCTCTCGCTTAAAAATAAACAGTAAGGGGCGCCTGGGTGGCTTAGTCGGTTAAGCGTCCGACTTTCGCTTAGGTCATGATCTCGCAGTTCGTGGGTTCGAGCCCGCGTCGGGCTCTGTGCTGACTGCCAGCTCAGAGCCTGGAGCCTGTTTCAGTCTGTGACTCCCTCTCTCTGACCCTCTCCTGCTCACGCTGTCTCTCTCTCTCTCCTAGAAATAAATTAAAAAATAAATAAATAAATAAACATTAAAAAAAATTTTTAATTGGAAAAAAAAAAAGAGTCACATGCTCTACCTATTGAGCCAGTCAGGCTCCCCATATTTTTGCCTTTTATTTCTAAGAAAACACTACAATACCTTCTGAAAATGTTTACTATGGACAAGAACAAAAATAAATTTGTACAGCCTTTTCCTATTTTAGCACATCTTATTACAATGGAGGTAATAATCTTGCATTCAATATAAATAATGTAGACAGTATAAACATATATATAATATGTAAGTAATATAAATAACAAAATTTCTTCTCTTTTAAAATTTTTTTTAATGTTTATTTCTGAGAGAGAGAGAGATTGAGGAGAGAGAGAGAGAGCGTGGGCAGGGGAGGGTCAGAGAGAGAGGGAGATACAGAATCCAAAACAGGCTCCAGGCTCTGAGCTGGCTGTCAGCACAGAGCCTGATGCGGGGCTCAAACCCACGAACCGTGAGATCATGACCTGAGCAAAAGTCGGACGCTCAACCGACTGAGCCACCCAGGGGCCCCTTTTCTTTTCTTCTTTTTTAATTTACTTATTTTGAGAGAGAGTAAGTGCAAGCAGAGGAGGGACAGAGAGAGAGGGAGAGAGAGAATCAGTAACAGTTTCTGTGCACTGTCTGCTCGGAGTCCCATGTGGGGCTCAATCTCACGAATTGTGAGCTCATGACTTGAGCTGAAATCAAGAGTCCGCAGCTTAACCGACTGAGCCACTCAGACGCTCCCAAAGTTGCTTTTCTAATGTACATATGCAGCTATCCAAAGACAAGTATGCATTGTTAAAAGTAGTATTTTCACTTTAACAAAATCATGGGCAAATTTACTGGAAAAGTATGGATTTCTCATCAACTCATAGAAGCCACGTGTATTTCCTCCCTTACGATGTATTTTTCTTGGCTTCACACTGGAAGGGCCTTTCATGACTAACCAGTTTTGCCTGTTCCCCTTGAAAAACTCAAAACCTGTACTCTCGTCTGTCTGAAATGGTATAAATATGGATCTGGGGAACCAGTGTTTAAGAGTAGAAGACAATGAGGGGCGCCTGGGTGGCTTAGTCGGTTAAGCGTCCGACTTTCGCTTAGGTCTTGATCTCGCGGTTCGTGGGTTCGAGCCCCGCGTCGGGCTCTGTGATGACTGCCAGCTTAGAGCCAGGAGCCTGTTTCAGATTCTGTGACTCCCTCTCTCTCTGACCCTCCCCTGCTCACGCTGTCTCTCTATCCTAGAAATAAATAAAACATTAAAAAAAAAAAGAGTATAAGACAATGAAATCAACAGCAAAAAAAAAGCACAGGAAATTAGGTTTGACCTCAGTGCTACAGATTCTCCTTGGCTCTGGGATGTCTGCACCATTCACGCTCCTGGGGACGGGGCAGAGCCTAGAGGAAGGCAAATGAGGCACTCACCTCACGCATAATTTTTAGGCCGCTCCAAAAAAAAAAAAAAAAAAAAACCACAAAACCCTCAGTATTTAACACAATATTTTAAAAAATAAAAATCAACGCGGGTCACCTGGCTGGCTCAGTTGGTAAAGCATTCGACTCTCGATCTCGGGGTTGTGAGTTTGAGCCACACACTGGGTATAGAGATTACTTAAAAATAAAATCTTTACAAACATTTTTTAGGGGCACCTGGGTGACTCAGTTGGTTAAGCGTCTGACTTTGGCTCAGATCATGAGCTCATGTTTCGTGGGTTTGAGCCCCACATTGGGCTCTGTGCTGACAGCTCAGAGCCTGGAGCCTGCTTCAGATTCTGTGTTTCCTTCTCTCTCTCTCTGCCCCCTCCCACTCTCTCTCTCAAAAATAAATAAACATTAAAAATTAAAAAAAAATAATCAATGCAAGAACAATCCCTGATGAATAAAATATCAACAACAGAAATCAGATCAGATCCTGTGCGTGGAATCTTGCCCCACTTGCTTCATTCTAGTTCCTTTACTTACAGAAATACATGACCAGCTAAAAAGCTGAAGCTATCCATTTGATTTTTTAAAATATCTCATTAAAAATATTATCTCAATCATCAAATTTTTATTGCCTCCGTAAATTCTGCACCTTTGGCAAGGACTTCATTTGGCTCACCATAGTCCCAGCCCTGCCCAGTGACCAAATATTCTTTTCCAAAAGTCATTTCAGGGGTGTCTGGGTGGCTCAGTCAGTTGAGCAGCCAACTCTTGATTTCGGCTCAGGTCCCGATCCCAGTGTTGTGGGATTGAGCCTCGCATCAGGCTCTGCACTGAGCTTGGAGTCTACTTGAGATTCTGTGTCTCTCTCAAATAAAAAATAAAAATAAAATAAAAAATAAAGGTTATTTTAATGCCACGAAATATTTCAGAACTCACATTGGAGCCTGTGGTGGAGGGCAAGAAGCCAGACTCTGCAGTCTGGAATCCACAGGGATTGTAAAGCTTATTGACACCCATCATGAAATAGATTGTTAAAAACACTTTAAAGGGAGAAAAGCAAGAAAATGTCTTAGGTACTATTCTGGGCCATTCTCCCTCAGAGGTAAGGGGTGGGGGGTGGTGGCGGGGAATAGGAAACTTCCTCAACCTTATAAAAAGCATCCGGAAAAAAACCCACAGTTAAAATGATGATTAACGGCGTGATACTGAAAACGTTCCCCCTAAGATCATAAACAAGTCAAGGATGTCCACTCTCAGCCCATCTATTTCACATTTCGCTGGAAATTCGAGCCAAGAGAATTAGTCCAGCAAAAGAAATCAAAGGCAACCAGATTTGAAGGAAAGCAGTGGAAATATCTATATTCTCAGATGCCATGATCTTATATGAAGAAAATCCTAAAGAAACACACACACACACACACACACACACACACACACACACACACACACACTAGAGCTAATAGACAAGCTTGGCAAGGCTGTGAAACAATATCCGCAAACAGAAGCAAATCCCCTCCCCTGCTCAGGCACTGTCTCTGTCTCAAAAATAACTAAACATTAGAAAATTAAAACATAAATAAAAAGAAACCAATTCCATCAAGACCATCCAATAAGGGACACAATAGTCTTTTTTTTTTTTAAACAAATGATGTTGGAACAACTGGATATCCACGTGCGAAAGAATGAAGCTGGATCTTAGCTCACACCATTAGCAGAAGATCATCTCAAAACGGATCAAGAAGTGAATGCCAAAGGCCAAACCGGAAAACTCTTAGAGGGAAACATGGAGGTAAACCTTCATACTTCCTTAGCTAGGATACCAAATCATGAACGACAAAAGAAAAAAAAAATAAATTGGACTTCATCAAAAGTAAACATGCTTGGATTTCAAAGGACACTCTCAAGAAAGTAAAAAGCGCACGCGCAATACAGAAGGGATCTGTGAATTGCATATCTGAGAAGGGTCTAGTGGCCACAATATGTAATAAAAAAAAAAAAACACCACAAAACGAATACAATAAAAAGGCAAACCATTCTCTTGCATTTCAGAAGTCCGCGCCTTCACCCACATTTGGAAGGTCCACTCCGCCTGCTCCTGGCCGCTTACAGGATCCTCCCTGGCTGGTTTGGGAGGGCTGCCCTCCCTATCGGCTCCTTTGCTCTCATTGCTAACGTCCATTCTTTCGGGCTCTTCTTCTCTCGGCTTCCAACGATTGCCCTCACAATGCTCCCCGTCTCAGATTTTAGACCTGAACACCCCAGCTCCTTCCTCATTTCTCAAGCCCCCCCTTCCCCACTTCTAATAAGGTCAGCTCTCCCCGCTTGGTGCCCTCACATTTCAAAGTTCCACCCTCACTGCCCCCCACCTCCACCCCGCTTCTAGGGTCTTTCATCTGTCCTCGACTCCTTCCATTTCTAAGGTCTTTCGCTCCTCTACAACCCCACTTCTAATGTGGGCTTTTCTTAGTTCTCCCTCCCCACTAAGGTCCCCCCTCCTTGCTCTGCTTTCCCTGCTTATTTCTGGAAGCCCCCGCCCGAGTCTCTTTTCTCCTACTCTAGGCGACTCATCGCTAAATCCCCCCATGTGTTCTGCTCTGTGCGTGTCTAGTATTTGCCTCTCCGACTCTTCTTGGCCCTCACGGCTGGGCCTCTACTAGCAACGTATGCCCTCCCTGTCCCTACCCACCTCATTTTTGGGGCACACTTCCCCCCCACTTCCCTCCCTGTTTCCCCCACCCCACCCCCACCTCTACAACCCCTGCATCTCCCCTCCCCCCCGCATATCCCGCCCGCATCTCCCCCCCATATCCTCCCCGCATCTCCCCCCCCACATATTCCCCCCACTTTCCTCCCACATTTCCCTCCCTCCCGTATCTCCCTCCCCCACCCTCCGCCTCCCTTCACCCTCCGCATCTCCCCTTCCACTGCGCCCGCACTGCAGCCATTCAGCCATTTCTAAGTTTGGAGCTCCCTGCTCAGCTCTCCAACCCTCATATATGAAGTCTGCCCCTCTCCCCCATTTCCAAAGTGGGTGCTAATCGTGAAGGGGTCTGAGGCTAGCGGGTTCAGGAGTGCCAGCGGAGAGGAAACGTGATCTGTGGCACATAAGCACCAACCAAGAAGCAAGCAAGCCGGTAAACCACCCCTTTGCCTAGTCTTGCTGCCCATTATCCCCCTTTGGAAACTAGTCCCTGGAAAGCAGTAATTTGTGAGAGGCTCTCGGACTTCCAAGAGTGATTTCCAGACTCACGTGGCCCCATATGTGAAGGGGGCAGGTAGCTTGCTCTCCACCCTTAAGAAAATACATGCAGAGAGCTGGGTTTTTTATTCCCCCCAGCCTGACCCTTTGCGGCGATCGCGCTGCACACAATTTCTGTCAGCTTTCGCCAGCTTCAGAGAAAATGGGGGCAGAAAGGTCCGGGCTTTGCACCCTTGTGGGCCCAGAATGGCGCATGGCATGCAAGCCTCGTGTGGCCCAGCGGTGTTTGCCTCAAGCACCACTTGAGGTCTTCTGTCCAAAACCGGGGAGCCCCGACTAGCTGGGGCTAGAATCTGAGGTCTATGTACCTAAAGATATATCTATAAAGTCCATCATCTCCTCAGTGTTAGCTTCTTTCGGGACAATTAAAGAGGGCGTTGCGTTGAGAAGCGAATCCATCTTCTTCGTGCAGCTGCACGTGGCTCTCCGCTAAGCTTGGGCAGTGAGTGCGAGCTCTGCCTGCTCCTTAAGAGTCTGGGGATATTTGTCACCCAATCACAGTCCTTTCCTTCACTGTTGCTAAGGCTCAAGGGGTGGAGCTTAGCAATTACCACCCCTGCCCCCACAGAGCTCCCCTGATATGAACTTGAGCTTGGCTCATTAAAAAAAATACGCTCGCATTTCTTTTCTGCTCTTTCTAAAAATCGTCTCTTGTCTTGTGCATCCCCCATCCTATCAGGAACAACTCTTTTTCTTCTGTGACACCTTGACCTTCGCCTTTCATAACTCAGAAAAACCCGTTTGTCCTCTTTGCCGTTGGCATTCTTGGTGAAGAGAACATCGTGTTCTCTACGTGATGGGTTCCATGCTTCCCTCAGATTTGAAGAGCTGCTACAAATTTAGCAGTTAGGGTTCCCCCACAGGCTTGAGGTACCACATACTTTTTGTTGACTTCCCTAAAGATGTATCCATGACATTTCTTAAGGGAAAAAAAATGTAATCTTTCTTCTTATCAGCTAAATACTGCTCAAGATATGCTATTTTTAAGTGTTAGAATAATCCTGGGTGTCACTGGTTCTTCAGAGGAAATAAAAATAAAACCAATACATTTTGAGAGCTGAAAATGTGTTACAGAAATCACAGCATAAATATCTGAAATTATTGTAAAAATGTAAATTATGAACTATTTGTTGTATTGAAGTCATTCCTTAGCACCCAAATCCTGACGATTAATAAGTAAATCTTTTTCTCAGGGCCCATACAGTTGGTGAAGACAGTAAACACATGTAAAATATTAACTTAGATGCTATAATTCGGTCTGTCAGTAACTACTGAGCTCCTTACTGTGTTAGTCTCTGAGGACGCAGGTATCTATAAAATATATATGAGACTTACAGGAGAAAATCACCAAAGGTATCAAGAAAAATTCTTTTAAGACTTGAAAAGTTAGGGAGTAATTTTAAGGGTGGGAAGGGTATTTCCTGACAGAGGAAGTATCACTACCAGCACTCTGAAAAGTTCAAGCCACTTCATGTGGTGAAGTACTGAAATAGGAATCTGAAGAGATTGGCAGAGAATAGATTATGGAGTGGTTTTTATACAAAGGGTTTGGAGCATTTTTTAAAAATATCAGATTGATTGCATTATAGAGTAAGAAGGGAAGTGGACCAAAGACAGAATCCCAAAGAAATTACAAAGGAAACTGAGTAGACAAGATCAGAGAGCTATGGGAAGAACCAGCAAAGAAGCATCCAGGAAATAAAGGGAAAATTCGAAGAAGAACCTAGTGTTACACCAAGTTGAGTATTGCTGAATGATCAAGTTAGCTAAGGACTAGAGAATTCATTAAATTCAGTAACTAAGAGCTGGCTGGTTATTTTCCTAACCTTTAGCAGACTTTTAACAGGCCCTAAGTTGAAGATTGAGCAATTAATTATTTTTTATTTCATGAACACATATAACATTTGCTGCCTGCCAGTCACCATTCTAAGATCTTTACAAATATTCCTCCGTTTAATCCTCTGGCACCTGGGTGGCTCAGTCAGTTAAGCGTCTGACGCTTGGTATCAGCTCAGGTCAGGAACTCATGGTTTGTGAGATGGAGCCCCGCATCGGGCTCTGAGCTGACAGCACAGAGCATGCTTGGAATTCTATCTCTGCCTCTCTCTTTGCCCCTCCACTGCTTGCATGTGCACACACGCATGTTCTCTATCTCAAAAATAAATAGATAAACTTAGAATTAAAAAAAAAGAGGGGCACCTGAGGGGCTCAGTTGGTTAAGTGTCCGACTTCGGCTCAGGTCAAGATCTAGGGGTTCATGAGTTGGATCCCAGTGTGGGGCTCTGTGCTGACAGCTCAGAGCCTGGAGCCTGCTTCAGATTCTGTGTCTCCCTCTCTTTCTCTGCCCCTCCCCCTCCCTTTCTCTCTCTCTCTCTCAAAAATAAACATAAAAAATGTTGTTTCTCTAAATCAATTGTAGAACATTTGAGGGTTTTTTAGTCAAGGATCTTTTGGTTGGAAATAACAGAAGCTTAATGCAACCAGGTTAAACAAAACAGAGGATTTATTAGAAGCATCCAGTGAAGGTCAACAGTGTGAAGTATAGTTTGCCCTCCCGAAAGACTGGAACTGGTTAATTTATTTGATACACCAGCAGGATTTGATGTAGTTGATTACTTTTTCCTCCTTGAAATGCTTTGTTCACTTGACTTATGCTTTCCCAGGCTTCCTTCTACCTTACCGGCTGCTCCATTTACGTTTTCTTTTCTGGTTCCTCCTCATTGTCCTGACCTCTAAACCACTGGTGCTCAAACTTTAGCAGACGTTAGAATCACCTTACTAAAACCCAGCTTGCTGGGCTCTACCCCCCAGAGATTCTGATTTCAGTCGGTCAGGAATAGGGAAGAAAAATGTGTATTTCTAGCAAGTTCCCATGTGATGCTGATGTTACTGGTCTAGGGGACCATTTTTTTTTAAATGTTTTATTTATTTCTAGGAGAGAGAGACAGCGTGAGCAGGGGAGGGTCAGAGAGAGGGAGTCACAGACCAAAACAGGCTCCAGGCTCTGAGCTGGCTGTCAGCACAGAGCCCGATGCGGGGCTTGAACCCACGAACCGTGAGATCATGACCTAAGCGAAAGTCGGACGCTTAACTGACTAAGCCACCCAGGTGCCCCTAGGGGACCATGTTTTGAGGACCGTTGCTTTAACCACCAGAGCCAAAGCCCAGGCCTTAGACAGTTTCTGTATTTACCTAGACTGCCTTGATGATCTCATCCAGTCTCATGATTTTCAACAGCAGGTAGACACTGACGTCTCCTAAGTTTGAATCTCTAGCTCAGACCTCTCCACTGAAGGTTTGTATAACTGATATACCTACTCAACATATCTGCTCAGATATACAGTGGTCTTAATTTTTCAAGACCAAATTCTTTAAAACAAAAGTTTATTTATTTTGAGAGAGGGAGAGCAGGAATGTGTGCTAGAGCAGGGGAGGGGCAGAGAGAGAGAGGGAGAGAGAGAATCCCAAGCAGGGTCTGTGCTGTAGCGTGCAGAACCCAGCGTGAGGCTCAATCTCATGAACAGTGAGATCGTGACCTAAGCCGACACCAAGAATCAGACGCTTAACTGACTGAGCCACCCGGGCGCCCCAAAACCAAATTCTTATCTTACCTCACAAAGCCTGCCCTTCCTACGCATTTTCCCATTTCATTAAACGGCAGCTCCTTTCTTTTTTTTTTTATCCTTTTTTAAGTTTTTATTTAAATTCCAGTCAGTTAATATTAGCTTGAGGTGTAGAGTTGAGTGATTCATTACTTACAGACAACTCTCAGTGCTTGTCACAGTAAGTGCCCTCCTTAATCCCCATCACCCGTTTAACCCATCCCCCCACCCACCTCCCCTCCAGCAACCTCAGTTTGTTCTCTATACTTAAGAGTCTGTTTGCATTCTTCTTTATGCTCGGGACAAAACATTTGAAGTCATTCTTGACTTTTTTCTGTCGTACCCCAGATCCAATCTATCTGCAAATGCTGTGAACTCTAACTTCAAAATATAGCCAGAATCTCACCATCTCTCACCACCTTGACCATTACCATCTTGATTCAAGCCACCGTCATTTCTTGCCTCCATTACTGAAATGGCTTCCTACCTAATCTTCGTAATTCTGTCATGGCTCTTATGTTTATTTTCCACACAGAGGCTAAAATGATGCTTTTAAAACATTAGTCAACTGCTCAGCAAATGAAGTCCTTTCATAGTGTAATGATGATTTCGGGAGTAGATGCCTTAATGCTCCTTACCCATTTACGCCCATCCCCCCCCCCACAACCCTTCCAGTAACCGTCTGTTTGTTCTCTATATTTAAGAGTCTCTTATGTTTTGTCCCCCTCCGTGTTTTTATATTATTTTTGCTTACCGTCCCTTATGTTCATCTGTTTTGTTTTGTTTTTTTAAATTTTTTTTTAATGTTTTATTTATATCTAGGAGATAGAGAGACAGCATGAGCAGGGGAGGGTCAGAGAGAGAGGGAGTCACAGACTGAAACAGGCTCCAGGCTCTGTGCTGGCAGTCAGCACAGAGCCTGATGTGGGGCTCGAACCCACGAACCGTGAGATCATGACCTAAGCGAAAGTCGGATGCTTAACCGACTAATCCACCCAGGCGCCCCTGTTCATCTGTTTTGTATCTTAAATTCCTCATATGAGTGAAGTCATGTGATATTTGTCTTTCTCTGACTGAATAACTTTGCTTAGCTTAATACCCTCTTGTTCCATCCACATAGCTGCAAGTGGAAAGATTTTTTTTTTTGATTGCCGAGTAATACTCCATTGTATATATCACCACATCTTCTTTATCCATTTGTCCGTCCATGGGCTTGAGGGCTCTTTCCATACTTTGGCTATCGTTGGTAGTGCTGCTATACACATTGGGGTGCATGTGTTCCTTTGAAACAGCACACCTGTATCCCTTGGATAGATACCTAGTAGTGCAATTATTGGGTCATAGAGTAGTTCTGTTTTTAATTTTTTGAGGGACCTCCATACTGGTTCCCAGAGTGACTGCACCAGTTTTCATTCCCACCAGCAGTGCAAAACAGATCCTCTTTCTCTGCATCCTCGCCAACCTCTGTTGTTTCCCGTGTTGTTAGTGTTAGCCATTCTGACTGGCATGAGGTGGTATCTCATTGTGGTTTTGATTTGTATTTCCCTGATGATGAGTGATGTTGAATATTTTTTCATGTGTCTGTCAGCCATCTGGATGTCTTCTTTGGAGAAGTGTCTATTCATGTCTTCTGCCCATTTCTTCACTGGATTATTTGGTTTTGGGGTGTTGAGTTTGATAAGCACTTTATAGATTTTGGATACTAACCCTTTATCCGATATGTCATTTGCAAATATCTTCTACTATTCTGTCAGTTACCTTTTCGTTTTGCTGATTGCTTCTTTCACCGTGCAGAAGCTTTTTGTCTTGATGAGGTCCCAACAGTTCATTTTTCCTTTTGTTTTCCCTTGCCTCCAGAGATGTATCGAGTAAGAAGTTGCTGTGGCTGAGATCAAAGAGGTTTTCTCCTTTAGGATTTGGATGGCTTCCTGTCTTACATTTAGGTCTTTCATCCATTTTGAATTTATTTTTGTGTACGGTGTAAACAAGTGGTTCGGGTTCATTCTTCTGCATGTCGCTGTCCTGTTTTCCCAGCCACATTTGCTGAGGAGACGAGTATTTTTCAACTGGATATTCTTTCCTGCTTTGTTAAAGATGAGTTGGCCATGCGTTTGTGGGTCCATTTCTGGGTTTTCTATTCTGTTCCATTGATCTATTTGTCTGTTTTTGTGCCAGTACCATACTGTCTTGATGATTCCAGCTTTGTGATACAGCTTGAAATCTGGGATTGTGATACCTGGAGCTTTGGTTTTCTTTATCAAGATTGCATTGGCTATTCGAGGTCTTTTCTGGTTCCATACAAATTTTAGGATTGTTTGTTGTAGCTCTGTGAAGACTGCTGTTGTTATTTTGATAGGGATTGCTCAGCATTAGAATCTTATCAGGAGGCAGAGCCTGTCTCCAATCACCAACCAAGAAAATTTCTAAGAAACAGAGTGGAGACAAATGACCTAGACTTGGCTTGCATGGCAGCTAGTATTAGTAGAACACAGAAGCAGGGACCGTGTAGAAGTCATTCTGGTCACAGTAGTCAGTCTCTAGGGGCAGCAGTGGTCATGCTGTGATTCCTGCAGCAGTGTGTGGTGCTGGTGACCTCATCAGATTAATCTTGAGGTGTGATTTTAGTTGCGATTTTGAATTTCCTTTTTGTTTTTTAAAGTTTTTTTTAATGTTTATTTTTGAGAGCAAAAGAAAGACAGAGCATGAGCCAGGGAGTGGGAAGAGCAGAGAGAGAGGGAGATACAGAATCTGAAGCAGGCTCCAGGCTTCCGAGCAGTCAGCACAGAGCCTGCCATGGGGCTTGAACTCACCAGCCGTGAGATCATGACCTGAGCTGAAGTTGGACACTTAACCCGCTGAGCCATCCAGGTGCCCCAGCAATTCTGAATTTCTAGCCATTCTTGGTTCCTGTCCTTTTTCTTGAGCCTCATTTTCTAGAGTCTCTAGCTATTTCTTGAGCTACCCAACTGACTTTGAGTAAATTCCTTCCATTCGTAAGGCAGCCAGAGTTAGTCCCATTCAACTAAGAATGCTGTTCTTGTTGGCATCAATCAAATATCCAGCATAGGAGAAATAATGCATTGAATTTTGCTTTAATACTGGCCACTGATATTAACTGACAAACTAGATTGAAACAAGGGAACTCAGGGGGCGCCTGGGAGGCTGAGTCGGTTAAGTGTCTGACTTCGGTTCAGGTCATGATTTCGCAGTTCATGGGTGGTTCATGGGTTTGAGCCGCAGGTTGGGCTCTGTGCTGACAGCTCAGGGCCTGGATCCTGCTTCGGATTATGTGTCTCCCTCTCTCTCTCTCGCACTCTGCTTCTCAGAATCTCTCTCTCCAAATAAATAAATCAATCATTTTGTAAAAAAGAATTTAAGAAAAAGAAACAAAGGAACTCAGCTAAATGTGTGAGATTTGAATCATGTCCCGTGAAGCACTATTGAAGAAATTGTACATATTTAGCCTGTAGAAATCTCAGGGGACCATAGCCAGTTTCAAATAATCGTAGGAAGAGGGAGCAAAATGATCACTTTGTGCAGCACTAGAGGGCAGCACGAGCCCGTTCTGGGAAAACTGATTTCCCCTCACTGCACGGAGACACTCCAATAATTAAACGACAGTAGTGGGGCAAACTGCAATGAGATAAACCGCCTTGAACGGAGGTCCCGACACTGGAACCGTGGAGGCTAAATTACTGACTGCCTCGGTGGGCCGCATTCAGTGATCTCTGAGGTTCCTTCTAAGTCTGAGGCTATCGGAGAAACAAATGCATGGTGACTTCTCTGGCCAATTATTGCAGTCGTATGATTCAGAGACCATTATCAGTCTCTCGGGATTTTAACGTTAACAGGCAGCGGGGCGCCTGGCTGGCTTAGTCGGTTAAGCGTCTGACTTTCGCTCAGGTCATGATCTCGCGGTTCGTGGGTTCGAGCCCCGCGTCGGGCTCTGTGCTGACAGCCAGCTCGGAGCTTGGAGCCTGTTTCAGAGTCTGTCACTCCCTCTCTCTCTGACCCTCCCCTGCTCACGCTGTCTCTCTCTTTCTCTCCTAGAAATAAATACATTTTAAAAAATTAAGAAAATATAAAAATAAAATAACAGGCAGAAATGATAGCAAAAAAAAAAAAATAGGTAATCATTCCCACCTAGAGGAGTGAGAGCAACATAGATCTTATGTACCTAGAATGGAGAGTAAGCACTATGGTACCTACAAAATTAGGTACTAATTTACATACACTTAACTATTGTTTCTTAGGCAAATTTCTCTGGCAAAGTATCATAACAAATCATCTTAATTAATTAATTAATTAATTATTTTGTCGGGGCAGGGGGCGGGACAGAGGGAGAAGGAGACAGAGAATCCCAAGCCGGCTCGGTGCTGTCAGGGCAAAACCCGAAGTGGGTTGAACTCACAAATCATGAGATCATGACCTGAGTGGAGATCAAGATTCTGATGCTAAATTGGGGTGCCCGGGTGGCTCAGTCAGTTAAGCGTCTGACTTCTGCTCAGGTTGTGATCTCATGGTTTGTGGGTTCAAGCCCTGCGTCGGGCTCTGTGCTGACGGCTCGGAGTCTGGAGCCTGCTTTGGATTCTGTGTCTCCCTCTCTCTCTGCCCCTTCCCCACTCATGCTCTGTCTGTCTGTCTCTCTCTCAAAATAAGTAAATAAAATTTTTAAAAAGATTACATTCTTGGAAGAGGCTGAAACTTCAGTTAGATTAGGTAGCAAGTCTCCGTTTGGTGAAGTGGGAGACAGCATAAGTGACCCCATTTGGGACCGGTTGTCTCTTTCTTAACAGTCCCCAGCCCCTTTGATCAAACTGTTAGCTAAGCCGAGACATGTGACCAAACTGTAAGGCTTTAGCGCCACTTCCAGCCACCTCTCAAGTTCTCCCGGTTTTTGTTGATTCTTTGTGTGATACTCACATGTCAGCACGATTTTGCTGACTCTGTGGTACTCACAGGTCACGACTTCAGGCTCACAATTTTTTAGTTGGTCATTTTCTTCGTTCTTTTTCTGGCGCTCCAGTTTTTGGGAGGTCATTTTTTCTTGGTGGTTAGCGGCCGCGAACACGCATTTAGATGTTTGAGAGAATACACCGCACCAAGGAGATGGCTACGATTATTACAAGCGAGATAATTACCGATGTCTGGAGTGCACGTCAAAGCCATGGGCTCCAAGACCCAAACCAATGAAAATCAACTGAGTCAGAGAAAGACCCCATTGAAGGAGTCACCTTCTTAAGCCGAGTGGCTTGCTCAGTGAAGTTATGCAACTGAGTTCCAGCTTGCCCAGAAGTGCTAATCCAGGTGCAAGAGGGGGGATTGGACACAGCACAGACACCTCCTTGTGCTGCTAAAAACATAATCAAGGGCTAGCCCCACCCACAAGAACACTTTTGGCCAGAAGGATGAAGGATTTTTGTCAGACAGCTATTGCGTTAGCAACACAGTTTATAATATTTTCAAGAATTAACGAGAGGTTCCTGATCACATTCTTATTTACGTTTATTCCTAGACAGGGAAGTTGGGACCCGCCAAAGGGAGCTAATTTTCAGTCAGCCTCTGGTACAGCCGTGGGGGCAGGTAAGTAAAATCTAAGGGTCTATAAACCACACAAGTGGTTTTAGTCTCTCTTTCTTTGTTTAATGTTTATTTTTGAGAGAGAGAGAATGGGTTGGGGAGTGGCAGAGGGAGAAGGGGGTCAGAGGATCGAAAGCGGGCTCTGTGCTGACAGCAGAGAGCCTGATTCAGGGCCCAAACTCATGAACCCCGAGATCATGACCTGAGCAGAGATCAAGAGTCGGACACTTAAGCGCTTCGCTGACTGAACCACCCAGGCACCCTCAGGTGGGTTTTTTCTGATTACCTTTGCTTTGTTTTCCTTTCTTGGTATAAAGCCTGGACTCAAGGTTCTCTGCGTTTGGAGTTGTTAACTAGAGATGAGGAAATCGATCCCTAGGTGAAAAAGTGTGATGCGAGAGTGAGGGGGCTGAGTCTGTTCTAGAGAAACTGAAGCAGGAGCATTGTGCAAGCCCAACAGTTGTTAGAAAGTTGGAGTACCCTCCTTAGCAACTGCCTGGCTGCTACAGATGATGGCATTCTCTTTTCGGGCCGATGACACTCTAAAGGGAAGAAAGAGACGAAAGGAACAGTGTCCTGTTCAGTTAAGGTGTGAAGTCTTGATCTAGGGTCTTGGCCTTTATGTCAACTACTTCTTTTACTAACCAGTTTGATTTTCAAGTCTCCAGGTGTGTGAACTGTCCAGGTAGAGACTTCTTTAGCTGAAATTCGTGAAATACGTTATCCGAGGTTCAAGTCCCTGAACTTCGGCTGCCATCTCTAGGTTAGGGAGGAAGACCTGATCTAGTCCTTTTCCAAGGAGATTCAAGGGCAGTCTTTGTTCTGAGTGATTCCAAACTTGAAGGATGGAAGACACTTGGAAATGTTCGTTCGAAAAGTTAGAGCCAGATATTTGAGGAAACCCGAAGAATTCAGGACCCGGTTCGGCTATAGGGATACAACCAAACCTTAAAGCATTTAAGATGATTAGAATCTAATATCAAAAAAGGTGCTAACATCATTCTTCTTATTATAATTATCCCCCCTCTTTTTCACCAAAGACAATTTGTTTGCCCTAAGTACGCTATGATTATTTATGTAAGTGCAGCAAGAATAGCGATTGACCATGTAAGCTCCTTGGAAGGCTGCTTTGCTGAAACCTCATGAAAAACGGACCAGGTTGATTTTTCCAAAGGCTGTATTGGCTTCATAAAGTCAACCTTAGTTTTTTTAAACCCCTCTGGCCATTTTTGAGTCTGCACACATCTCCGTCGAATATCACATTTCAAAAAAACTGTGACATTTCAGGCAACGCCTTGGCAAAATAACCAGTGTTTCTAATCGTGCCCCATTACAAGGGAAACAGAATCTTATCAAACTTATGTAAATAACTATTTTGCCAAGAAAAGACCCAAGAATCTCTGGATTGTGGAGGAATCAGGTGGGAGAAAAAGTGCAGGTGCCATCCTTGTTTACAAAAGTCTACTTGGCCAAATTATTTTAAGTCCTAAATAAAAGAAAAAATGTCCTCAAATTTGGAAAAATAAAACACTAAGGAGCCAGCAATGTTTCACACAAGGAGTCATAATAATTGTAATCAGTCTTTTCAATTAGGATCCGATTATATCATTAATAATTCTGGAAATTCTTATCCAGTCCATTTTCATGATCTTAGATCTATTAGAAATCTGTGTTTACCAGAGTTCATTCTATGAATATCCTTGAAGATTACACTTTGGCAGGAATACTTTTGTAAAAGACTTTGAGTAAAATCACTGTTTTTATAATGTTTATTTTTTGAGACAGAGAGAGAGTGAGAGAGCATGGGGTAGGGAAAAAGAGAGGAGACACAGAATCCGAAGCAGCCTCCAGGCTCTGAGCTGTCAGCAGAGAGCTTGATGCAGGGCTCGAACTCACGAACCGTGGGATCGTGACCTGAGCTGAAGTTGGACACTTAACGGACGGAGCCACCAAGGCACCCCTGAGTAAAATAACTGTTAATGACAAAAGACTTTTTAAAATCCCCATTGTTAAAGATCTGATTACAGTTCATTATAATAGAATTGACAGAAAATTTGATTACTTCTATGACACAAATTTTATTTTATCTTATATTTTATTTTATTTTTTAAGTTTATTTATTTATTTTTAGGAAGAGAGAGATCACAATCAGGGGAAGGGCAGAGAGAGAGAGGTGGGGAGAGAGAGAATCCCAAGCAGGCCCTGCACTTTGGGCACACAGCCCGGTTCAGGGCTTGAACTTGCAAACAGTGAGATCATGATCTGAGCCAAACCAAGAGTCAGACGCTTAAATGACTGAGCCATCCAGGCATCCCTAAGACACACCAATTTTAAAATGATAGTGAGAATTGTGATGATAATATTATACATATGTAGGCATACATATATATTATACATATATATAATATAATATACTATTATAAAGGATATATCAGACTATAGGAATTTTATACAACTTCTGGAATACTTATAACATATACCTATACAAATACAGCATAAAGAAAACACGTGTTTTAATTTCAGTATAGTTAATATACACTGTTATGTTAGTTTCTGGTGTACAATATAGTGATTCAACAATTCTGTACATTACTCAGTGCTCATCATGATAAGTGTGCTCTTAATCCCCTTCACCTATTTCACACATCCCCCCACCAGCCTCCCCTCTGGTTACCATCTGTTCTCTGTAGTTAAGAGTCTGGTTTTTTTTGGTTCATCTCTTTTCTATTCTTTGATTATTTTTTGTTTCTTAAATTCCATATATGAGTGAAATCATATGGTATTTGGCTTTTTGTTTCTGACTTATTTTATTTAACATAACGCCCTCTAGCTCCATCCATGTTGTTACAAGTGACAAGCTCTCATTCTTTTTTATGGCTGAGTAATATTCCACTGCAGATAGATGGATAGACTGACATAGACATAGATAGAGATAGAGATATAAATATATAGATATAGATATGGATATAGATATACTACTTCTTTATCCATTCATCTGTCAGTGGACACTTTGGTTGCTTCTATATCTTGGCTATATAAATACTGCTGCAAGAAACATAAGAGTGTATATACCTTTTCAAATTAGTGTTTTCTCTTTTTTTGGGTAAATACCCAGAAGTGGAATTACTCTTTTTAATTTTTTAAATACTGTTTTCCACAGGGGTTGCACTAATTTACATTCCTTCCAATAGTACATGAGGGGTTCCCTTTATCTGCATCCTTGCCAAAATTTGTTTCTTGTGTTTTTGATTTTAGCCATTCTGACTGGTTTGAGGTGATATCCCGTGGTGATTTTGACTTGCATTTTCCTGATAATTACTGAGGTTGGCCATCTGTATGTCTTCTTCAGAAAAATACCTTCTTTGGAGAAAAATCAGGTCCTCTGCCCATTTTTAAACCAGATTATTTGTTTTCTTGGTGTTCAGTTGTATGAGTTATTTATATACTTTGGATATTAAGTGTTTATTGGATATATCATTTGCAAATATCTTCTCCCATTCAGTAGGTTGCCTTTTTGTTTTGTTGATGGTTTCTGTTGCTATGTAAAGCTTTTTATTTTGTACATATATTTTTTTCTTTTTTTATTCTTTAGTAATCTCTGTACCCAATGTGGGAATCAAACTCAGGACCCCGAGATCAGGAGTTAGCTGCTTTACCCACCTAGCCAGCCAGATGCCCCTGTATGAATTTCTTTTTCACATTCAGATTTTGTCCTGTTTTTACTCTTTCCCATTCTGAAATCGCCAACTTCACTTTAGGACAAAATTAATTTATTTTCCTTCAACAAAATGCATCTCATACCTTTCTTACTGAAAATACAGATTCTACTTTCCTTGTATACAGAGATGCTCTCCCTATAATTTCTATTAGTTTTCATTTACATATATTTTATCTAAATATGTTTTACATACATGTAAATTCAATTAAATACTTTAGATTACATATACCAGAATTTTTAATCCTTAAAAGCCTTATTTTCTACTGAACATTAAGATGTGAACAACTGTGGACTCTCTCTTACACTAGCATTCTGTGGCTTGGCCAATAAACACTTTTTGTAATTTTTAGAAACATACGCATTCTCATAGTAAATTTTTCAGTATGGCACATAACATGTTTACTAATGGACCCAAGTATCGTTAGTTCCTCTGTAAAGGAAGCCTAAATCAGATAAATCTATTTTTAGTAATATTTCAGTGTTTTATTTCATTTGGAGACGACCTAGATATTTAATGTTCGTTTTAACTCATCATTTAACCTAACTTGCCCAAACTTTAACTTTTTGAGTAACCAAAAGATTTTGGGAACTATTTGCTGGAAGGATCACCTAGAAACACTTATCCCATTTACATCTATTAAAAGCATTTTTTCTTGATAATTATGTTTAGATTAATTATGAAAGTGTTATTACACATTAAACAAAGTCATTCATTATCTCACGCTGTTTTTCTGGCTGACAAATTTGTACTTATTCCGTTAGTAAAGCCAGGTGGAGTAAAAGTTTAGTATGTCTATATGACATTCATTCAATGTTGATAACTCATCAACATTGTTGATGCTACGGACATGTCTATTTTATTTAAAACAACAGCTTAAACTAGCTTTTATTCACTGAAGATTGTCTTAGGTCATGAGAACTTGAAAAGAAACTCAAAACCGTTGGGTTAGTTTTCCTATTGTTAAGAGTTCTAGGAATCCTTCCACAGAGGCTTTAGAAAGCTTTTCTTTTCCTCCAGGTACATAGTTTTATTTTAGTTTAGGGGAGAGGGCCTAATAAAAACAAATTTCTATCAGGTTCTGAGTATCCGCTTCCAATTTAGCCGACTGCTTAGAATCTCTTTAAATATCTCATCAGTTTTCAGCTGGGAGGAACAGTAAATATCCATGGGAATATTTAACAACCCCTGGACTCAGACATTAGAAAGAGGATGCAAAAGATATTTTGGTTTCCTTCCTCTACTGGGTACTACTGATCAAGATCTGGAAGCCAAGTCTGGTAAGAATTCTCACCCTTAGCCAGCTTTAATGAACTTCCACAGGGCCCCATCTGTAGGCCACGTGGGGTTTAGAGTCCGGTTCAAGTATCTACTGACATTCACCAAGGTTTTCCATGAATGTTTTGTTTCCCCTTTGTAGTTTAAGGGAATAGTGTAGCATTTTGCCAGAAAATTCCTCAGAGTCTCATCAACTCTAGAAGGGGCCCATATGAAATGGCCTCCCTTCTTGGAGGGTGCATATGGGATTGTTTACAAGGCCACTAATTTGGTGGATTTTGTTTTTCTAGTCTTGTCCCAAAGTCTTTTCACAAAGAACAAAGTAAGTGCTCACTTAGCACTGATAGTGCTTAGTCACACCAGTGGCCTCTCATCCTAGCCTCTGCCTTTTTATCAACCTATTAGTCTTGGAAGATGATGCGATTAGAAAAATTTTTGATGGTTCCCTGCGGGTTTAGGAAATTTTTAAACGATCGCCTGTAGTTTGGCCTTTGAGCAAAGACTGAAAGCTAGCTAAAGAGGATCACCTGTAGCTTCGGGTGGTCTTATTTAAAAACTTTTTGTTTTTATTTTATTTTATTTTTTTAAATTTTTTAATGTTTTATTTATTTCTAGGAGAGAGAGAGAGAGAGACAGCATGAGCAGGGGAGGGTCAGAGAGAGAGGAGTCACAGACTGAAACAGGCTCCAGGCTCTGAGCTGGCAGTCAGCACAGAGCCGACCCGGGGCTCGAACCCACGAACCGCGAGATCATGACCTAAGCGAAAGTCGGACGCTTAACCGACTAAGCCACCCAGGCGCCCCAAAAACTTTTTGTTTTTAATGTTTATTTATTTTTGAGAGAGACAGAGTTTGAGCAGGGGAGGGGCAGAGAGAGAGGGGGACAGAATCCTAAGTAGACTCTAGGTTCTGAGCTGTCAGCACAGAGCCTGACGCGGGGCTCGAACTCATGAACTACAGATCATGCCTTGAGCCGAAGTCGGACGCTTAATGAGCTGAGCCACCCAGACACCCCAGATAGTCTTATTTTAAAAGTTAACATTGTTTAATAGCCTTTGCAGAGTGAAAAGAAAAAACTATTTAGACAAAGGATTATTAGAATTAGTACTCAAATAAAGGAAGATAGAGGGAAGCAGTGGGATTTATATCAGTCTTGTTTCAGGTACCTCTTATATTTAATGTTTTCATTCGCCTTTCACAGCCAGCCTTTCACTGGAGCTATTTTGGAATTTTGAAGCACTTTGGAGGCTTCTGCCTGCCAATTAAAATAGGTTTCCCATTCTGTTTGTTTGATTTGGAAACCCTTCCATTTAAGTGCACTTTGAAAAGTGAACTTAGCTAAGGGGCACCTGGTTGGCTCAGTCTGTTGAGCCTCCCACTTCAGCTCAGGTCCTGGTCTCACGCTTTGTGCATTCGAGCCCCACATCGGGCTTGCTGCTGTCCGCCTGTCAGCACAGAGCCCGCTTCAGATCCTCTGTGCCCCTCTCTTTGCCCCTTCTCTGCTTGTACTCTCCCAAAACTAAATAAATATTTTCTAAAAAAAAAAAAAAAAATGGACGTACCTAATTTGAATGTTCCTCAAAATAGTCACTGTAGGGGCACCTGGGTGGCTCAGTCAGTTAAGTGTCTGACTTCGGCTCAGGTCCTGATCTCACAGTTTGTGAGTTCGAGCCCCGTGTCTGGCTCTGTGCCGACAGCTCAGAACCTGGAGCCTGCTTCGTTCGGATTCTGTGTCTCCCTCTCTCTCTGCCCCTCCCCCACTCACACTCTGTCTCTGTCTCTCTCTCTCTCTCTCTCTCTCTCTCAAAAATAAATAAACATTAAACGGCTGGAAGCAGTTAGGTAGGAACCTAGCCACAAGGAGAATTTAGCCCACATGTTGGTCCGGTCATATCTAGCCACAAATAGCGTACAGTCCACATTTCTATCTAGCCACAGTTTAGAGCCCTCAGCCTCGCAGTTACGAAGCCCAGTTCTCAGGACACAAAAACTTAGCAAGATTTTGCCATAGTTATCTATAGCTTCTGGAACCTAGTTCTTAGACATACCTTATGTTTAAGGATTCTGCTGATTGCCTTCAGGAGGTATGCTGGAAGGTGGTGTCCTCAACTGTTTTAATTTTAACGATCTCATTTTTTGGTAAGTATTTGGGTCTCTTGGAGCCAACCTAACACCCTAAGAGGGTTGCACCCCTGGGCTGGGAATTATGTGGAATTTTACAACGTACCTTGTTGCACGGAAATTCTCTTAAAGGTGGCGGGTGACCTCGTGTCCATCTAACCGGCTTTGTAACCGACCTATGTAACATGGGAACCTTTGAGTGAAGTGGCAGGCATTCTGTCATCTTCTAAGTGCGTGACCCACGCTCTCCAATTTTGTAGCTTTTGTTTGTTTGTTTGTTTGTTTTTTGGCCTCCAAGATAACCATTAGCAATAGCCCTTACTTAAAACAAGGCTTCTCAGTGTACCCTGCCCAGTTTAAATTGAACTCAGTCTGGCTCCAAACCCAATCTGGTTTTTAAGTTGAACCCAGTCTGATCCTGGACTAAATCCAGATTTTTTTCTTAATATATATTTTTAAAATTTTTAATGTTTATTTTTGAGAGAGAGAGAGACAGACAGAGCGCAAGCAGGGAAGGACAGGGAGGGAGACACAAAATCTGAAGCAGGTTCGAGGCTCCAAGTGATCGGCACAGAGCCCGACACAGGGCTTGAGCTCACGAATGGCGAGATCACGACCTGGGCCAAAGTCGGATGCTCAACCGACTGAGCCACCCAGGCGCCCCAAATATCCCGATTTTAAGTTGGGCCTGGTTCAACTCAAGACCCAATCTGGTAACCACAATCAGTTCCCAGCCTGAAGTTTGGGAGGTTAGGGAGAGAATTCAGAGAGGGATTCCAAACAAATGGAGGAACTGTGGAAAGTCACTTAGATGGGGAGCTCCATGCAAGAGAACAGAACGAAGGAGAACTTACCCGAGGCCCTCAGAAATAGCAAGAAAAAAACTCGAAAGGATTTTCAGGTATCATACCTTTGACTTTCATTGTCTCTGAAGTTGTTGGAAGTCTCCTTCGGCACTGGCTGCCACCAAATCTGTTAAACAACAAAACTTAACTAAGTAAATTTAAAGATAAAGTTGGTTTATTCAACAATTCATGAATAAGGCAATATCCCATCTAGCAAATAGAAAGGAGCTCTGAAGAGCTGTAGAAAAAGAAAGGTTTTTATTTATTATTTTTTTTTTTTAAAAGAAAGGTTTTTAAAGGCAGAATGGGGGAAATAAATGGCAGCTTATTAGCAAAGAGTGCATTGTTTCAGGTAAGGTTGTCTTCCAAAGAAGGATGGAAAGTTTTTGTCAGGCAGATTTATTCATCAGTGCTGACCAGGTCATTCCAGGTTGATTGGTTAAAGGTTACACTCCCAGGAGAGGCTGAAACTGCAATGAGATTAGGCAGTAAGTCTTAGTTCGCTGCCATGAGGTGCAGCATCAGTGACTCCATTTTGGATTGCTTATCTTGTAGCCAGGGCATAGGGGTGCAAGAGCATGTGGTTTGCGGGACCCAACACAGACTGACTTTGGACACTCGCCACTGACAAAACCCAGAGGCAGACAGACGAGTGGTGGTGAAACCAGAAAGGAATTTATTTCAGTGAGGCCAACACCGGGAAGATGGTGGACTAACCGCTCGAAGACTGTCTGTCTCCTAAGTGCTGAAAATACTTCTAGATTTATATAAAGGAAATGGGGTACAAAGGTTGGTGGGTACAGGCAGGTGGGCAGTAAAGGTCAGGTCAATCATTGTCTGAGGGACAGTCATGAATGGGGTCTCCCTGGCTCGGGGCAGTCCTCAGTGTTGGAGGGAGTAGTTTGGGTTCCCATCAGGGGATGCTATGCCCACAGGGTCTTATGTCTGTGTTAGAGATCAACTGGAAAGAAGAACTTAATCAATTAGAAAGTTTGAGGACACAATGGAAGTAATCCTCTGTCGATCCCTTTTTTTACCACCAGGTTATGTCTTTTTGAACATAGTGTAATTTATTGTTCGGTAGGTAATTAGTTGATCCTTGAGTAACTAAATATATGTTCCAGCAATATTTAAGGCAAGTGTAAGTTTCTTCCTTAAAAAAAAAAACCAAAACCAAAACCAAGCTTAAAAATTCATTTGGGGCACCTGGCTGGCTCAGTTGGTAGAGCATGTGACTCTTGATCTTGAGGTCATGAGTTTGAGCCCCACATTGGGTGTAGAGACTAATCAAAAGATAAAATCTTAAAAATACTGTTTATTTAAATGATCAGTTTCATTCACATATTTGTAGACACAAAAAAAGGAAAGAAAAGAGAAGAAAAAAACCAAATTTTCAAATATTCCCCTAAACATTTTGTGTATGTCCTTCTAGCTATACTTTCTTTTTTTAATGTTTATTTATTTTGAGAGAGCGAGAGAGAGCGAGAGAGAGAGCAAGCAAGCGCTCATGTGTGCACATGTGCCAGTGAGGAAGGGGCAGAGAGAGGTAGAGAGAGAATCTCAAGCAGGCTCCTCCGACTCAGGGTTTGATCTCAGGACCATGAGCCAAAATCAAGACTTGAAGTTCTAACTGACTGAGCCACCCAGGCGCCCCCTGGCTATACTTTCTGTATAAAAATTTTTATGTGGTGAGAAGTTACATGGTTAAAAAATATATGTGTGTGTGTGTATACATGAATATATGTGTTATAGGGGCCAAGTTCAGGCTGCCCCAAGATGGGCTACTTCAAAATGACGATTATTTTGAGTTAAAAGCAATCAAAACCCAGCAGATTCAGGAAAAGCTCTTAACCACCCCTTCAACTCCCTGAATTTACATTGAAAGGTAGAGCCTGTACCAGATGGAGCGACTAAAAGAGATTCCTCCTTACCTAAGAAACTTATTTGCATAAAAGGACACCCTTTGTTTTCCAAACCTCTCCACTCACCTTCCTGTCTTCTTCCCCTGCTTATCCCCGGACCCCTAGGCCTCACCTTAGCTCAGGGTGTCCAGTAAGTCTCATGCTGCCTGACTTGTCACTGGCAATTCATGTTTGTATGGATTTCCTGCACATACAAAACTAAATTTGATTTTCTCCTGTTGATCTGCCTAATGTCAGCTTAATTCTTAGTCCGGTTACAAGGACCTCAAAGGGCAGAGAAAATTTTTTTTCACTGACAATAGTTATATATATATATCTCATATATAGTTACATATATAATTATTAGGTATGTAAGATTATTATGCATAATTATATAGATAATTATGTTATATACTCATGCTTGTTATATATTTGTATATAAAATGTTGTATCATATATTTATTATATTTTATCATGTACATATGTTTCAAGTGTAAGGTTTGTGATGAGACTTCCTTTTTTAACTTCATATTGTTTATTTATTTATTGTGAGATGGAGAGAGAGAGCATGAACAGGGGAGGGGCAGAGAGAGAGGGAGAGAGGGAATCCCAAGCAGGCTCTGTGCTGTCAGAGCCTGACACAGGGCTCCATCCCACAAACCATGAGATCAAGACCTGAGCTGAAACCATGAGTCAGATGCTTAATGGACTGAGCCACCCAGGTGCCCCTTTTTAAATTAGTATTGTTTATTCATTTTTAAAAAAATTTTTAAATGTTTTTTATTTATTTCTAGGAGAGAGAGAGAGACAGCGTGAGCAGGGAGGGTCAGAGAGAGAGGGAGTCACAGACTCTGAAACAGGCTCCAGGCTCTGAGCTGGCAGTCAGCACAGAGCCCGACGCGGGGCTCAAACCCATGAAGTGCAAGATCATGACTTAAGCGAAAGTCGGACGCTTAACCGACTAAGCCACCCAGGCGCCCCTATTTATTCATTTTTATAAAGTAAGCTCTCCACTCAAGGTGGGGCTTGAACTCACAACCCCGAGCTCAAGAGTCACACACTCTACCCACTGAGTCAGCCAGGCGGCCCCCTGCAGAGATTTTCATTAAAGGTTAATATTTCTTTTTATTTTTTTTATTTTTTACTTTTTATTTCTTTTTTAACTTATTTTTATTTTATTATTATTTTTTTAGAAGGGGAAGAGAGGGGCAAAGGGGGAGAGAGAGGGAGAGGGAAAGGAAGAGGGAGAGGGAAGGAGAGAGAGAGAGAGAGAATATCCCAAGTGGGCTCCACACTAAAGCACCACTCTTGAGGCAGGGCTCGATCCCACAACACCGGAATCATGACCCAAGTCAAAATTAAGAGTGGGACAGTCAACCAAATGAGCCACCCATGACTCCTAAAGGTTAATATTTCTAACATGATTACTAATTATACTGTTAGATAATTTTAAAAACACTTTCCCTTAAGTACTCTTTTTACCGTGTAGCCAAATACATCCCCAAATATTTAGCAGTTTGAGGAGAGGGTCACTTAACTTTTAAAGAAAATAGAATTTTTACAATAAACTCTAACATTTTATCAGAGCTTGTGTTCTTAGTTTTCAAAATTGCACAGAGAATATTTTCCTAGAGAGTAAATAATCTGTTATTTCCTGTCACGTTGCAATTCTAGATTAGGAGCCTCGTTAATGGGAGATAGCAAATAAAATAGACATAAATGAGGAAAACATTTAATACCCTAGAGGTATTTTTTTTTTTTCTGTGCCAGTTTCTTACTTTTTCTGACATTCCACTGAGGGCATGAGGGCATTAGTGGTAGGGGAATTTAAACTCCAAAATACAAGGTAAATGAAATAATTTCTTTTTTTTTAAATGTTTTATTTATTTCTGAGCGAGAGAGACAGTGTGAGCAGGGGAGGGTCAGAGAGAGAGGGAGTTACAGAATCCGACACAGGCTCCAGACTCCGAACTAGCTGTCAGCACAGAGCCCAATGTGAGGCACGAACCCACGAACCATGAGATCATGACCTTAGCCAAAGTCAGACGCTCAACCAACTGAGCCACCTGGCGCCCCGAGAAATGAAATAATTTCTATAAGACTGTTATAAATATATACAAGTAGAAGTTACAAAGGAAGAGACCTCAACCTTTGCAGCTGTGCTCATTTTTTCACACAATTGAATCTAATATAACATATACTGAGATTTGCAAAGGAAATTGGTGGGGGGATTTTATCCAAATTCCACTTGACATTTTCAAATGTTAGTTGAACTTTTTGGACTTGCCTTTGACAATGTTGTGTATCACTATCTTGGACTCAAAATATTAAGCATGGCAGGAATGCCTTTGAGGCTACATACAAGACAAGGGATTCTTCATTCATTCATTTAACATTTGCTGACTACTATTATTGCCCCTGTACTTGATTAGATTCTATCGTGCAAAGAGAGCTGAGACATAGTAGGAAGAGAGACAGGTATGGTATCATAAAAATGACGGTGAACTGTGAAAAACGATACCATAGGCTAATGAGCAATGCGCTGTGCAATCACAGATGGTGGGATAACAATTTTCTCTTTCGGTATAAAGGTGTAAAGAAATGATTAGAAACACATATGCATTGGGTGCCTGGGTAGCTCAGTCAGTTAAGCATCCGACTGTTGATTTCGGCTCAGGTCATGATCTCGAAGTTTGTGAGTACAGGCCTCACATCAGGTTCTGTGCTGACAGCATGGAGTCTGCTTGAGATTATCTCTCTCCCTCCCTGAGCCCCTCTCCTGCTCGTGTTCTGTCTCTCTATGTCTCAAAATAAATAAATAAACAGGAAAAAAAGAGAAAGAAACACATATGCATTTAACAACAGAGCCCCCAAATAGTTGAAACAAAAACTGACAAAACTCAAGTGAGAAATAGACAATTCAACAATAATAGTGGGAAGTTTCAATGCCACACTTTCAACAATTGGTATAATGTGTACTTTAAATGAATGAATTGTATGGTATGTGAATTATAACTCAACACATCTATGTTTCTTAATGATGTGGAAGGGCTAGGGCGCCTGGGTGGCTCCATTGGTTAAATGTCCAACTGCCCAACTTTTGTGTTCTGCTCAAGTCACTATCTCATGGTTCATGGAGTCTAGCCCTGTGTTAGGCTCTGTGCTGAAAGCACGGATCTTGCTTGGGATTCTCTCTCTCTCTGTCTCTCTGCTCCTTTCTCTCTCTCTCTCTCTCTTCTCTCGTGCATGTGCACGCACATACACGCGTGACTTCATGTGCTCACTCTCTCTCTCGAAATATATAAATTAAAAAATAATAAAGATGTAGAAGGCCTTTGGTAGGAAAGACTTCATAGGGCAAATGGGCATCTAAAATAACTCAGCATTTCTGATTTTCTAAAAGAATATTATCACCCACTTTAAAACATTTTGGAGGGGGGCTCCTGGGTGGCTCAGTTGGTTAAGCGCCTGACTTCGGTCGGGTCATGATCTCACCGATCGAGGGTTCGAGTATCACATGGAGCTCTGACAGAGACAGAAAGAGTGAGCAGAGGAGGGACAGAGAGAGAGAGGGAGAAAGAAAATCCCAAGCAGGCTCCGTGCTGTCAGCCCGGAGCCCAACTCGGGGCTCCAACCCACAAACCATGAGATCATGACCTAAGCCAAAACCAAGAGTTGGACCTTTAATGAACTGAGCCACCCACGTGCTCCTCACACATATTCTTTTTTTTTTTTTTTTTAATGTTCTATTTATTTCTAGGATAGAGAGAGACAGCGTGAGCAGGGAGGGTCAGAGAGAGAGGGAGTCACAGACTGAAACAGGCTCCAGGCTCTGAGCCGGCAGTCAGCACAGAGCCCGACGCGGGGCTCGAACCCACGAACCACGAGATCATGACCTAAGCGAAAGTCGGACGCTTAACCGACTAAGCCACCCAGGCGCCCCCCTCACACATATTCTTTAAATGACAAAGGTAGGGGCGCCTGGATGGCTCAGTCGGTGAAGCGTCCAACTTTGGCTCAGGTCATGATCTCGCCATTCCCCAAATTTCTCAAAAGTAAATAAACTATACAAAAATAAATATATAAGAAATCAAGATATTATTGAAGAAAATAAAATCATGTTGGTGAAGAAAAAGTTTTCCTTGACCCTTTTGGTGTCCTTGGCTGCATCTGAAAGTTAGACTGCAAAGAAGATAAACAGGAGAAAAAAACCATACACATTTATTTCACGTAAGTCTCACGTTACACAGGGGCCTTCATAAGGAAATGAAGACCCAAGGAAGCAGTTAGACCTGAGCCACCCAGGCACCACTTTTGGCTTTTTGATACTAACTCTTCCGACAGATGTGATGTGACAGCTCACTATGGTTTTGATTTTCGTCTCCCTGATGATGAGTCATATTGAGCATCTTTTCATATGTCTGTTGACCATTTATGTGACTTGGGGGAAAATGCATATAAAAAAGAATGGAATCTTGCCATTTGTGACAACGTGGGCATGGGCCGAGAGGGTGTTGCACTAAGTAAGATAGGTATGACAGAGAAAGACAACTATAATATGATTTCACTTATATGTGGAAGCTAAAAAACAAAACAAATGAACAAAGAACCACAAAGGGAAACAAACTCATAAATATAGAGAACAAACTAGCGGTTGCCAGAGGGGAAGGGAGGGTATAGCGATGGGTGAAATAGGTAAAGAGGATTAAGAGGTACAAACTTCCAGTTATAAAACACGTAAGTCGCAGGAAAGAAAAGTACAGCATAAGGAATATAGTCAATAATATTTTAATAACTGTGTGGTGTAGATGGTAAACGTACTTATCGTGATGAGCATATGCTAATGTACATAGTTGGCAAATCACTATGTTGTACACTTGAAACGAAATAATATATATGTCAGGTACACTTCAATTAAAAATTTAAAAAAATGTTCAAGTCTAATATTTACTTATTTATTTATAAAATCTCTAATTTTTAGAAAATGACACTCCCCAGGGAGATACTTCTAAGTTGGTTTTCTTTATTTAAAAAACTCATTGAAATCGTGAGGACAATTTAATTAAGTTACTGTTATTTCAATCAGCTGTATTCGTTTTATTATCTTCGATCTTATGGCAGAAAAAATGAGTTATTCAATTTATTCCTTTTGGCATTACCGATTTTCATAATGGCAAAGGAGCACTTAGTTTTATTTTATTTAAAAATGTTTATGTACTTATTTTGAGAGTGTGTGTGTGTGGGAGCGCACAAGCAAGGGAGGGGCAGAGAAAGAGGGGGAAAGAGAATCCCAAGCAGGCTGTTTGCTGTCAGCACAGAGCCTGATGCAGGGCTCCAACTCACGACCCATGAGATCATGACCTGAGCCGATATCAAGCGTCGGATGCCTAACTGACTGAGCCATCCAGGGGCCCCTCTGACGAATATTTTTAAAAAAGAAAACTTTGTCATCATATGTAGAGGTGGGCATAAGGTCATGTGTGCACTTTAAGGAAAAATGCCTATGCACACACTGTGTGTTATGCAAATGAAGCTTGTGCCCCCTCCTCGGGTGGAGAATTTAGTATTGTAATGATGTAAAGGTAATTGTCATTCGTTCTAGAGGTCACTCCATGCAGGAGCAAGTCACGGGGGTGGAGGAAGGGGGATAGTGGAGAGGGGATAGTGGAGGGGGGCGTTTGTTTGTACTGGTCCAGGGCTGCTGGAGTTCTTGTCAAGGCAGTTGCTCTCCCCTGAGGTGGGGTTTCGGCGTTCATTTGCCCGAGTTAAGAGATAACCTGTAAAAGCAGAACTTAAGGAACAAACGTGGGACCGAAGGTGGATGAGTACAAGTGGGGGGGGGCAGTAAAGGTCCGGTCTTGGGGTCTAGCTGGTGACACTAGGAACATGGACAAGCAATTCTGCCTCAAATGTTGCTACTGATAACTGGTGTGGGAAACTAAGGCAGAGGGAAGTGGTGGAGAATATTAAATTTCTCTGTAACCTGCAGCCCATTGACAAATACGTGAGGCGGGCAGAGTAGAACACTCCTCCAGGAACCCCCTACTGTCTTGATGCTCTGCTAGAGGGAAACACAACCTTAGTTTGACAATAGCTAAGCCTCCAGTATCCTGGGAGTCTTCTTTAGCAGATGAAAATCTCACTGGAAACTTCCCCTGGCCTTTCTAGCTCTTATTAGGGCTGGCCTTTCCTCCTTTATGGCACATGGTGATCGTAGTAATTTTGTTCCAGGGACACCTTGGGTTGCTTTTCATGAGGTTCTTGAGCAAAAGACTAAAGAAAGCATTCTTGAGATGTCTTTGGTACAAAAAGGTAATTTTATTAAAGCACGGAGACAGGACCCCTGGGCAGAAAGAGCTGCGCTGGGGTTGTGAGGAGTGACTGATTATATACCTTCAAGTTAATGGGGTTAGAGATTCAGTGGCGGTTAGGACTTTCAAACTCTAAGGAATTTCTAAGCAAGGCTTTCAGGACCTTGAGGGGCTAGCTACTGTTAAGATAAGGTTACTTTTAGTCTTTAATAAAACAAAAACATTAATGCAGTAAGGCAGCCATGAGTTGCTTGAGGAAGGTCACACTGTGCATGTTCATGTATCTATCAGTGCAAGCTGTATGGAGATTTAATTTCAGCCACATTTCTCTTGCCTTTGTTCTCCTCATCCTTTCCCCCCGAACAGCTTTGACCCTTGAATCTTTAAGGAGTTTGAAGGTGGAAGGTCTCATCTTCCGTAGCTTCTTCCTGCAGAAAAGGGGCGTAGAGTTGTTCCTGGGCCAAGGTTGGTCAGTCCAGAATTTAATAGTAGCTAGGGAAGGCTAAGGCAGCTGTATCTAGAGTTGATAACATATAACAAAGGATCATGTGTGGACTTGAACCTACAGCAGTGAAGGAGTGTTGGCACCAGGTGGAGAAATGTGGGAGAAAACAGCCAAACATGATTAAAATAACAAAAAGTAAAAGAAACTCAAATAAGAGTCCTTTGATAGTCAGCAAATACCTTTCTTTAGTCTAGGAGTTGATCCAGTTATTAAAGGAAAGAGAGGGATCATTTAAAGCGCCAATTTGAGTACTTGTCAGTTAGAAATCCAGGAATATTTTGGTGAGAATCTGGAATGTATACATAGCATTTTGTTTTTATGAGAGCATAAGTTCCACCTTGTGCAGCAGTTAAAACATCTAATGCCATTTTATTGTGTAGAACTGTTTAATGAATTTGAGTTATTTTCATGTTTCATGATATAATGTTATTTTGAGAGTCATTTAAGGCGTCTTTCTTTAAAGAAACAATAAAAGTATGGGTTAATGGTTAGAGCAAAATCATAAATTGAGTGTCTGAGTCTTGAGATCTGCCAGTGAGAAGATTTCTACGTGACAGACTTGAAGTCTCCTTAAAGGGAGTGGGAACAGGCAGTGGGAATTGGATGGGTTTTTCTGGTTTGTAACTCAAATGACTGTGGTGATCCTTTTTTTTTTTTTTTTTTTACAAATAGTTTTTTGTGTCAGTTGGTTTCCATTATAACACCCAATTACTCAGCATCCACAATGCCCTCCTCCATGCCCATCTCCCCACCTCCCCCCCACCCCATCAGTCCTCAGTTCGTTCTCAGCATTCAAGAGTCTTTTCATGGTTTGCCTCTCTCCCCCTCCCCCACTATTTCCCCCCTTCTTCTCCCCCGCCATCCTGCGTTAAGTTCCTTCTAATCCTCCTATATGTGCAAACATATGGTATTTGTCCTTCTCTGCCTGACTTATTTCGCTCAACATAACACCCTCAAGGTCCATCCATGTTGCTACACATGGCCAGATTTCATTCTTTCTCATTGCCATGAGTATTCCATCGTATAGATAAATGTGGTGATCCTTTTGAATGGCACATAGAGCACCAAGAACAATGCTTGTCTTTACATGAGTTTTGTGACAATTTCTCTGAAGTTTACCTCAATTTGTCTAATGTAGGCAAACAACGAACATTTAATGTCAATCAGAACCAGAACTGAACATCCATAAAGGCGCATTATTGAAACATAATCTTTCTCTATATTAACCCTCATTTCCAGAGATAGCCAAATCAAGACTAATTCATTTGTAGAACAAGTCCAGTTTTAACAGACTTGATTTAACAGCTTGATTATTTATATAAGCTCAGCGAGAACGGCAACTGGGCACTCAGATCTTTTAAAATGTGCTTTGCTGGGAAATACAAATCAAAACCACACTGAGATACCACCTCACGCCGGTCAGAGTGGCTAAAATGAACAAATCAGGAGACTATAGATGTTTGAGGATGAGGAGATGAGCATGTGGAGAAACGGGCACCCTCTTACACTGTTGGTGGGAATGTAAACTGGTACAGCCCCTCTGGAAAACAGTGTGGAGCTTCCTCAAACAATTAACAATAGATCTCCCCTAGGACCCAGCAATAGCACTGCTAAGAATTTACCCAAGGGATGCAGGAGTGCTGATGCACAGGAGCACATGTACCCCAGTGTTCATAACAGCACTCTCAACAATAGCCAAAACATGAAAAGAGCCTGTGTCCATCAACTGACAATGGATCGAGGAGATGTGGTTTATCTATACAATGGAATCCTACATGGCAACGAGAAAGAATGAAATCTGGCCATGTGTAGCAACGTGGATGGAACTCGAGGGTGTTATGCTAAGTGAAATAAGTCAGGCAGAGAAGGACAGATACCTTATGTTTTCAATCAAATGTGGAACAGGAGAAACTTAACAGAGGACCATGGGGGAGGGGAAGGGGGAAAATAGTTAAGGAGAGAGAGGGAGGCAAACCATGAGAGACTTTTGAATGCTAAGAACAAACTGAGGGCTGATGGGTGTGGGGAAGAGGGGAAGGGGGGTGATGGGCATGGAGGAGGGCACTTGTTGGGATGGGCCACTGCGTGTTATACGGAAACCAACCTGACAATAAACTACAATTAAAAAAGTTTTTAAAAACGTGCTTTGCTTGAACTTTTTATAAGGAATCTCTAGGGTAAACTTTCAGTAGCTTCTCCAGGCCAGGAGCCAAGCCAAGTACTTGCCATCAGACAGGCCTCCAGTACCTGTAGATTTGGGCAAATTCCTTCCATGAAACATCCTGAGGTTCCTGTACCTGCCAGGAAGCGACCTTCTTCACTCACCTGGTGAGGCTGCTGGGAACCCTGTAAGCAAGGTATCGGCCAACATTTCCAAGGGGCCTTATTGGCTCCATGTTGCATAAAGTCAGTTTTAGTTCCTGAAAGCTGTCTGGTCATATCTGAGTCTATGCATGTCACTCTCAAGTATGGCATTCCAGTCAAAGCCTTGGTAAAATAACCAGTATTTCCAATCGTGCCCTCTTACAAGGAGAACAGACTCTTATTGAACTTAGGCAAATAACTGTAATTGCCATGAAAGAAAGAATACGCACCGAGAGTGTTTGAATTTAAGAGGGTTCAGGTAGACAGAAAAGTTAAACGCCTCAGTTCATTCACAAATGAATACTGTGTCACGTTTCCGTATATCATGGATATTTTAAGAGAAAGTTTCCTTAATCTGGAAAAGCAAACATTAAAGAGCCAGCAGTGTTTTCAACACGAGCCAGAAGAGCTATGATCTTCTCTACCTTAATTTACTTAGTCCCATGTTACTAATTCTTATTCAGTTTGAATGCAGCTTTTTAGTTCTGGAAAGTTTTTACCCATTTGTTTGATGATCTTAAAGATGTCAACTCCCTGCATTTGTCCTAAAAGTCCTTTTTATAAATCTCCTTGAAGATGAAACATGTTCTGTAAGAGCATCAGGGCAATAACTATAAATGACAAAAGTCGCAAAAATGGACATGATGAACAACCTGATAGGAAAGTTCGTTATGATGCAATCGAGAAGGAAATTCAGTTATTTCTGTGACACATAACACTTTGAGAATTGAAATGTTAAGTGACGACCTTATACCAAAACATATGAAAACTTCAGTAAATTTATATATATATTTGAACCGTTATAACATTTACGCGAGCAATACAACCTAAGGCTTACCATTATTGTATGACACAGCTTGTCAAGTAACATACCAAATAAAAAGGCCCAATTGGTCAAAAAGATTTCGTTTACAATTTAAATCCTGGGAAGTTTGTTAAAACCTTAGAAAGTTATAAAGCGCATCCTAAATAGGATCACAGATCATTACCAATCTTATTTATTTAACTGAGGTGGCTATAAGAGATTCTAAAGGCAAATATGGAGGGTTATGTAGTTGTTAGTAAAACCTAGCTCCTTTAGCACTGAGAAGTTTTAACTAAATAATCAAAGGCCTGATAAGAGAAAACATAAGCCTTTGGTTTTCCCAGAGACAAAAGAGAAAAGACCTTTGTTTACAATTTTTTTTTTATCAAGAGCAGATTAACAATCCAAGAAAACTTTGTCTCCTGAACAGAGAGAAAAGTAGAATTCCAGCCTTATACCAGTATATTTAAAAAAAGTTTTAATGTTTGTTCATTTTTCAAGAGACAGACACAGAGCACCAGTGGGGGAAGGGCAAGGAGAGAGAAGGAGACACAGAATCCAAAGCAGACTCCAGGCTTCAAGCTGTCAGCACAGAGCCTAATATGGGACTCGAACCCACGAACTGTGAGATCATAACCTGAGCTGAAGTCGGACACTTAACCAAGGGAGCCACCCAGGTGCCCCACCAGTATATTTTTTCAAATCCATTCATTTCAACCTTAGTCCATCCTAATAATGCATAAAGTTCCTTTCCAAAGATTTCCCTTAGCAAACCTTCTACAACTTTCCTTTGCATTCAGATTTTGTCCCAAGCCATTTCTCTCCAATCAACTAGTCTCATTTAGGACAACATTACCTTCTTTTACCTTCAATAAAAATGTATTCCCATTCCTTATATCTTTCTTACATATCTCCTACTTTTCTACATATAGCATTCCTGTCCTTATTTCCATCAGTCTTAATTACATTTCACAGAATTTTAACTCTTAGAAACCTTAGTCTCCAATGAAAACTAAGTGGTAACGAATTGTGAGCTGTGACACCAGAATGTTTTAGATGGCAAATTTATGAATCAATTAAGCACAAAACAGGTTTTCCAACAGACCCAAATATCCTTACTTTCTCTACAACAAGTCAAAAGTACAAACCTATGTTCAGTAATTAATGCTTTAACATCTTATCCTATTTGGAAAAGAACTAGACGTCCAATGTATTTAATTTAAATTTATCCTTCAAAGAAAACGTTCAAGTGTCAGGTTACCAAAGGCTTTGAAAGCTGTCTTAACAATGACCTATGAAAACTTTTGAGACAGAATTAGCCATCATTTTAAGTCATCTTTTTGTTACCAAATTGCAATAGAGATATTCACGAGCTTATCGGATCATCAGTAAACCTAGGTAGAAAAGGTTTTATATTTAATGCTGATAACTCTAAATATATGTCTATATTAATTAAACCAACAAACTTAAATTAGTTCAAATACCAAATACGTTTCACTTGGGTCCACTTAAAAAGGCAACCACTTTGTTCACTATTGTTAATTTTTACCTGGGGCCCCTGGGGGGGGATCCGAAGTGGGCGGTATAAGTCCGAGGGGGTGCTCTTTACTCTTCACTCCTCGACAGTGAGGGCAGGAGGAGGGACTGATGGTGCCCGAGGCATGGAAGACGTAGGCTGTAGGCTGTACCGAGATGGTGGAGAAGCAGGAGGGGGGGGGAGGGTGCTGGGGGAGACAGGAGAGGTGAGATAACTCCAGGAAGGCTGGAGGTTGATAAAAGCCCCGAGGACAGAGAACGAAGTCTTCCAGTCCTAAAGCCTGCTGCTCTGGCAGATGAGCAGATGCAGATTTTTTTTTTTTTTTCCACCACCACCAAGTGGAAGCGGGCTGTCCGTGGTATGCCAGAGAAGGCAGTGAACTTCTCCAAAACACAAGGGAGTTTCAGGAGCTGCTTGGGAATATTCCTTAAAGTCTCCTTCCCAAGGTAGACTGACCAGAGACAATCGGCTCCAATTATTATAGTCATTAACCCAGGGAATGAACGAGGGAGAAGCCCTCACACACAGCTAGAGGCACCTGAGTCTGTTATGAAGGAGGAACGGTGAGAGAGAGCGTCAGAGTCCCCTTCCTTAAGGATGGCCTGTGTTTGCTCCAGCAACCTGGGTTTGTTCGGAGGAGTCCTGTTTAGACAATCATCCAATATATCAGGAGGGAGTCTTATCGACTGGTTAGGGGCCAGACACATCCTGCAAGAGGCCCTCAGTTCTGGACCCTGATTTAGGGCCATGAAAACCTGGACATAGGGGACCTCAGTCCATTTGCCCTGTCTCCTGCAGAAGAGATCTAACTGATAGATTGTATTAAAATTTAATGGCCCCTTAATGGGCCATTTTTCCTCAACTCCTGAGGAGTACTGGGGCCAGGCAGTTTTACAGAAGATCAGTTTTTTCTTTCTTAGATCTTGCAACCCAAATCGATTCCAGTGGGTTCAAAGGCATCCCAAGGGAGAGCCCTTGGGGACTGAGGAAGATCCCATGTTCCTAGAAAAGGAGAGAAGGTCCATTACCAAAAATCCCCGCTGGTGACTCCCGGGTGGCATCCTACACAGGATATGTCAGAGGCTCCTGGTGTCAAAGTGACCGGAAGTGTCCCTCGAACAAAGTCGCTGTGGTTACGGACCAGCCACTAAGGGTTCAGGAGAAGGGATGCTAGTGTCCCTTTGCTTCCCCATTTCATCCAAGGCTGCAAATGGGTGCCTGGCCTATGGACCGAAATACCGTGCTGTGCCGTGCCTTGAAAACGGTGCCTTAAAAGTCCATTCTATAAAAGGCCGTACCTTAGTTTACCTTGTCTTGAGAAGCATGCCATGAAGGTCATGCCTCAGTTTCCTTGAAGGCTGTGCCATTTTTAACCCATGGAGAACACTAGAAAAGGTTCACAAGGGGTATTACCCAATTTTGTAGTTTAAGTAGTAGGTAGGGGACATTGACAGAAAATTGTAAAGATAAAAATCCATCACGATCTAAGTGACATTCCAACACACGTAGACTTTACAGCCAACTTCCCTAGGAAATGGTCCGGTTGAGTTTTAATTCAATCGGGTACTGGTTTTGGCCGGCTCCCCATGGAGGTTTCTTGGCCAGAAGTGGCGAGACCAGGGATGTGGAGGGGATCATGTTAGACCAATGAGGAGGAAACTTAAGACTGGCAGGTGTCCTGGTGACTTAGGTGGCTGTCCCGTGCCCGAGACAGACAACTTTGTATAAGGACAGGAATAAAGAGAGGGCATCCAGTTTCTGGGTCTTATTACAATTCTGGCCAGAGTGCTCACTTCCAGCTGAAAGGCAGCCTTTCTCCTCCCCGTAGTAGAGAGTAGCCAGGGGCTAGAGGATTGCATCCTGAGCAATGGACATGAAAATATTCCAAGAAGACCATACCTCTCGCAAAAGCCCCTGGGATGAGAGTAAAGGAAGAAAAGAGAAAGTACTCACTGGGTTAGCATCGGCCCAGAGTCCACATGAAAATACTCGACGCCCCACCTAAGAGCCCCCAAATTATGTGGTTCTTGAGCAAATGGCTAAGGAAGCGTTCTTGAGATGTCTTTGGGGCAAAAAGGTGATTTTATTAAAGCATGGGGACAGGACCCGTGGGCAGAAAGAGCTGCGTTGGGGTTGTGACAAGTGACTGATTATTAAACTAGTGGTTGTTGGGGAAAGCGTAAGTCTCTAAGGAATTTGAAAGCAAGGACCTTGTGGGGCTGGCTGCTGTTAAGATAAGGTTACCTTTAGTCTTTAATAAAACAGAAACAGTAAGAAAGTAAGGCAGCCATGAGTTCCACGAAGGAAGTCACACTCTGCATGTTCCAAGTATCTAGCAGTGGGCTGCAAGCTGGAAGGAAATTGAATTTCAGCTACATTTCTCTGACATACATTTCGTACATTTCTCATGAACCTCTGACATAGCCTGTGTGTGGGACACCGCCTAGCAGTCAGGGGGATTTTGGGTCATGGAACTTCTCTCTTCAGTTCCCAAGGACTCTCCCTTCCGATGCCTTTTAACCCACCGGAAACCATTCGGATTGCAAAATTCGAGAAAGGACCGATCTTCTGTAACACTGCGTGGCCTTAGTAGGATCTGCCAATTCGATCTCGCCTGCAGAAACTGGGCAAATGGATGGAGGCAGCCTAGGTCCAGGTCTCCATGGCTCTAAATCACAACCCGGACCGAAGGGCCCCTTGCAGAATGTGCTTGGCTAGTAAAGCTCCTCCTGATCTCTTGGTTGATAATGGTCTAAATAGGCCTCCTCCAAACAAACCCGGGGGGCTGGAGGAAACATAGGCCATCCCTGATGAAGGGGACGAGATCTCTGACTCTACTGGTCTCCCACATAGGCCCAGGTTACTGTAGTCACATGTGGGGGCTCCTGCCTCATCCATTTCCCGGGCTAATGGCTAGAATTGGAGCCAACTGTGGTGGGTCTACCTTGGGACAGAGACTTTAAGGAATAATCCCAAGCAGCTGCCAAAACTCCCTTTGTTTTGGGGGAAATTCCCGGTCTTCTCTGGCCTGATATGAATAGGCCGATATGAACAACCACTTTGGTAAAGAAAAAAACAAACATGGCATCTGCTCATCTGTCTGAGCTGACAAAGTTTAGAACCAGGAGCCCTCTTTCTCTGCCTTCTGGTGGCACCTCGCCTCTTCTGCCTCCTCCTGTTTCCGCACCACCTTGGGTGCAGCCTGTTTAACTGGTTCCTATACCATCCTAGGTGCCTCTGGCATCATTGGCTCCTCCTCCTACCGTCGCGGTAGAGAGTGCTCTTCAACCCCCCTTGGAGCACCCACTTCAGATTTCCCCAGCAATGTCCCAGGTAAAAATTGACAATGAGCAATAAATTGATGGACTTTTTAAAAATATATATTTTTGAGAAGAGAGAGACAGTCTGAGCAGGGGAGGGGCAGAGACAGAGGGAGACACAGAGGCTGAAGCAGGTTCCAGGCTCTGAGCTGTCAGCACAGAGCCTGACACCAGGTTCAAACCCCATGAACCGTGAGATCATGACCTGAGCCGGAAGGCAGATGCTCCACCGACTGAGCCACCCCGGCACCCCAAAATTGATAGACTTTTAAGTGGATGCAGGTAGAATATATTCAGCATTTAAATTAATTTAAGTGTTTGGTTTAATTAAAAATAGAGTTATCAGGGGACCTAGTTGGCTCAATCGGTGGAGCATCCAAGGTCAGCTCAGGTCATGATCTCACGGCTTGTGAGTTCCAGCCCTGCATCAGGCTCTCTGCTATCAACGCATAGCCCATTTTGAATCCCCTGTCTCCCTGTCTCTCTGCCCCTCCCCTGCTCTTGCATGACGTACTCTCTCTCTCAAAAATAAATAAGTATTTAAAAATAGGGTTATCAGCATTAAATATGAAACTTTTTATTCTTTCTAGATTTACTGAAGGTCAAATAAGCTCATGTGTTTTCTGTTGCTATGTGTCAGCAAAAAGATAACTTAAAATGGGTAAGCCTGTTTCAAAGTTTTCATGGGTGATTGTTAAGATAGTTTTCAAAGTCTTTGGTAACTTGAAACTTTAAAGTTTTGCTCGGATGATAAACTGGCTGGTATTCATTGAACATCTAGGACTTTCCCAAATGAGATAAAATACCAAAGCGTTGATTACTAAACATAAGGTTTATCTGCTTTTGACTTCTTACTGCAAGAAACTAACACACCTTTGGGTCTGTGAGAAATCATGCTTTGTGCTTAAATGTATCCATAGATTTGCCATCCAAGAAATTCTGGTGTAACCTTTCACAATTGTTTACTACTTAGTTTTCACTGGAGACTGATGTTCCTAAGGGTTCAAAACGCTGCTAAATGTAATTAAGACTGATGGAAATAAGGGAAGCAACTTTAAAAAGCTGTGGAAGGTATATAAAGGTAAGTCTTTGGAAAGGAATTTCACATGTGGTCAGGACAGACTAAGGTTAAAATGAATGGATTTAAAAGTACACTGAGAAGTTGCTTAGTCAGTTGAGTGGTTGAGCGTCGGACGTTGGCTCAGGTCATGATCTCGCAGTTTGTGGGTTCGAGCCCTGCTTTGGGCTCTGTGCTGACAGCTCAGAGCCTGGAGGCTGTTTCAGGTTCTGTGTCTCTCTCTCCCTCTGCCCCCTCCCCTGATCACGCTCTGTCTCTCTCCCTCTCTCAAAAATGAATAAACATTAAAAAAAAATTTTTTTTAAAGTGCACTGAGAAAAGTTTGAAATTCTGCTTTTTCTCTTGTCAGAGGACAAAATTTCCTTGTTGGTTCATACTTGATAAGAAATTGTAAACAAAGTTTTTTTTTTTTCTTTTGTCCGCCCAGAACACCAAAGTTTCTAGTTTTGTCTTTATCGCATCTTTGATTACTTAGTTAAAACGTCTCAATGTTAACGGAGCTAAGTTTTGTTAACAACTATATAAACCCTACATATTTGCTTTCGGATGGATCTCTTACTACTACTTTGGTTAAGTAAGTAATTGAGTTTTGTAATTATCTGTAATCCTATTTGGGGATGTGCTTTTATAACGTTCTGAGGTTATTTTAAACAAACTTCCCAAGATTTAAACTGTAAATGAAGTCTTTTTGACCAATTAGGCTTTTTTATTTGGTATGTAAAATTGGCCTGGAAGCCTTGTGAGACAAATAATGATAAACCTCAGGTTGCATTGCTTGGGTAAATGCATTAACTGTTCGAATATAAATATGCAGTTCCTGAAGTTTTAATATGTTTTGGTAAATAAGGTCATCACTTGACATTGTGATTATTAAAGTATTACGTGTGACACAAATAACTGAATTTCCTTGTCAATTGCATCATAATGAAATCTCATATCGGATTGTTAACAGTGTTCATTTCTGAGATTTTGTCATTTCCGGTTAATTGTTCTGATGCTCTTACAAAGCGTGTTTCATCTTCAAGGAGATTTATGAAAAGGACTCTTAGGACAAATACAGGTACCTGACTTCTTTAAGATCATGAAACTAGAATGCGTAAAAATTTCCACAACTAACTACAAGCTGCATTCAAACTGAACAAGAATTAGTAATATGGGACTAGGTAAATTAAGGAAGAAGATCATAGTTTTGTGACTTTTGTTTGAAACATTGCTGGTTCCCTAATGTTCACTCATCCAGATTTTTTAAAGTTTATTTTTTTATTCATTTTTGAGAAAGATACAGAGAGCAAGTCAGGAGGGGCAGAGAGAGAAGGAGACAGAATCCCAAGCAGGCTCCATACTGTCAGCACAGAGCCCAATGTGGGGCTCAAACTCACAAACCCTGAGATCATGACCTGAGCCGAAACCAAGAGGCAGAGGCTTAGCCAACTGAGCCACCCAGGTGCCCCTGTTCTTCCAGATTAAGGAAACCTTCTCTTCAGATATCTATGACCTACAGAAATAGGGTTAAGTATTCCTCTGTGAACAAATTGAAGCGTTTAACTCTTGTCTCTACTGGAGCCCTCTGAAATTCACAAACTCTTGTTGAATGTTCTTTCTTTTGCCGCAATCATGGGCATTTGCATAAATCCAATAACAGGTATAACAGGACACCATTGGAAATCCTGGTTATTTTACCAAGGCTTTGACTGGAATGTCCTATTTGAGAGTCACGCGTAGACTCAGATATGACCAGATAGCTTTAAGGAACTAAGATTGACTTCATGAAACATGGAGCCAAAAAGCCCCTTGGAAATGGCCTGTTAACCTTGATTACAGAGTTCCCAGCAACCTTAGCAGATGGGGAGAGAATGTCACTTCCTGTCAGGTGCCGGAACCTCAGGATGTTTGAGGACCTCAAGGAGAGGAATACACTCAAACCAAAAGGGATTACAGGCGTGTCAGATGGCAAGTATTATAAAAGTTCCAGCAAAGCAAATTTCAAGAGACTTATATAATCGACCACAATTATTGCTGAGCTTATGTAAATAATGAGGCTAAGGTTTGTTAAAGTTGTTTTACAAATGAATTAGTCTTTGGCTGTCTCTGGAAATGAGGCTTATTATAGAAAAATTGTTTCAATAATGCATCTTTGTAGATAAAGACTATAGTGCTTTGTTAAATTAATCACTTACAGCCCGGTTAATTCATAAATCTCTAAATGAATATGCAAACCATATCCTCCCTAAACTGACCTGACAGTTACTGAAACCCCGCCCCACACAAACCCAGGAGACCTGGTTTATTTAAAGAATTGAAAGTCTAATACAAGGTGGTTCAGTTGGTTAAGCGTCCGACTTCAGCTCAGGTCATGATCTCACGGTTCATGGGTTCAGGCCCCACATCGGGCTCTGTGCGGACAGCTAGCTCAGAGCCTGGAGCCTGCTTCGGATTCTGTGTCTCCTCTCTCTCCCTCTGTCTATCCCTGCTCGTGCTCTGTCTCTCTTTCTATCAAAAATAAAACATTTTTTAAAAATTAAAGAAAAAAAGAAAGTCTAATACAGCAGGGGATTTAACTCCAAAATGGACGACCCCCACCACATCATATTATGTCCCCCAGTGCAGTAAAATTAGGACATTCCTCATGGACTCATATATCAAGAATTAAACCTGTACCTTCCTCACAGGAATCGAATATACCAGCTGACGTGCCAAAGTATTCCTGTGAGCCTGTGGGAAACCTCAAATTTCTCTTCAAACCACAATAAAGGGCTGGAGGAAAATTTCAGTTAATGATCAAAGGTCTTTTTACTCCGGCTTCTTTTTCTTATTAACCTTATTTTGTTGTCTTTTCTGGTGTGGCTCCCTGCCTGGTGCCAATACTCCTTCACCGCCATAACTTCTAGCCGATAGATAATCCTTTCTACTCAAGGAGGTTCATAATATGTTGGACTAGCTGCCTCTGCCTTTGATAGCTCCTGTATATGTTTCCCCAACTGGCCATGACCCATACATAGGTGCGGACGTCTCTACACCCCTATTCAGCAGGAAGCAATTACAGAAGAGAAGACCTTCCATCCTCAGCAAACTTAAAGACTTAAGGGTCAAAACTGTTCAGGGGGAAATTATGTGGGAAACAAAGGCAGAGGGACATGGTAGATAAAATTAAATTTCATTATAACCTGCAGTCCGTTGATAAATACGTGAGGGAGGCAGAGTAGAACATTCCTCCAGGAACCCCCTATGGTCTTAATGCTCTGCTAGAGGGAAACAACCTTAGCTTGACAGTAGCTAGGCCTCCAGTATCCTGGGAGTCGTCTTTTTTTTTTTTAATTTTTTTTTAATGTTTCATTTATTTCTGAGAGAGAGAGAGACAGTATGAGCAGGGGAGGGTCAGAGAGGGAGACACAGAATCTGAAACAGGCTCCAGGCTCTGAGCTGAGTTGTCAGCACAGAGCGTGATGTGGAGTGCAAACCCACGAACTATGAGATCATGACCTGAGCCGAAGTAGGACACTTAACCAATGGAGCCACCCAGGTGGCCCCTGGGAGTCTTCTTTAACATATGAAAATCTCATTGGAAACTTCCCCTGGACTTTACCTCTCCCAACTCCTAGGTATGTAATCAGTATTTCCTCACAATCCCAGGGCAGCTCTTCCTGCCCATGGGTCCTGTCCCCGCCCATGGGTCCTGTCTCCGTGCTTTAATAAAACCACCTTATTGTACGGAAGATGTCTCAAGAATTCTTCCTTGGCCACTGGCCCCCAACCCCAACATTTCCACATCAGTAACCATCACATTTGCCATTTTAGTGTTTTTAACATAGTTTTGTGTTTGTAAAAGAAGTGACATTTTGGTAAAAAAAAAAAAAGTTCAAATTACTCTTCCCCAAAATGGAGCCGTTCTGAATATTATTAAGTGCATTATAAAATAATGTAATTATGTACTACAAAGAGAAAGTACATTTAAGAAATTATGTCTTTTATGTGTGTTTGGATAATTCGAGTCTACAATTTTTTGCTGGCCTAAATCGTTGTTTTTTTAAACTCATTTTCTTCTGGATTGTTCTTTTGCTCTATACCAAGTAGGCCCAGATCCAAAATTAGAAATAATAATTCTTTAAAAGGATAGAATTTTAGGGGCACCTGGGTGGCTCAGTCGGTTTAAGCATTCCACCTCAGCTCAGGTCATGATCTCATGGTTCATGAGTTTGAGCCCGGCATTGGGATCTCTACTATCTGTGCAGAATCCACTTTGAATTTTTTTAAAAAATTTATTTCTGAGAGAGAGAGAGACAGTGTGAGCAGGGGAGGGTCAGAGAGAGAGGGAGATATCTGTATCTGAAACAGGCTCCAGGCTCTGAGCTGGCTGTCAACACAGAGCCCCACCCGGGGTTCGAACTCACGAACAGTGAGATCATGACCTGAGCCAAAGTTGGACACTTTACTGACTGAGCCACACAGGCTCCCCAGTGCAGAATCCAGTTTGGATCCTGTCCCCCTCACTCTTTGTCCCTTCTCCTCTCTCTCTCTCTCTCTCTTTCTCAGAGACAAACATTTTACAAAAAAAAAAAAAAAAAAAAAAAAAAGGATAGAAGATTTTACAGTGGAGAAAAGAGCCCTGAGTATGGTCCAGTCCAACCGTGTTGGTTTAAAGGTAAAAGACACTAGGGGCACCTGGAATTCAGCTTAGTCGGTTAAGCGTCCGACTCGCTCAGGTCGCAGTCTCGCGGTTCGTGGGTTCGAGCCCGCGTCGGGCTCTGTGCCGACTGCCGAGCTCAGAGCCTGGAGCCTGTTTCAGTCTGTGACTCGCTCTCTCTCTTTTGACCCTCCCCTGCTCACGCTGTCTCTCTCTCTCTCCTAAAAATAAATAAAACATTTAAAGAAAAAAAAAAAGGTAAAGACACTGAGCTCCAGTGAGGTTAGCTTTTTGTCTCACAAAACACAGGTAGGAATTGGCAGAGGAAAGCTAAAGAATTAGTTTTCTGAGTCACATTACATATCAGGGAAACCAGGGCAAAGGAAGGTGGTGGGATATTTTATTGTTGTTGTTTCATGGTCAAAACACACCTAGAGCACCTTAAAATTTAGAAACCTTGGGGGCGCCTGGGTGCTCAGTCGGTTTAACAACCGGCTTCGGTTCAAGACATGATCTCACGGTTCGTGAGTTCGAGCCCCGTGTCGGGCTCCGTGCTGTCAGCTCAGAGCCCGGAGCCTGCTTCGGATTCTGTGTCTCCCTCTCTCTACCCCTACCCTGCTTGTACTTTTGTCTCTCGCTCTGTCTCAAAAATAAAGAAACATTAAAAAAAAATTTAAAAAAATCTTAGAAACTTAGTTAAGCAGTTTAAATTTGCGATGAGAATTTTGCTACCATTTTGAAATACCTACCCTCAGAGAAATGGGAGGTGAAAACAAATGTATCCAAACAATGACATCGGGCAAGTAATCAACTGAACTTGTTTTTCTTACCCCTTGTGTTTTTATTCTGCAGCATTGAAAATATACCTTTCATAGTTATATTGGCCAGACCCGTTCGCAAAGTCATGGTAAGGTTCTTCGTGGACAACACGCGTCACATGTTCTCATCTGTTTAAAGCTATTGTCTTTGCTTCTTTTCTCTTTCCATGACAGTGGACACGGTACCTCGTCCCCCCCACCCCACCCCAGCCTTTTCTTTCTCATTAGGATTGCACGTTCGTGTGTTTCATTACATCATCTCAGACAGAGAGAAGAGATGTAATTGAGGTCCGTCCTAGAGAAGAGTCCAGGAAAATATGCATTTTGGGTTTGGATCCCTCATCTTTCCCCTGCGGTGAATAGGAATAGTCTGGCAGGTCCCCTCGAGCCCACATACCCTGACACGCAGCTGGTGAACTGTTGAGCCCTCCACATGTAGCCTGACCTGTAGCGACAGCCCTGGCCGGGGCCGGGGCACAGAGCTCCTGTCAGAGCCGCAGGCAGAAAATGCACAAAGCCCAGAAAAACAATACAAATGTCCACGTATCGGAGATTCAAATTCTTGTCGGTCAGTCGACCTTACATATGGGAAATCTTACATGTTCTCTATCTCCTTAACTACAACTTCCAGTTGATTAATCGGGGGTGTTTGCTGTTTTTCACTTGGAATAAAAAATGAAGCACTAGGTGTTACATATAAATGATGAATCACTGGAATCTAGTCCTGAAGCCGAGACTACACTGTATGTTAATGAACTTGAGAATGAAAAAAAAAAAAGACTACTGCTAACGTAGCCTTGACATGAAAAAAAAAAAAAAGAAAAAAGACAAGCCCAATGTGATAAAGTTCAATTTATAAAATCTAAAACAAAAATCAAGCATCACAATAAACCTGTCATCAGAGATTATTATTTCTCTTTGTTAACGACACAAGTAAACGAACACACAAATTCACCTTTGTATGGAGGCCACTGGAGAGTGATCATTGTTCAAAATTAGAATCCAAAACAGTACCACATGGGCAAGCATGAAAAAAGTTCTTTTGGTTTTATTAAAAGCTCTTTTATTATTAATCTAATTCCGTTGAATTTGGTTTTATTAATTCGACCACGAGAAACAATACTCTTTAGAATATTTTTCTTGAGCAAAAATTTGAACAAAAATAAATTTAGCTACATTTCATCAGAAAATTAATTCTGTCACGACATCCTATTTCCTGGGCATTTCGGTTCAGGCTTCATAATTCAGTATCGATCCCCGAAGCCACCTTTGAGACATGGCATTTTAAAAATTTCATTCCTAAAAATTTCAAAGCGACGTATTTGTTTTTAATAGGAAAAACATGTTCAATTGTTTGACTGCAATATCAAATACCCAACATTTTTGGATAAAATCATGCAGTAAGAGACCTTCACCCCTCGTGTGAATGACTGCTTCGTTTTCTGAGCTGAATCCTGTTTCTTGCTCTCTTGTATTCAGATATTAGATAAATTATCTACTTTCACTGAGGCATTGCTAGCTATATACTTAGGCATTTTTAAAACCTCTGAAGTTTTCTTAGGAGTATATGAGCTCTTTGTTAAGAACCTTCTGCAAATGAATAGAAGAGAACATTCTGTAGTCTCTCTACTATTATACAAAATACCACATAATAATAATCACAATTATCTTCCTTCTTTGATTAACCATTCCACTACAAATCTATTCATGCTCAAGTACTTTTATTAAGTAACATTCACCATTTGTTCTCAGTTTTAATACAAAAAGGGTTTTCCATAATTGCGGCCTGGGGATCCAAACCCATGTTTTAAAAGAGAACAAACTGAGGGCTGATGGGGGTGGGAGTGCGGGGAGGGGGGAGATGGGCAAGGAGGAGGGCACTTGTGGGGATGAGCACTGGGTGTTCTATGGAAACCAACTTGACAATAAACTATTTTTAAAAATCAAAAAATGAAGTCAAATAAATAAAAGAGATGCGCTGTCTTTGGGTTTTCATGTTTGCGAATGCGGAAGCAGGTAACCAATAAAGAAACTGCAACACCTTTAAAAAATGTCAAATCGATACCTTCACCTCTAGGTTTTTGAATTTAGCTTTAAGGTCCCTTGGGCTTATTCTTTGGTTTTGAGAATAGGCAACGCTTGCTTTTCAAATGTTGCTATTGCTTTCCTCTCGTGCCTCATGGTTGCTCAGTAACATGTACAATGCTCTTTGTGTACCCACTTTGATAACCATACTACCTAGCTAGTAAATGAGGACACTGTCAGTAGAACATAGCAAAATATTAGCAACTCTTCTCACCAGCAAAGACTTCCTTCCGGGCTTTCCCTTTTCCATAAACACTGGTGGATTATTTACAGCTGCCGTAGGGGAGGAAAAATAATTTTCCCTTCGCCCTTCTGAGTTCTTGGAAGAACCCCTGTAATAAAAGACAGATAAACGTGAGGAAAACAAACAGAGCTTTATCAACATGTATTCTTCATGCACACACGCAGGTACCCAGAAAAACTGAGGAAGTCCTTAAAATGGCTCAAGTCACCACCTGAAATACCACTGTCAGCGAAACAAAAGACAGAGGTTGGGGTGGGGGGGAAAAATAGTTACAGGGAGTTACCCTGGACGAAAACCCAGTAAACAAAGGTAAGTTTCCTTAGGCAGATTTCAGGGAGAGCCTTCTCCGCTGCTAGATTCTCTTACAATTTAGGGTCATTCTTCTCTTCTTGATAAGGAGAGGAAGACACACGTGCAAATGGAGATTTCTTCTATAAATGTAAATTGCCTGTACAAAAAGGTAACTTCTACTCTGGTTTTAGAGCTTCTCCTGTGTCTGCTCTTTCTCAAAATCATCAGCTCAGAAACAATCCTTATGTCCAAGAGGCATACTTTGGGGTGATATATTCTGCTACACTTCACTACCTTAGTTCAGTTTGTGTGGGAGAATGGGGAGTAAAGTAGTAAGTGGGGGGTTGTGTGTGGCCCTGAAGGAGCCATTACAAAATTTTTGTTTTGTTTATCTGGTGAAAATGTAAAGCCAGTTGGAGGGGTTTGAACAGAGGAGGGGGATGGATTTGACTTATGTTTTAAATATGAATCACTCTGGGGCGCCTGGGTGGCTGCTTGGAGGCTAGATTTTGGGTCAGGTGTGCGAGTTTGAGCCCAGCCTTGGACTCTGCAGTGTGTCAATGCAGAGCCTGCTTGGAATTCTCTCTCTCTGCCCCTTCTTCTCTCTCTTTCAAAATATATAAATAAACTTAAAAATATTTTAAATATGAATCACTTTGGCTGCTGTGTTGAGAGAAGATTGTCGCGGGCAGGAATGGAGCCAGAAAGTAGGGGTCAGTGGTGTGCGATTGCAATAATCCAGGTGAGAGATGATGGTAATTTGGAACAATGCAAGGTGGTTGAATTTGGAGTATATTTTGAAGAAGCAAAATTGGCTGCAGAATGTAAAAGAAATAACGATATCAAAGATTACCAAATGTTCTACCTATTTTAAAGTCATTCCTCACTTGAAATATTAGAAACATTTCTAAAAAGTTATGTCTATCGCTCACTGACATTTGAAATCTATCAGAATTATTTATTTACAAGAAACACAGTGAATCTATAAGAAAATGTGAGAATCAGTGAGAGAGCTGATTCATTTTCAGAAATACCAAATAAAGCTGTGCTATGTAGGGGCACCTGGGTGGCTCAGTCGGTTAAGTGTCCAACTTGGGCTCAGACCACGATCCCACAGTTTGTGAGTTCGATCCCCGTGTCAGGCTCTGTATGGACAGCTCAGAGCCTGAAGCCTGCTTCAGATTCTGTGTCTCCCTCTCTCTGCCCTCCCTCCCTTGCTCTCACTCTGTGTTTCTCTCTCAAAAATAAGCATTAAAAAAATCTTTTTCAGGGGCGCCTGGGTGGCTTAGTCGGTTGAGCGTCCGACTTTCGCTTAGGTCATGATCT